>VZSE01006462.1:2931220-3009536 GCA_013398275.1 Promerops cafer | reverse complement strand
CTTCCTTCCTTCCTTCCTTCCTTCCTTCCTTCCTTCCTTCCTTCCTTCCCTCCTTCCTTCCTTCAACTATTTCCCCCTCCTATGTCTGCTCTCTTTTTCCCATTTCATCTCTACTTATGTAACACCTGTGCTGGAAAAAAATAATGTTCCGACCACCCCACAGTTCCAAAAGCTATTATTTAATGAAAATATTGTAAAAATTGTTAATGTAAACAGGAAGAGAAGTTTTTAATTAGACACGGGAGAAAAAGGAGATTAGCCCCAAGATCTCTTGTGTGGAGATCATCGGGCCATTACGGCAGCTATTTTCCTGATGTCTGCATGGACTGAAGCCAACTACTTTTTGCTCCTGCTGAAGAATCAGGTTAATCAAAACGATGACAGCCAAATGGACAGAGAGCAGGATTCATCCAGGCCTCTTTGTCTAAACTCCAGATGGAATTAGAAAGTTAAAGCACAGACAGCATGTCCAGGATGGCCAGGCCCTCATGTGACAAGCCCTGTCTAAAAATCGTTCCCATTAATTTGCAACTGTCAATCACCTCAGCATTCTGCTCCGAAACAATGGCTGGCCCCGGATCACAGCTTCTCCCCATCTCCTCACACTAGCACAGCTGAGAATTAGGGAATTTTTTTCTTGATTAGTGAAGACTTTTTGGTGCAGTGCAACATGCTTGGTTCAAGAAAAACACTGCTTAAAAGCCAAAAGAATCTTTACACAGACCCACACCCCCACCCTCTAATAAAGAACTAAAACAATTTAATGGGTTAGATTTAGCAGCTGAGTTTGGTCTGTGTGAACAACAAAGTTTTCAGCTTGGCACCCACATGAAAAAAAGAAAGGAGGGTGGAAGTTGGTTTGAAGTGAAATTAAAAGCAGGGGAAACAAAACCCAATATTCACCACCCCACTGGAGAAGAAGGAGACGTTGGCATCTCTGTTTCATCCAATAGCTCATGGGTGGCTGCCCTCGCCCAGGATGACCTTACCCACAGAAGGGCTGAACGTGGGTTCCAGTCGCTGCTTCAGTGATTACAAGAAGTGTCACCAGGAGACAATGAGAACATCTTTCCTCAGTTGTCTACAACCCACTGCTTTCTGCACTTTCTTGAGTGGCTGTGGGGCTGGTAGCTGGGTTCAAAGTCAAACAATTAACGACAGTATTGAAGTATGGTCTCAATTTTGGTTTTGCAACTGAGGATATAGGACAGACGGGACATAACAGCAAGTTCTTCTGCAGTTTTGTGTCTTCATCATCTGTATTCCCACAGAGAAAACAGCAGAGACCCAAGTTCCTAAATGGCTTTAGGATGACTAAATATATATATATATATATTTGAAGATATATTTACTATCACAAAAACAATGCCTTGGTCTCCTTGTTTATACAAATTTAATTACAATAAAATTCTTATCAACTCCCTATGCAGAGAATTCACTTTTTTTTTTTGCAGCCCACATTACATGTATTTTGAATCTAATGCAAGAGCATATTTGTGAAATCAAATCACATTCATTTAAGGTATGCAGAATCCCAAATAAAAGGTTTCAGGATTAATTTTGAAAAGTGAGAAGGAATTTTTAGACATCAGATGATATTATTTAAAATGGTAGCTTTTTTTTCCCCTTTAAGATACATCAAATAGTATTCAAAAAGAAAAGAAAAAGATCGAACCAAACATTTAAAAGTGTCTTCAAAGGTAGGTTTAGGGGTTTTTTAAAAAATTTTAAGATTTTTTATTTAAATTCAACCAGAACTGAAAATCTTGCTCTAGTTGTTTAGTCCAGCAACCAAATTGATAAACCTTGTTCCTTCTAGCAATTAATATAAAACAAAATAATTTGTAGCCTGAGATTACTTTCCTGAGTATGTTACTCTACTATCTGGATGACCCAGCCTGAAGACATAAAGCCAGAGCCAGCTGCCGTTTGGTTTTCCAGACTTGGGCTGAGTCACTGCTCTGCACAGCCTTTGCTTTTTCTGTTTCCTTGTGTAAAGAGACATACAATATCTAACATATGCATGATCCAGGGATGACATCATATGCTATTTTAAAGAATAAGGTTTATCTATCATACTACACATGAAAATTATAGGGTCATATTTTTCCCTGTTATTTAGACTTTACCCATGAAATCTGTTGTCATAAGAAGGGGAAAGAACTGTTAGCTACGAAAAATGTGATACAAAACAGCAGTCTCTCACAACCAATCTTTTGTTAACAGTGCAAAAGAAAAGAAGCAAAATAAAATAGATGAAAAAGAAGAACAAGGGTGTTGAAAAATTACAATTACTTCGCTCCTGGGGAATGGAGCTTTTGAAAATTAATGTAGTCATTAACCATCTGGCTCACTAAATAGTTAGCAAAAAGTTCCCCTGAAAGAGTTGGCTTTACATTCATAACTGCAGTTTATTGGTCCATTGGCACCAGCATGCCTAAACACAAGGGAAAGTCAATACTGTATCATAGCATTGCCTAGCTAACACCTGGAATATATTCTCTAGAGTGAAAACAGCAGGGAACTGACCAGAAATAACCTCTCTCATATTATTCCTTCAATTAGACCAAAACAAGTTTCCCTTTGAAAACTTAATAATAAACACTGCAGGTCATTCACTTGTTAGGAGCCCCTTTGGGAAAGCTGAGCAGATGGGTCCCCTTATCTAGCCCCCTCGCTGTCACAGAGACAACAGCCACAAATCAGGACAGATATTGATTTTAATTGGAACCAACAGCATCTACATACCGTCTTAATATCCACATCTTCCTGGAAAAAAAATACATCTTTTTAAAAGATTGATTTGTTTTGTCCTGTCAGGTTGATTAGACAGAATGAGGTAATTCTTTGCAAGATGAACAATTATGCCATTTTTCAGGTTCACTGCTTAAGTAAATACACACAGCAAATCCCTAGGCAAACCCGAGGTCCATTTCAGAGCCTTTGTACATACAAGCAGCATAGATTAAAACATTGTTCATTCAAACTGAAGCAGTTATAGTCTCATTATCAGAGAGATTTGAGGTGTCGTCAGGGTCTCTTCAGTGGTTTTCACTCAGGCGTAAGTATTCCTTAGCTGGGGAGAGAACTTACAACACAAAGTGAACATCTACTTAAAATCAAATTATCTGGGACATTTTCACTACCCCCAGGGTAAAAGCAGTTCTCCTCAAAATTCTCGTAAATTCATCAAGCCTGCTATTCCCCAAAGAACCTCAGATGCATTGCTATTTGCCTTTAACAGACACAAGGGAGCTCTCTCCCCCTGCCCCCACCCCCGTGCAAATCTCCTTCCCATACGGCATGTTAATTCCCGCAAGGGAGGTGAGATGAACAGGTGCCATGGTTCTTGACTTAATTGCTGAGAAAAGTAGAGCACTAATAACGAGCTGTTCGCTGGAGACAGTTTCCATCCTGGCAAAGGAGCCCTGCCAATCTGGGGGGTGTCAGCCAGGCAGCGGCACCGTTGCCCGGCCGGCTGCCGAGGCTGCGGTGGCGCGCAGATTGCTGTCCTGGCAGCAGGCCAGCCTGAGTAGACCTCACAGGGTTGTCCTTGTCACCAGCATTAGCACTGCCCTTCCAAAGCAGAGAACATCAGCCTCCTTCCCCCTGGGAACTATAAGAAATATTTTTACCACTGAGATGGTCTTCTCAGGGGACCTCTACGGACCCCACAATAAAACAAGCGGTAGCATGGAAAGGACTGGAACCCTGCCCACGCGTATCCCTATGGATTAATTAGACTGGGGAACAATTAAGGAGTCTGGGGTCCAAATGGAAGGATCACCCAGGGCTTTCATTACTCCCTTCTCTATGAGCAAAAACCATCATAACACAAGCTGGTGGCAAAGTCTGTTCCTACCCTGTCTTTGCATACTCCATGCACTGATGGTCACATCTGGACCTTTTTAGGGCAACACCCCGAGGAAAAACATTTTCGGGGGGCCTACACACTGACACCTACACTTTCCATATTCCCCAGCTCGTGAAACCATAGTGCAGAAGACTGCTGTCCATCTCTGACATTTGTGCCCCAGCAACAGCTGCTCTTTTGGCTAAGACTCAACAAATCTCAGGATTATTAGAGATTTTTTTTCAAGGCTGAAGGGGGACACAGGGATGCAGTAGGTCTCTTGCATCTTGAAAATGGTGTAGCACACTCACATCACTTCTCCCCTTCACTACCTGATGAGCCTTTCAATTTCCTCTCATGCCAGTCATCTCCAGTACCCCTGCTAGACTGCCCTGTGAGCTTGGCAAGCTTTGTTTCTTCAAGTGCATGCTTATCCTGCACACAGGTTTTCCCAAGCTCTCGCTGCTTCTATTAAAAGCCCCCCGGAGATAAACTACATGACTAACACTAATTACCATAATAATTTGTTAGAGCACTGCTTTGATCCTTTCTCACCTACCAAGTCAATCCTGTTCTACTCCATCCCCAAAAGTGTTAGATGTGATTATACAACTAATTAACACAAGAGACTGGATTTTAAAGCATGTATGATAGTAGTTCAGATAAAAGTTTTGATCTTTTGATAAACAAGGAAGTGGGCAAACTTATCACTTCCCAGGAGAATAACAGCAGGTCAGTTATCGCCAAAAATCTAATGTGGAACATGAATGACTTAGAACAGCACAGCTAAGCCAGCAAGTTATACTGTTCTTCCACCAGTTTCTGTAGAAAACACCATTTACTTTTTTTTTAAAATTTGCAAACTTGAGTCATATTTTATTCCTATATGTGAAGCATGAATTCTGTTTGATCAGGAAAACCCCAAACATTTTCAGAGGCTTTATCTCCTTTCAGGATCAATTTAAGTTTGATTTCTACCTCAGAATAAGACAGCTCTAAGTGTTTTCAGATTTCTTGGTGTGTCATCACTATTTCATTTCCTAGGATGCTTGGCAAGTTACATAGATGAATCCTCACTGTATTTCTTTGAATAAATAAGAAAGAGAAGAGAGGGAGAGAGATCACATATCTCAGTCTATAACTAGGTCAGCTTACACAACTCTTTTGGAGCATGTTAACTAGAACTTAGGAAACAGAATCAGAGCTCACTGGATATTTACACTGCCTTAAGAGATTTTGACATCAAGTCATAGGTAAAAATGGAACAGGAAACCACATGAGTGGTCTGGGAGCATCCGGAACAACATAACGGCTATTATTAGAGCAGTAAGAGTCTCTTCATGACTGCTTCACGTTGTCAAGGACCATGCTATTAGTAAAAGATTTTTTTTAGAGTTTGGACACATTGTTTTGCAGCCATGGTTCCTACTAAGCTATAAAAAATTTTTCAGGGCAGATATAACTGGTACTTGATGTTGGCAAAACAGTGCTAAGAGTTATGGACCACTACCTTCAACTCACTGTGTTCTACTCTGATTCTAGAAGTGCAATATTAAAATAAACAGCTCCTGAAACAGCAGTGTGCTCCATACAGCCAAAGATGATGGTGCCCATGCGGAGGGGGTACTGTTCAGATCTGTTTTCATATTGGTCCCAGCACACTTCCTTTTTGTAAAGGAGTGGTCTGCATTGTTGTGGTTGCCAGCAAGGTACAGTTTCTACAGAGGTTAACATGTTCAAAAGAGATTTGACATGATTCACATGGCTAACTGAAGCATGCTTGGAATCAGTTTTCAGTAGGAACTAGAGATCGCAAATGCTGTAGGGGTAAGGAAGGGGGACTGTGGGTGAGGTGGGTTAGAAAACTTGTGCCTCCAGGAAATGTTTGAAGCTGTCTTCTGGTTTTATTTCCTGCCCCCTCTTTTCCTGTCTCCACCTCCTTATCTTCTTTTCCTTTTTTCTCTCCCTTCTCAGAAGTAGTGTATGTGTTTGTGTGTTTGGGTCAAATTAATAGGTTTGATTTTGGTGACAGCCCTGGACTGTGAAATGAAGGAATTCTGACAGAAAACTTCTAAATAGATCTAAAATATGTCTGCTACAATTCCTTTTTTTTTTTTACTAAGAGACTAGAGAGGGAGAAGAAGAAAAACAGTTTTTAGATAGAGGTAATATTTTATGTTTCTGTCATCAGAGATACATAAATAAAATATGAAATTTTTTGTATGTTTGTCTCCCGATCCTTGGTATGGCCTTTAGCATGATGTGATAGATACTTAGGAGAGTCTTGTATGACAATTTGCAGGCAGGCAGAGAAATACCTTATCAGATCTGACTCATGACCAGTACATTCACCCAAATGGCCGAGTCTACAGATCATTTCAGGGCTCACTGATGTTGCAGCATTCAGCATGCAGAGTGTGATTTATTAATTTGAGGTTTGGTTAAATAAATAGACTTTTAAATAAATAGACTTCCATGTGCAGATGGATCTCTTCATATGTAGGCTGTACTGTATAGTAGCATGCACAGCTGAGAAAGAATTCTTACTCATTTGGTAACTCATCTGATGCATTTTCTTCTGTTGTTTTTCTACCAATGAAAGTATCAATGTGAAACTATTGCCTACTTAAGCCACACAGATTTATATTTAAAGAGGTGTAATATTTCTGTTTACACCTTTGCAGATGTATGGCCAGGTCATTTCCTAGTACTTCAGTTCAGTTAGTGAACAGTTAAAATTTAGTTAAATATCACTGATATAGAAAAGCTTATACCACTTATTAACAATATACTTGAGTTTAGATAGAGCCCTGCGACAAAGAGGGCAACTTCATTACTACTGCTTGCACCAAATCTGAATTTGACCTCCTGACCTCTGCAGGGTTATAATGCAATTTAATTCAGTCACTTCAGGTTTCATTTGAGGTACTTTTCACTGAGAAAGGAATTTAGTTTCATGTGTGCTTGAGTAAAGCTGCCAAGAGAAGTCAGGCATGTTCCTCTCATTTATTCCAGTTCCGCTTTAACAGAACCCATCGACACAAGCAAGAGGAGAATTTCGTTCATTGTCTGACCATACAGCTATGTGTATCTCATTCTTAATGACTGGAATCAAAAGGAAACTGAGCAAAAGTACAGAAAATTGGTCCCTTGGGTCATTTTTAATGATCTACGAAAATAAAGGCCCTGTTAGCTCTTTCTCATTCTAACCTGATTGATTACTGATGCTTTTGGGGGAAGAAAGGCGAACCTAATCTGTTGCACACTCTGAGGTGAGCACCAAGATAAAAATCATACATGCTCCCTGTTAGAGAGGTCTTTCAGTAATATTTTTCTTCATTGGCTTCATTACAAGTGTCAAAACATGGCTATCATTTGAAAAGTGAGTGAAAAAAGTCCTCCTCATCCTACAAACATTTTTCCTTTGTCTGCCTACTTTGGGACATTAGGGAGTTCATTTGCAGGCAGGGCCAAACCTCAATTTCCCTGTGAAGGAGAAAGTTGACATTCGTGAAAGTTTAATGAGAGAAATAACAGCAGATTTGATCTTCTTGTAAAACCTGCAGCATTACAGTGCAGCAGTCCCTGTAAAATCACTCGGCATTACTTTACCAGATAAGTGCTAACACCAAAGCTTATTTTAGGATGCTGTGACTCATGCAGTCCAGTTCACCTGACCTTGTCTCTATTTCTGTTCTTTATAAAGGGTCCCTGCATGATCAAGAAAGAGAAACAGGTGGAGATTTAGACCTCTCTCTGAATTTAGACATTGATCAGGATTTAAGTCCAGCTTCTAGCTTAGATCTATTATCATTGGTGGGATAAAGGGAGATTTAGCAGGTAGCTCAGGGTATCTGTGCCCTTTTCCTCCTCTAGAAGCACTCACTCTCAGTTTCTTTATGCTGAAGTAATGGATATTAATCAGCCTGCCAAGTTAGTTAGACTTACACACCTGTTGGTAAGCAGGTCTGCTGGACTACACAGAGGGTCCTAATCTGTTCTTCCCTTTGCAGTATGATACCAATGACTAAAAACCTTCCAGAGGCTTCCTGCTCTATCAGTTGTATTCTGTTGGTTATCTTTGGAGAGCCTGAGGACAATTTTCCGAGCATTTTGTATTTTTTCTTGCCTTTACAAATTCTGCCTCTGATGGTTAGTGACATTTCTGAGTGGAATGCAAATCCTCCCCCATGTACTCTGGCATGCATTTGAAAGTGCAGAAGAAACAGGCTCTTTCATATTTCAGTCCCTGAAGCCTGAGATTTAATTAATCATCTAACTCTTAGTTTGAGATTTAATTAATCATCTGATTCCTAGTTCAGATGAGTAAAAACGCCATGAGTGTTCATTTCAACATGTTACCTTCTAGCATATTTCCTTCTTCTACCATTCTTCTATCCTTTGGAGTGAAATGCAGATGCAGAAAATAATTCTCTGCATTTTTATTACAGAGAATTATTTACTTGATCAGAGACTTCAAAATTTGCTTCCCACTAAGACACACTTTTATGATTTTTAAAAATAAATAATGAGATTTTTCTATTTAATTATTTTATCCTGAAAGGGAAATATATATGAAAGTAGGATATTGTGTATGTCTCCGTGCGTGTGTGATTATGGGTAATTCATTAAAAACACATTCTTCATCCTGCCTGCCCTTAGAAATGTGAAAGGTTAGACTTTTTAGACTTGCCACCTGTGAGATGAGAGATCACTAGTTCCTTCTTCCTCCCAAGGACCTGCAGTGCTCATTCTTGCTATAATGAAGAAGTTGATTGATGGATGTCGCCCTCTGTGCTGCTGACATCCTTATCTCCCCCTGCTTTATGCAACAGGCATGACCTCCTTCAGCCAGATGGTTTCTGAGTGCTGCATCCACTGCTCACTTCCACCAGCCCCTGGGCGTGCTCACCTCCAGCACACATGCCAGTTGGCAGCAACCTATATGTCTGTCTGTCAGTGGCTCTGTAATGAGACCAATTTATTAGGTTACATAATCCTACCTCTTTAGGGAATGGGGGGAAAAATTGCACAGTGCACTGGAAGAAATCTATCCTGGCTTCTAATTCTCAGGACCCTGTGAGGTAACTTCTTCTACGAAAAAAAAAAAAAAAAAAAAAAAAAAAAAATTACTTTCAGTTAAGACTTACTGTTTCACAGCTTTTAGAAGGGGGTCAGAATCAAAATGCCAGATGCGGCCTCCTCTGGGCTTTGTAGAAGGTCAGGCTCAGCCCAGCTGCGTCATTGTTTTCCTGACACAATTGTTTTGCAAGCCATTTTATCAGCCATTGTTGTTTTCTTTAGAAAGCATGCTATTTTGTTGCGTTGATGAACTCTGTTGCTTCATTTCAAACTTGCTTTACTGGGGATACTCAGGAAGAGAAGAAACCTGGGTAAATCTTCATACTGATGCTTATTTTACACATAGGATTGCAACCTACAAGGTGTCACTGCAACCTGGCAATGAAATGCTAGAGGTTTGGATGCGATATATGAGCAGTGAATTTGGACCACAGGTTGGTCTCTCCATATACTAGGCACTTTATAACAGGTAGCAGCCCTGCACAGCTAGGTTCCAGCTCCAATAACTTTCATTGTAAGAAGACAAGATGACAAAAACAAAACAAAACAAAACAAATTAAAAAAAACAAAACCAAAACAAAAATTGGAACAAAGCAGAAAACAAAAACAAAAAAAGGCAAAAAACCCCCCGAAGAAATTTCAACTAAATATTGCCAAAAAATCCAACTGTTAAGAATTTGTTGGCCAGAAATGCCTACAAGTTACAGCAAAGTTTAAGATCTTATTGTGCTACCTGCATCAGTGAAATGTCAATAACAACAAAATTAAGTCCAGATTCAACCTGTGTAATGCCACCATCTAAATTTGAAGCATAGTTTCCCTGGGTTCCCCCATCAGACAGAGAAGAGCACATTCAGGAGATAATTCAGAGGTTAGATTAATTGAAATGCCTTTTAGAGGTGACCAATGCTAATGTGGGCCAACCTACACTTAACGGACCATTATCCTTCTATAATAAAAAATAAAAAGATACATTATATATGAAAACATTAATCAAAATACAATTTAGAAACACAACTAAATTTTGGGTTCATTTGTTTTTGAAAGGAAAACAAATTATATTGAAAATATATTAAAACCTATTGAAGTTTGGGAGTCAGAACAGAAACATTTCCAGCAATAGCTAATTGCAAACTCTCAAAAGGAAAAAAAAAAATACTGTGTGTTTTATGTAATAGATATTAAGTACCCAATGCTCCACTCAAGAACTACTTTTGCTTACTAAATAAAAAGGGCTAGGGACTGTTCTTTCCAGCTGTGATAGCAAAGTGCTTTGCATCCAAACTTCCTATTGGTAGCTGTCTCCTGCTCATTCCTGCTGACTCCCGAACTGTGTCTGGGAACTGTTTGGAAGAGTGCTTTTTGGCACAGGCCAAAACTGGGCTAAAAAGCAGAATAACAGATTAACAGTAGAAGTGATCACGTGGCAGTGTTCTGGCACTGTTCAATCTACTAGTACAGGGAGAGCCAAACTGGCTACAACTGATTTACCTACAGCTGGCTCAAGAGTCAAGCTTTTAAGCAAGTCATCCAGCTATAGCACTGGCACATGACAGCATAGGGAACAGGACCCAAGATTCCCAAAAACAGTCTGACTGCAGAGCACCTTACGTAGCAGCTACCTTACCTCTACCTAAGTCCAGGGTTTCTTTATACACATAATCCATACTGAAACACTGAATGAATTAATTAGGTCCTTTTTTTGGTCCAGACACTGAATACAAAGCAGCAGGCCTGGATGCAACAACACATGCATCTGATGCAAAGATGCATCTGCTGGTGTTACTGCTCAATCCCAGGCTGCCAGCTCCCCCAGTGGAAAGATTTCTGCATTGAACTTGAGTCAAGATTTTGTCTACACAAATGCCTGTATCGTAAGCTTACAGAGACACAAAAATAACCAGAATGCTCCCTAACCCCAGAGGGCATTGATGCTGCATTACCATCCATTCCTTGTCAGACTTAACATATTTATTATACAGACCATCTTTGGGAAAGGACCAGACATCACAGTGATTGGTGAACAAAAGCGGAAGAGAATAAACATAGTACAATGGATATCACTCATGCAGAGTAATTCATCTAACATACAGAAACAAGGGAAATATCCCCAATCAAAACTATCTGCTCCTTAAGCCTAAACATTCAATAACTTCCCAGCTTTGGAATGTATGTGCATCTCCTCCCTGGATTTCCCGTGGTTTACATTATCATTTGCAAGGTATATTATGACAAGTTATTTACTTTGGGCCATAGCCCTGAGGCATTTGAGTGTCTTTCCTTTCACAGAATGTCATAAATAAACATGAATAATCTGCATAAAGGGAGATGACTTTATCTTATAACAAGTCAGAAGAGCAGACTATGCTCCTCCACACACGATTCCTTACATATATTTTCTTTTGTCTGATCCTGAAAGCTTTTGTTTGCCTGTTAAATAAATAAACAAACCTCTCCTGTTATATTGTACAGATCTGCGCTCACATTAAAACAGCGACTTGTTCACTTAAGACAAATAATTTCTACCAAGAAAAGATACTATTTTACTGTCAGCATTATTTTTTTTCTATGCTATGCTAACAGATGAATAATTGTGCAGCCAATAAACAAGCAATTCAGTTTAAAACCAGTAGCGCTTGTCAAACAATTGTTCCTTAACACCGCTCTCTGACATCCCCCAGCATTACCTCATGAGGCTGGAGACGGGGACAAGGAAGGCTTTTAGATTAAACAACAGAGACTCACCATAGCCTAGCTCCCAAAATAGCAGAGAGAAAGGCAAAAATAGTTAGACATGCTGATTGTATTGTTATAACTTAAATTGTATTCAGATGCGAACTCTGACGTGCCAAAAGCTGTAAGAGCTGAGCATGAAAGATCAGAAAAGTGACATCTGGTATTGGATGCCCCTCCAGACATGACTAATACCATTGGTATTGTGTAGGCTTTGCCCTTCCTAATTTAATAGTCAAATGTAAAGATTAGGCCCCCACAGCTCCTACAGTATCACGAGAGACTGTTTTACTGTATGTCTATATAAAATTCTCTACTATCCTTCTCCATGGATCTCCACAGATGGTCTGCCTTTGAATAGGCATGTATATCTTTCATATTGCTATGGACAGTTCATCTCATTACTTCCAGCTGGTAGATTTACAGCTGAACCAGATGACTCCATCCATTATTAGTGGGAAACGAGGGAAATTTGACCACTAAATATTGATTTTATGCAAGAGTAAATTTTTACTGCACACTATGTGACATATATATGCAGCTAGATCCACACTTCATCTTAATTTTCATTAAAGTTGGAGTTATGTCTGTAGATTTCCACTGGATTATTAACAGCACAGTCCAAGTATTTTTAAGTATTTGACATTGTTGTCATGAGTAGCATAAAGTAGCCATTATTAAGAATTTAAAACTTATCCCTTCCCTGAAGTTTGTGTCTGATGTCAGGAACCTAGATTTGACTTTTTTCTAACCAGGATGATTTTTTCTCTGTAAGTTTAAATACTTGTTGCTGCCACACCAGACTATATAACTTATATGATTATAAGTATTTTTAACTTACTGTGTATAGAGCAGAATAAGAATAATATGCATCTTTCCTAGAGCTCTTGTAGATAGAGCCTTCAAAATATTTTGACCTAGGGAGTGTACTTGCCTATTCTTCACAAATGAAGAAATTGTTTCATGCAAATCCAGCAGGCCTGTTGCAAGTCACAGAGCACACTGACACAAAGCCAGCAGCAGAAGAGCATCTTGTCACATATCCTAGTCTCTGTGAGACCCAGGGTTGCCAAAAAACATGCAGATAACACAGTCTTCAAAACAGTTAACCATGATTTTGTTATGTGTTAAAGCATGTGATGGAAGCCCTGAAGGGATGATGGGGAGACATGGATGGCAACACTTAAGGATCGTGGAAATGCTGGACCACGAGAGAAGAAATGTGGAAAATTCTACCATGGAACAACCAGCCAAGGACAGAAATTCAAAAGGGCTGGAACTGAGAAGGTCAGTGTGACATCTCTTATGAAGGAGACTTTGCTTTTATATTTATTTATTTACTTACTTACTTTATAATTTCTTAATTATTTTCATAACAAAAATATGGGTGCAGCCAATCAGATTAGTTTGGGCACAAAATTAGACTTAGTTGAAATACCATGGCAATTCTCTGCAAGTGCTTACTCCACAGCAGGTGGGAGGTAGGTCAAGAAAAGACCCTAAAGCACAAAGGCTCAAGTTTTGTCACTTCATTGGAGTGGAGTAGTGCACCAGCTCTAACATATAAGGTACAACACGTTATCATTAACCTTCTCTTTCCTGTAACAGAACAGTGTAATTATTCCTTCTAATACCTGCTCTAGGGGCAGCTCACATTCCCTTGGGTACGACTGTGAGCCACTAGATTTTACACCAAATAATTTAAAAATGGTATCAGAAAGCCTGTCAGCAAACCGTATAAAGCATACACAGAGGACCCAAAATATTGTCTATGGATCAAAGAGAAACTTTAAGCTGCATCAGGTAGGCTTAACCTGCATATTATCAACACTGAAGGACAGAAGAGAGAGCAAACCTTACGATTCAGAGTTTCACTTTGGTTTGGCTAAGCACCCAATATTTGTATGTTCATTTGGGTTTCATCCAATACTGCCTGACCATCTTTGATCTACAGAACTAGCGTGGAAGCCTTGCAAAAACAGAGTATTCTTGTGAAACTTCCAGTAATTTCTCATTCTGGTTGGGCTTGAAATACAGTAAAAGTAGTTTCTTTTTGTGGTATTTCACAGAGTGGTTAAACTCCAAGCACAGTGTCAGTGCTCAATAAATAATACCTAAGTATAGTCTTTCAACACTTCCATTTCCAATCCTGATCAGACATGGGAAGTGAAGAAGAGTGGAAAAAACCCAAAAGAAACCGTCCATTCAAACCTTACAATGTCTTTAGCATTTGTGCTTTTGTGGTTTTGAAGACAGAAAAGGAGGCCCCATGGCTGCTTTACTTAACACAGTCACTGCTATCACTGGAGAAAAAAAGAGATGGGTTTGCTGGCTGTAGTCAGAAGAGCCACTTGGCTGTGTACCACATGGGAGAGCCCTTCCAAAATCCATGCTAATAATGGGGTTGAGGTTTTAGGCTAGTGCTCTGGATGACAAAACATATCCCTTATCTTTTAACATCCAAAAGTTCTCAAGCTTAAAAAACCAATCAGAACTTTTGAGTCCTTTAAGTCCTTGAAGTTTTCTCCTTTACTCTCAATGCCTTCCATCATATTTGTTTGAAACCCTAGCACAAATCTCAGACTCCTTATAAACAAAAAGGCAGCTGAGATGACACTTTTTCCTGTCCTTAATATTAATAGGGGCAGAAGGGGGAAGATCTGTGTGACAGCTGGCCACACAGCAAACCCAGTTTCTAAGGAACAAACCATCTTGAGGTCTCAGACAACAGATATCAGATGTAGAGATACTGGTGTGCAAACTGCTCAGGAAAATATCAGCAGTTTGCATATAACTGACATGAGAAAGGCTGCAGCCACTATTAAAACTTGAAGACTTGTGATGATTGCATAGAACAAACTGGTGTTCCTCCAACTTGAAAGTTAGGCACTCTTCCTATTATAGATCCTTATCCTAGGAACTAAGCAACAAATGTATCCATTTTTCTTTTGGAGTAGAAAATAATGAGCCTAATAATTACTTTTTCTCTGACAATAACTCAAATAAAAGAGAAAAATATGAAAAACTGAATTTTTGTACTTATTTGTTTTTCCATCTGCTGAAAAAAATCTACATCCAGGGAAAATGAAAAACATATGGTTTAAAATAGTTTAAGCCATGAATATGAGTCAGTGCTGCTAAATTTTATGATACATTCCATCTAATTAATGTGACAGAATATACTGAAGATAGGTATTTATACACAGAATATGGAAGATAAAAAACTACTCCATAGATAAGATTAATATGTACAGATACAAACACACACACACACACATATACAAATCTACAAATGCAGGTAAATGTTACACATATTCTGTAGGCTACTTAAATGCACTCACATTGCACTGAGAGCAAAAAGACATCATAATGGATTTTTTTTTTCTACACAGAGGGTAAAACAAAGATAAATATCCACAAAAATACCTATTTAATTTTCCCTTTCATAGAAGAAATTTTTGGGCAAGTCTTCTACAGTAATAGGGTCTTTGTTGGTGAGTACTATGTATTTTATATACTTATCTCTTGACTCTCTAGCTTGGGTTTTCTGACGCAGCATGCTCATAGTTGTAGCTGAACACTGACATGACTCAACACCTTGGAATAAGCTTTGGTGAGTAAAACTGTCTAGCACAGTAGACCCTCTGCTACCATGAATGAGCACTCAATTGATAGTATTCTTTCTCAAGATACCAAGATCTCTCAAGATCTCATTCGTGAATAGAAATGACCAACTTGAAGGTTATCTTTCTATAAATCAAGTTAGGGTAATTTTTTTCCATGTCACTTTATGTTTACCTATGTTGAATTTTTTTCTGCTGTTCATTGCTCCATCACACAGTACAAAAATAATATATAACTATATGAATAAATAAACCATTTTTAGTTTATTGCAGAAAGCTTTACTATATTAAGTAACTGGGGATCATCAATGAAATTTGTCACCTCTCTGTTTACCTCTTCCCTAAATTATCTATGAAGTCCATTCCAAGGGCCTATGCTGCTAAGGTCCAAGCATGTATAACTGTGGCACTACTCTATAAACTTGTTTCATATGAAAATTCACCTTCTGCTCCCATCCATTTCTTCCTAACTTTTAACTAGGTTGTTTTTTTTTCAAACTGTGTGAAGATCTTCCTTCTTATCTTATGATAACTCTGTTCCTTCAGAAGCTTTTTGAAAAAGACATCATTACAATTAAATCATGCCAATTAAATAATCCACTGTAAAAAAAAAAAAAAACTGTTTAAACATGTATTTAAACCAGATTAAATTAAGCTTCAGAAAAGCTGCATTCTGAATTCCATCTTATTAGCCTATAGACCTATACCAGACATTTAGAGCATGTTAACGCATAAAGGCTAATGCACATGAACACCCATTTTTGTCATCACGCATAGACAAAACCTTTTCTTAGACACGCCATGCTAGAATACCAGTCACAGCAACCTCACAATTAACCTGGGGTAAGTCCTGTAAGCTGGTGTGTGCTCACTGTGGACACTTATGCTTCTGTAATTCCCAGTGGAGGGCACCGTTCTGGTTCAGAGCTCTGTAACCGCCAGGCTGACTAGCGAGCGGTGCAAGCTTGTCCTTTGCATCACCAGCTGATTATATAATGGGAAACACATGAAGCTATTTTAGCTTAATATTATTTTTTCACTTGCCAACATGACTTCGGTGCAACTAATAAAATAGGCAATATTTCTCTGTGTTCTTTTTCATGAACTAAAAATCTAAAAACCTGTTTTTAATGTAAAATGAAAAAGTTTTTATTCCTTGGCCAAGCTGGCATATACCAACTTCTCTTCCCACTTCTGGCTGTAATAGAAAGGAAAAGGGACATTCTGCTTTCATATGCTTTGATTACCTTATGGGCAAGGTCCTTCTTCCAATTCGTGTAGTAACTGCCCTGTAAATGATTGCAATGTTTATTTAGCCAGATGCAGTTAAGTTGATTCAGATTAGCAGTCATGTCAAATCAGGCTGCTAATGAAAATCCACTAATGAGTAATGATAAAGTGAGAACACAAACATCTATGAGTGTAAAATGTGCTACTCTAAGGAGCATCTTACTTGAGTCTTGTAAATACTTCTGTCAGAATCTACCCAGCCCCTCACCCCAAAAAACCCCAAAAGAAAATCAAAACCAAATAATTATGAAACAAATAAAAACCCCCAAACAAAAAACACAACAACAAAACCAAAGCTATTAATTACCTAGCTCCAGAAAACTTATGTTCTTTGAATTGGTTTTATAAACCTCTAGTCACTTCGTGTCAGTGAAAATTCACAGGCCTTACTTATAACTCTCTTCCTATGACCCCAACAACCTGTGAATTTTCATGGTTTTTTTCTGTGGTTAAAGGCAAAGTAGCTCATGAGTTTCATTCTGTTATAGTTTCCAAGAAATTGTGATTAACTTGCTGCGATATACAGCTCAATTTTTTTGTAACTTTGCCCTACAGGGTAGTCTACAGTGCTGAACCATAACCCAAGTGTTTCTTCTTGTTGTAGTGATTTTGTATTTGAAAGAACAAAAGACCACAGGTTTCTACTTAAAACCTTGTGGTTCTTATAGCTGTAAAGTCTCACACTATTTCAGACAGTGAAGAAGGTATTTAAATAATGCACAGTGGTTGAATTCGCCTTTCTTTGAGATCCATGTTCAGAAGCTTCTCAGGCAATGTTTGTGTTTTTAGTGCAATCTGAAAAGATATATTGGGTCTGCTACTTTGGGTGAAGGAAATCATTATATCACCCTCATAACAAGCCTGCATTTAGACAAATGCTTTTGGTTGGAGACATAAAATGCTGGATGTCCAGTGGGCCACATGGCCACAAAACCCTCACTATTGACAAAGATAGAAAATAGGTCTAGTCCTTTCACTGCAATAATTATGATCTGATGAAAGAATTATATGGCTTTTCACATGAACTGGGACAGAATTATTTTTAAAAAAGATCTTCAAAGATATTAGAGAGGCCCTCAAACCCTCCATAGACCACTGGCAATCCACAGAGAGTCAGCTGTTATTCTCATTTCCAGCTAAGAAAAACAAAACAGATGGGGGGAGATGAAGAACAAAAGCAGAAAATGCAAGTGTTTTGTTTTTCAGAAAGGGAAAACATTTATCACACTCAATACAGTACAAATGCGTAAATACTTTCCTAGTATTAATTTTCTGTGCAAGCAACCACTGTCACTGCCACAGGGGTATTATGTGAGTGCACATAACAGAGGAGGCAGCCCACACAGTTCTGAAGGGGAGGGGACCTAGGAGTGAATACCACACTCTCTTTTACACAGAGATCCTCTATATTAAAAAGTGTTTAACACCCCTCCCAATGGAATTTGATGAGAATTTTTAATATCAGTACTTCCCAGACAAAATCCTAGTAGTTTATTCTGCCCACTTTAGGGTAGTGAAAATTTAATTTCCTTAAATTCTTCCATACCTAATTTTCCGTCTTCCATACTGAAAAAACCAAACTCTAAATAATTTTTTTATGCAAAAATAATGTGAAAGCATTCTGTCACTTTAGCCATAAGAGTAGTAAAGACCAAATATTAAAAAGCAAATGCTATTTAGCAATGGGGAGACCAGTCTAAACAAGTTAATAGAATCTGTTTGCAGTCTCTGACAGTGTGAGCAATGGTGAGGATGTGGCATATAAATTATTTGTTTAAAAATGCAGCTAGCTAGAATTCTGCGTGGGATAGCAAGTAAGCTGCAAATATCAAGTGCAACCTCTTGTCTTAGGCTACAGGGCACAGGTCCCATTGGGACTTCTGTGTTCAGTTGCCAACCACTCCACTTTCATATTATAATGCTATCCTCTATCTAAGGCATAGTCCATTTAGGAGTCTCTAACATTCTTCAATTTATTCCAATTGCACTTAAAAGCTGCACAAAGCCACTGCGGCACAAACCAAGGAGAAAAACACAGATCCTGCAGAGTATAAAAACTAATGCCTTCTGGATTTTCCAAAAACACTGGTAATTCTGAATGACTGTTTCCATAAGTGTCTATGTTTGGACACTCAAAAGCCAAAGTAGCCTGGGTCATAAGACTCTTCTGAACATCAGCTGAAGCTTTTTTTTTCTCCAAGCTTCTCAAGACGAACTCGTGATTTGATTTTACAAGAGTTGTCACTTTTGGTGTTCTATGAAACTTCTGATGTCAAGGGCTTTTGTCAGGCTTTTGATGTCAGGTTTTTTGTTTGATTGGTTGGTTGGTTGGTTTTGTTTTCATTTTGGAAGCTGAGATGAAGAGCATTTAAGAAGTGAAATGCCTCACCAGGGCTACTAGAGGATGTCAACCAAAGTTCTGTTTTCTCTTTTTTCCAGGAAAAGCCTTGAGTCATTTAAACTCAATAACTTAGATGCAGATGTGTCCATAGAAAGAAGAGAGTCAAAGTGAGATGTAGAATGTGTCTGAATTCAGTTAATACTCAGCCTCTTAATCTTGTTATAACAGTCTTCCTATTGAAAATCTCTACCTTCTCCCAGTAGTAGTGTGGTACAAGCAAATTTCTAAGTAAAAATGGGGAAACTTCTCAGGCCATTTTTTGTTAAGGAGCATTTCTAGGGTTCTCATAATTCTTGTTCTTCTTTGACTCCCTTTAGTGTGTCAGCTTCTCTTTAGCATTGCTATGATAAAAGTCTGAGCACCATGGTCAGGCAGTAGTTCAGCTAATACAGTCTACATAGGTAATACAATTTCTTAATTGTAATGTCCTCTGGTCAGCATATATAGGCCATTGAAATGGTAACCTCTTATCAACTCTTTCCTGTATTTTTCCAGAATGCAGTCTCTCCTTTTACAGGATGTTCTTTATCCCTAATAAGACTTTCTGTTTAACTGTGTAAACAAGCCTGGTGTTTAAATGAACAGGCTTTAAACAACACAGGAAGGTCTTGGTATCGATACTGCTAATTTTTGTGCTGTAAAGTAATATCACTTGAATCAAGTAATTAGAGTTTTACATAAAGTAGGATAATGTCTGCTAGAGACATTTAAAATAAATGGTTACCAGCCTTACTAGCTGGTAGCATACGCACTAATATTCAACTGATCCTCATTTTTAAAGGAAAAAGCAAATTATAGGTTTTATGTGTGGTGACATGGTCTCACTCATTTCAGTCTGTTTGTTTCCTTCTTGAAAGGAAACTCCACTGAATCAACACACATTTTTCACACATTTTGAGAAGAGGTCTCTTCAAAAGGATTCTGAAGGAATACAGGAGCTCACTCACAGGTTACTACTGTAGCAGCTTCTATCATCCTTTGTCAGGATGGAGCATTCTGAACCTGAACATAACTGAAGAGAACAAAAGTCATGTGAAGTCCTACTGCAACTTTGCTGGAAGGTTTTTTTAAGTGCTTTTGCTTTTCCTCAATTACATCTAACTTAGAGACCAAACTAAGTCATCTTCCATAATAGAGGGCTATTTTCAAGATGCAAAATGTTGAAAATAAAATTTTCAATCACAGCTATGAAAAGTAAATCATTCTTTTAAGCAGGAAAGTTTCCATACTCGCTTCCATCATCTATTTTCCAGCTCAGATGAAATCTCTTGTAAAGTTTAACTTAATTCTGGTCTCTGATTGCTTCCATAGAGGCATTCTTCAAATGTCCTGATTTTACAACATCTATTCCCCATCTATTTTATTTTTCTGCCATCTCCAAATGAATTTTTCTTTTTGTACTACCACTGGTATAGAGTGGGCCACAGTAACACTCTGAAGGTTGGCTGTTCAATAACAACTAACCACATGCTTCTGGCAACCTGGATTCTCTGGCACAAAACATCCTGTCAGCACTGAATAAACCATTATTGACTGCAGTCTTCAAAGGATTAATATTGTAGAGAGTCATCAAACAAGTACACCATTGGCATCCTCAATTATTAAAATTTCCACTGATATAAAACCTTCAGTACCTCAAGTACCTGTCACTGAGGCTCCCAAACTGCCCACCCAAAATGCATTTTTACTTCTTTGTTTTGTTTATTGGCATTAGTCCAATAGTAACTTTCTTTGCCTTTCAGTAGTTCTGCAGAGTAAAAACATTTCTAATAATATTTTTGTAGCAGCAAAACTACATGATGAAGACAGTAAAAAACAATAGATGGCTAATTTTGCTTATATGGCTTATTTTCTATACTTTTTTTCCCCAGGATAGGCAGAACAATGTCTAGATGCAAAAGGAAAGAGAAGGGTAAAGGTGCAGCACAGCTTTTCTGGAATGGGACATAAAAAATTATAGGGAATTTTGGGGAAGTGCTGAAAGGAGGGTTGATGCTGTAAGAAAGTAGATGGTCTCTGAATTGTTTGCCTTACCGTCCATGAGAGAAGCAGAAGTTTTTACATTTCAACATGTAAATAAGGAGATATCCACTGAAATAATTGATTCATATTATCTTTTTATTCTCTAAGTAGATGACTCCAGAAGATTAAGAGTTTTTTGAGACAACTCTTGGTTGAGACAAAAGGATGTTTTACTGAGGTCCTGCATCAAACTTACAGCTTTATAACCAGGACCCTTGTCATGACCACATCACTCTTAGTCAAAGGGGAACCATCATTTTTTAGCAGAACTTCAGGTGCCATCATTTAATCTTTCGTTTCCACCCATCATCACAGTACATAAAGGCAGGACTTCCTTTGCCACACCATCTTTGGACTGTAATGTCTCACACAATTTGAAGTACACAAACTTCCTCCTTTCAGGTGTTCCCCATCCCATTCATGCATTCATTTCACATGAGCTCAGCTGTGTTAACAGTCTCTGCATCTGGAATGTAAGCAAGGAGGGCTTGGTGGGTGAGGCAAAGGAAGGTACAGAAGCAAGCTCCAGAGATTGTGCTGGGTAATATGGAACAGGCCTGAGATGATTTTAATTAGAGCTCATGCCACAGGATCATTTACTCACAAAAAGTATTCAAGGACTTGTGGGCTAGAAACCTCTGTTTAGAGGAAACTTCTCTGCCCTAGGCTGCTTCAAGATGTCACTATATTAGCTAGTTTTAAATATGTGTGGTTCATTCCAGATTCAGTGCCCCCAAGTCTTCTTGGCATGATAGTCACTTTCTGCTCAGCTCCTGTCACTAATCAACACAGAAGCTGCTGCAGAGCTTGGGGATATTTGGGAAGAACAGATTAAATAAAGTAGAATCAGAGCAGCTTGGTTTCAAGTTAAATTTCTTCTGCTAGCTCTTTATGCTACAGCTTGCTGCCTGTTTTTGACCTTCTAAAAGCAAATTCCTTCTGTAAATTAGGTTAACACTGCTTATTTCAGGAAGCACATTGAGCTGATGAGCTAAGATGTTAAATAACCCTTCATAAGGGATATGGAAGGACTTCAAGTTTCTTACTCCTCTGCATAAATTAATATTACTTGTGCCACACATAAGCCCCAGTCAAGAGCTGTCCCATTACTTCTGGCATGTCAGAAACATGGGATATTTTTTTTTCTCTGAAGACCTTACTGAGATAAGTGACTAGCAGACTTCTGTTAGAGATAAAATAATTCAGAATCAAATGGTTTGGCCAAGATCAAAGAAGGAACCTGCGTCAGTTCTAAAAACTGTGACCACTTTCACCCTCCTACAACACCATAGCCACAAAATCATCTCACTTCTCTAAAACAGCAGCAACTCAAATGAACTTAGTGAGATGAAGCAGTGTAAAGGGAATCATCCCATTATGTGTCAGGGTTAAGAAAAAACAACTCTGAAAATAGCACGCCAGGAAAATGTTTTATTTTTCAATCCTTTAAGTAACTCAATACTCCTGAGAAATTTCCAATTTTTTTGTTTTTTTAAATCTCACAAATGAAGGCCTAGAGTTTGGTGAAGGTGAGGGAGGTGAAGCACTTCTGGTGGAGCAAGTCTTTACAGAGATCCTAGACAGAGGAAAAACTAACTGCGAGTGCAGAGAAATTGTGGAGTAGATCTCGTCTTCTAAGCTTGTAAGCTTACTAAAAGATTCTTTGGAAGACAGGTTAGTATACAACCTTTAAAACAGTTATTTTAACAAGGTAGTCTATTTATTAGGGATGTGACTGCTGCAAAGCACACTCAGAATTTTAAAAACAGGCACACTGATGATACACAGCCA
The DNA here is from genome assembly GCA_013398275.1 of Promerops cafer. Classification (NCBI taxonomy): domain Eukaryota; kingdom Metazoa; phylum Chordata; class Aves; order Passeriformes; family Nectariniidae; genus Promerops; species Promerops cafer. The sequence goes on along the minus strand of VZSE01006462.1, from coordinate 2,986,741 downwards.
TGTCCCTGGATTCCTCATACATCCCTATAAACAGAAAACAGCTCTTTGGAGAGCTTTGGATTTCACTGGGGTTATGTTGTGGTGAAAATCATTGTATTGGGATTGTGTAGCCAAGTTTTGATAGCGGAAGGTCTACAGGGGTGGCTTTGTGAGAAGCTGCCAGAAGCTTCATATGTGTCTGATAGAGCCAATGCCAACCAGCTCCAAGACAGAACCTCCAGTGGCCAAGGCTGAGCCAGTCAACAACATCCTCTGTGATAATGCATTTAAGAAGGAAAAACCACCCTGCAAAATTTCAACTTCAGCTGTGAGAGAGGTATGACAATAAGTGAGAGCAACAACTCTGCAGACCCCAAGGTCAGTGAAGGAGGAGGAGGAGCTGCTCCAGACACTGGAGCAGAGATTCCCCTGCAGCCCCTGGTGCAGACCATGGTGAAGCAGCTGTGCCCCTGCTGCCCAGGGAGGGCCATGGGGAGCAGAGATCCACCCGCAGCCCATGGAGGACCCCAGGGCAGAGCGGGTGGGTGCCCCAAGGAGGCTGTGACCCTGTGGGGAGCCTGTGCTGGAGCAGCTCCAGGCAGGATCTGTGAACCCATGGAGAGAGGAGCCCACACCAGAGCAGGTTTGCCAGCAGGGCTTGTGACCCTGAGGGAGTACCCACTGGAGCAGGCTGTTTCTGAAGGACTTCGCCATGTGGAAACGACCCAAGCTGCAGCAGTCTGTGAAGAACTGCAGCCCAACACAAGAGAAGTTGGTGGGGGAGTATCTCCTGTGGGAAGGACCACACTCTGGAGCAGAGAAAGAGTGTGAGGAGTTCTCCCCCTGAGGAGGAAGGAGTGGCAGAGACAATGTGTGATGAACTGACTGCAGCTCCCATTTCCTGTCCCCCTATACCACTGAGTGGGAGGAGGTAGAGAAAATGGAGAGTTAAAATAAGCCCAGGCAGAAGAGAGAGGTGGGGGGAAGCTGTTTTTAAAGATTTTATTTCTCTTTACCCTACTCTGATTTGAATGATAACAAATTAAGCTAATTTCCCCAAGTCAGGTCTGCTTTGATCCTGATGGCAGCTAGTGAGTGACCTCTCCCTGTCCTGATCTCAACCCACAAGACTTCAGTTATATTTTCTCCTGCTCAGCTGAGGAGGGGAGTGATGGAGCAACTTTGGTGGTCACCTTGCATCCAGACAGGGTCATCCTGCCACACTCATAAGAGTGGGATATGCACTCGATGTGGTTCTGCTCAAAACAAACAGTAGCATTTGAAAATAATAACAGTGAAGTAAAAAATACAGACATCAAAGATTCTCTTGTTAAAAGATACAGCTCAATGATGAAATGTGTTCTCTAGCTCTGGTCTAAGTGTTACAGCACTGCTCTTTGAAAAAAAAAGGAACTGGAAGAAACTAAAAAAGTGACACATGCCACTTGCCTCACTGAATGTTATTTTAATACTAATGTGGAAATTTTGCTATGTGCACAAACACTTTTCTTTAGGGTGGATAAAAAAAAAAAGCTCAAAGAATTCTGTATCTATTTTACTGGTGATGACAAGTATGTTAATTGCTTGCAGATAACATCTGCTCTAGTAAAATCAAGATGCAGACTCTCGCTGGACTGCTAGGGCTACACTTTGCGCTTTGTCTAGGAGGTCTGCTGCTCTTTGCTGAAGTTTGAAGGGAGTTGAAGTGCCTTTGAATTTTTTGAGAATCTTCCAGTAACTGAAACCAAATCTGCCAGGAGTCATGGGTCATGGCAATGTCTCTCTTTGAGCACAGGACTTACCTTTGAAGCTCGGAGGCTTTCACTGACCATGACGACGAAGTGTGCTCTGGCTGAAACAAGTTCATGGTGATCTGCCAACAGCCCTGCATGTGAGAGCCTCTGATTTCTTTCTGTTTACAGTAGACGGTGAAGGGCCTCTCCTGCTAGAAAAGTGTGAGCCTGGTAAACATAATGTCAGATCTAAGGAGCCCTTATCCTCCACAGACCACATTTACAATTTTACAGTGTGCTTATGCAGGCCATGCCATGAAGTTGCTTACCAGATGTGCCTATTGAATCTGTCAATCACAGCATTGAAGAAGCAGCTCCAGACTGTTACCATTTCCTACTTCCCACCATGCATTTGCATATGTGCTCTGTAGCAAGCTTGCTTTAGCTTCCCTAAAATACTTGAATCTAATTAAAGAGAAAATTCTTGTCAATCTGTTATTGCAATAGCATTTACGAAGGAGCAAGGGACAAACAACTCCCACTCAACCTTGAAGAGTAGACCATTATTAAAATCCTAATCACACAATGAATAGCAAGTAGAGGTCAACTGCACACTTAATAGAGCTTGTTCTGTGCCAGCCAGGTACTCACTAGGAATAAAGTTCAGCCATATGCTGAGAGATGTTGCCAAGACTTGAGCTGTTGGTGGAGAAAAAAAGAAGTAATTTCTTGGTTTTATTGATTTTTTTCCCCAAGCTCTTCTCCTGTGTAGGGATAAACAACTGCACAAATATAAGATGGAAAAAATGACAAAGCTGCTGAGTTGCTGAACAGAAGCTTGTAGTGGATTGCATATGCAATCTACACTGTATCTATCTGTGGACAAAAATCCGTATCAGATTTATCACAGATCATTAGTGAACACAACTCAATGGTCTTTTCCTTTTGTGGCAAAGCATAATTTTATTACTGAGCTGTAAAAAGAAAGGTAATGCCTATAATCCTTTGGCTTTGGTTCTTCTGCTTTCAGCACTGTTCACAAAGCTGCAGTGGAAGTAAAAGCATTTATCTCTTGGACCCTAATTAAAGAAGGTTGTGGATTGACTAAAGAGAGCATTGAGAACAGCAGCAAGAATGATCAGAGATTTTTAAACATACAGAAATAGTGAAGGAATTTGGGCTATGTTTTATGGAGAAGAAACAACTAGGAGAAACATGATAAAAGGTAAAATATAGGTAGCTATATATTACAGCTATGAAGAGAGGGATAATATACTGTTCTCCATGTTCAGTAAAGATGAGAAAAGGGGCTGCAAGGTAAACTCACAGCAAGGAGGATTTCAGCCTGAAACCAGAGAAAACTTTCTAACAAGAACCGGTGTGAAGTCCTGGAACAAATTGATGTGAAAGATTATGAAGGCTGAACCTGCCCTTTCTGGCAATGCAGCTGCTCCTGCAGTGGGTTAAAGAGATAGTTTAAAAGGGTCCACAAAGATATTGGCAGACTTTTTTAGCATACCCTAACAAAACAAGAACCACCTAAGGGAAATGGTCTTCCTTTTTATAAGGTATTCCTAAAAATTCTAAGCAGCGCCAGTCTAAAGAGAAGCTGAGTGGCAGGTTATATCATTAAATATCTGTAGCAATGACAACATAATTTTTATTTTTGACCCCGGGTGAGCTAAGTTTTGAGGTGGTTCTGGCTGCACATTTTAGTCAGAGTTGGCATACAAAGGGGATTTGTAAACTCTACAACTCCATTACATTTGACTGTGTACTGAAAAAAGGTCACTCTTGGAACAGTAAAAATTCCAACCTGCTGGAAATGAAAAAATAAAGGAAATCTCTTATTTTCCCCTTATCTCCTGTGCCATTTCAGGGGGAGGATCCTTTCCCCCAGTCTTCTTTCAGCTCAGGAATGTTTAGCAGCTTCCTGGTATGCCATATATTGCACACATAACCCTAGATAACGTCAGCCTTGTTCCATCACGCCTGAGGCAAGGCTGTGGGTCTGCCCACTGCTCCTCTGGGGACTGGCAGATCTGATGCCACTGGCCTGCAGCCACGCCTGGGCTCCTAACGCCAGCCCTGCACAGCCACACTTCTGCCCTGGCATGGCCTGGATTGGCCTGTTCCGAGGCAATATTCCAGTCCTCCCATCTGTCTGAACCCCAACAGTCACCACCAGGAACGGGGAACAGGCATCATTGCTCCCTGCTCTCAGGTGCAGCCCTTTCAAGGAGCACAGTACCTCACATGTAGTGAATGAAGGAAACAGCTCCCATCCATCACAGCAAGATGACCCTCCTGGCATCACATCCACTTTCAACAAAAAAAGGCTTTCTGCTATGTTTTACACTGCTTTGTTTTGACACCATTTTTTCTTTTGGGTTTTCTCTAAAGGAAAACTGCAGTGTTTCCCTACACTCCTCTTCCCTCAGAAGGGACAGAAATAATGTTTCATAGTAATCCAAATTTTCCAAACATTGCAGAACAGGAATTGTGGAGAGGTGCAACAACAGCTGAATCAGTATATTTGGTGCAGCAAGAAACTTTGTATTAAGTTGTGTGTTGTGTCAACATTCATTTCTCTGCAGAAACCCTCAACTACTTCACTTGTAAGCACTGTTTAAAATGCTTCTTATGAACAAACAAAAATCTGAATCACAATAGGATAGGGAATCTCAGCTACTGTTGGAAATTAAAAGGAAAACCAAAACAAATTACAGGTTAAATTACAATAAAATAAAGCTCAGTAAACTAACTGGAGAGTGTTTACAGTGCTGGTTATTCAGTTTACCAGATAGTCAACAAAGTTTGTCAGCACAGAACACTGAATTCAAGAAAACTGTGGGTTTGTTGGGTTTTGGGGTTTGTGTGTTTTTTTGTTTCATTAAAGAGTAATATCAATCATTTCTTGTCCTAGAATGCAGCTCTGGAATTTCTTAATTGACTTTGGTACGAGTTATATTTCACTGCTTACTCTGTAATGGTTTAATTAAATGAAAATTTAAAACAGGAATTAAAGATTTAATTTCATTTCATTTATTATAATGCAATAGGGTTTCAATTTAGTTAATATATTTGAACAGTTTCCTAAAATGAATGCCTAAAATTAGGCTCTGCAGTATATAGAAAAAACTCAATTTGATTTTGCAGAGCTGCTTAAAACCAGCAACACTTACCAAGGGCATTCAGCACTTACTGACTGCAGAACATTTACTTGCCTTAACTTCTGACTACTGAGAGCCTAAATTAAGGTATCCATTCCAAAAAAAAAAAATGTAAAAGCTGTTATAAGTTCCTTGTTTACATCTTTCTAGTTCACTCTGTCTGGGTTCTTTTTCCTCAATTCCATAAGAGCACAACTAGCTGCAATCAGGTGTTGAAACTACTTTCTCCAATACTGCTCTTCAGTTTCTGTAGTTTCAACTGTTTATTCTTCATGCTATAGAAATAATCCTGTTCTGGTTGAAGCTTTTAGTTCCTTGACTCCCTCTCTGTCCTTGCAAGTTTTAAAAATAGGAAAGGTTGTGTAACCTGATAGATTTGCCTGTTTACAGAAAGACCACTGTTACCTCCTTCCCGACACAGGAAAACTGAAATATAAAAAATATATATATATATTTGTATGGCTAACCATACAGTCTTCCTATTTTTTTTTTCATATGGAATGTTTACTTTGTATCGAAACAGAAAAGCACAATTATAGAATTGACATGTATTATTTTAAACTAATACACACATATCCCTTGATGCCAGTGTAACCCCTACTAAAGTCAAAGGCAAGAGAGAATAATAACTGCCATGTCACAAACAAGCCATAAAAAGGCAATAGATAAACTTATACTGAAGAAGAATCTAGAATCATAGAATACCAGGTTGGAAGGGGACCTCAGGGGTCATTTGGTCCAGCCTTTCTTGGCAAAAGCACAGTCTAGACAAGATGGCTTAGCACCCTACACAGCTGAATCTTAAAAGTGTCCAACATTGGGAACCCATCACTTCCCTGGAGAGATTTCAGTGGCTGATTGTTCTCATTGCAAAAAATTAACCTCATGTCTCATGCGAATCTCCCCAGGACTAACTTGCAGCCATTAGTCTTTCTCTTTTCCATGTGACTCCTTGTAAAAATGGAGTCTCCATCTTCCATGTAGCCATCCTTTTAAATGCTGGAATGTGGTCGTAAAGTCTCCCATAAGCCTTCTTTTCTCAAGGCTGAGCAAACCCAGCATTCTCAGCCTTTTCTCATATGAGGGGCTTCCCAGTCATTTGATCATCTTTGTGATCCTTCTCCAGCCTGTCCACATCTCTTTGCATAGCAAGGTCCAAAACTGACAAGTGCTGAGTAGAATGGGAACATGCTGTTTCCCACTAAAACGCTGTAAATCCCCAAATCATTCAGTCACTTGCATTATGTCCCTTCCGTTCCTGCTTTGTGACAATTGTGTAAGATCGGCAAAGCTGCCTTCTTTTTTATTTGGGGGGAAGGGGGTTTTGTTGTGGAGGCTTTTTTCCCCCTTCTCTCATTATCCCTACTTAGATACTGCAGATTATTAACTACCATGAACTGAAGGTCTAAATTTAGAAATAACAAAACCTGTATCTCAGCAGCACCATTTCACGATTTCTTTCTGCTCTAAGATGCCTGTTATTACAGAGTAAAATAAATGCAATTGCATCCATGGCTTGGATGCAATTCTCAGCATTCTCTTCTCTCAACTGAGGATTGAAAATTCTCTTCAATCCTCAGTTCAGAGAAGATCCATAATACACTGTACCATAAGTGTAACTGGTCTAATGAGTCAGCAAACACCGCTCATTTCTGAGGCTGCCTTGCTCTAACAATTCATCCAGAGAAACAACCTTTGAAGGGGTTCCTACTGGAAATCAAACTAAGATATGGGGTCAAATCACACTTGTAAAAATGTTAATTCCATAATGAAAAAAAGAAGGATAGGAGGGAGGAAAAGAGGGAAACAAGGAGCAAACACTGTTTGGGGTAAAACTCCTGCAGACTTAGGTTCATAACCTGACCCTAGTGGTAACTGCTTAGAAGGCTGAAAGTAAGGCAACCCTAGCAGACTCGCCTGGAAGGTCACATATTTGTCAGGTGTGAAGCCAGAAATCTAAAAGTATCTATGAGAAATAAAAAGATACAAAATCACAGAGCTTTCCCACAGATTACAGTGTGCACCCAACTATTGTGATAGAGGCTAAAAGCACTTCTTTTTAAGGCTGCAGGATTAAGAAGGCTCAAATCTACACCTTGAAGTGTTGAATGCACTGGAATAATATTTCTGGTTTTTGATTGCCTGACAATATGCCTCCTATTTAAGGAAAATCACATATTTTAATTGTCAGTTGTTCACTGATAAACTGCTTTAGAGATTGTGATGACACAATTTGGCAAACATTTTCTCTGAGGCACACAACAAAGAGAAAAATGCACAATTCCCAGTTCATTTGTGCTTTCAGCCATTCCCTCTTGCCAAAAGGAAGAGCCCCAGCCACTTTTGTCAGAAGGAAAGAGGCAAGATTTCTCTTAGGTGCCACTGAAGGTTAGAACAGAATATTACAAGAAATCAAAGGATACCACAGAGCAGAAGAAGAAAAATTGAGGCCAGCTGAAAAGATGGAAGACCAAAAAGGACACACTAAAAAGTAAAGAGGGAAACTTGCATTCTGCATCTGCTGTCAGGAAGAGTAAAACTCCCACTATCAAAACGTCAGCTGTTTTACAACTGGTATCACAGTGTCCCCCATGAAAAGATCCTGAGGGACTTGGAAGAAGATTTGGTGTTTCTCTGAGCAGAGGTGAAGAATCTGCCCCCTGTTAAAAGTAACCACCATCAGAAAAGGGAAAACATATGGATATTTCCACAATAGATGGGAATCTTTCATCAGTGCTGAATGGGATTCAGTACTGAAGTACAGCTGCATGTAAAGTACATGCTTTTAAAATGGCCTCATAGCATTGCCAAGTCAAACCAAAGTCATCCTTTAGGTAAAAGTTAGTCTTTTAAAAGTTATAGGATGAGATATACCAAATCCCCAAGGGAATGGAAGCTTTTCAGGATGGAGTACACACAAAATGGGAGGCAGCACTGACTGATGAATACTGCTTTCTTAATGGAACAGTAGTCAGATCTCTGCTCTGTGTGTTTGCAGTAGGTGGTACGTGCTAGGCTACTGCTGGCAAGTTCCAGGAGAAGGCATAGATAAGATAGGAAGAGAGCACTTCCTCCTCTGCTTTCTCTGTTAACTGAAACATAAAGTGGATAAAAAGACGTATTTTGTGAAGTTGGCTCAGAAAGCTTCAACTCCTCCAGCACCTGGGTCCTTATAAATGTCACCCACATGAGACATACCGCTCTGTTCTTCTTATACATCTTTAACCTCACTGCAGTCTTACTCCTTAATCCATCTCTCATCCTCAAGCAGAACTGCACTGTTTGTATAACAAGTAATGAAGAAGCTAAGCAGCAGGAGGAAGACAAAGTTTTAGGCAAAAGATATCATTTGAAACAGAACACAAAATGCAGACTAGCTCTACTGTTATTGTTAAATACAGTTCCTTATTCAGTGTAAAGTGAAAGCTACTAGCCATTTTTCATGGCAGAGTCACAAGTTGGTTCTGAACATCTACAAACTCCACTTGTATTAAACCAATGAGTCTATAATTACGCTCATTGTTTAAGCTCCATTTTTTAATTTTCTTCCTTAAATGTTAATTCAATTTCTGTTTGTTGCAGGTAGGAGTCTGTTTGGACCACTAACTTTTTTCCACAGCAAATGTGTAATAATTTTAAAGTTTTGGGAAGTCCATCAGAAAAAGAAAGAAGGTAAAATTTAAAAGACTATTTCTGACTTATTACTAGATATTAAAGTCCATGTCTACCCATGGATAAGTCATATTTCATTGAACCCAGTGGGTGCTATCAACACTCACAGAGTATCAAACCCCTGTTTTGAGGGTAATGAAGTGTGAATGGTACCCAAAGTTTTTTTAAAGTCTAATCCATTAATTCCCACAGTGATGTTTCAAAGAAAAAAAAATTAAAATTTGGAAGTTTTATACTTGATAATGTGATCTGGGAGGCTGTAAAGCATTGATTAGCATTCTTTGGGAAAGTTTGGATATTTTCTTGATGTGTTTCCTCTTATCTCTGTTTCAAGTTTATCAAGAACCAGATGGGGGAATCTCATGTTATATAGGTCTAATACTCTTGCATGTTGCTGGAGTCCTCAATTTGGTGGAAATTACCACAGTTTGAGGAATGTTGATCTCAGTTTCATAGTTTTTTGCTTTGCAATTGTTTGTTTATTTATTAATTTCTCTGCAAAGAGCATTCAGAAGATCCAAGAGGCCAGCATATAGGTATGGAAAATGTTAAATTAGATGTAAAATTAATGGCTAAAGTTAGATAAAAACAAAGTTATTCCTTCAACATCAACTACACAGATTCCCATCTCATAGGGATACAGTAGACCTGGAAGGGAAGACCTAGGTTGTTGTTTTCTCATGGAAACATAACAAATAATGTAATTCACAAAGTCACAACATTTCTTCAGAAATTAATAGGTTGGTGCTTTTCACACAGAAAGAGCAATGCAAGAAAACAAAATGTGCATTCTTAACAAAATATGAGCCACGGTGGGAAATAATTTCCTAAAATTTAGCTCAGGATTAGAAGTGCTGAATAAAAAAGATTAATGTTCAAAAGAGAGAAATAACCAGGAAAGCACTTATGACATCAAAGAACTGAAAATCACCTGAACCTGTTATCATCCGTGGGTTATTTATGTATCTGCACAAGGGATTACCACAGCCCCATTACGTAGTTCTACAATGAGAGACACCAGTGAATGGATGACACATAGGAAAACAAACCAGATTTTTAAGTACTGGCCAACTGGTCTCCTGCTGTGTGGAGATCATTAACATTTATGGTGCCAAACCTAACCTCTGACCATTTAGTCAACTAAAACGGATGAAAATGAAATTCAAGAAATGCAATAAATTAATGTCAGATTCACAAGCTCGTTGTGGAGACTGCTAAATGTAAGAAAATATTCTGTAGAGTAATGTGGACAGATTAAAAAAGACCTTTGATTCAGTCATGGTAATGAAAACACCAGGATTGCAAACAGCTTCTGTAAATGCCTATATCCTCTCCTGAGTTTGAACTGACTGTGTCATGAGGGTGCCATGAGGGCCAGTGGCTCCTTGGGGTCAGATGCTGAGAGCCATGGGACTCCTCTACTGGGAGGTGGAGAGGCAGTACCCTGGTGCCAAGGGCAGCTGGGGGCAGCAGGACCAGCCCCAGCCCTGGACTTTGGGCATTTCCCTGGGACTGGACTGAGGATAGGCTGGGACACAGGCTTGTGGGTGAGCCTGACTCAGTGGATGCACAGCTGAGCAAGGCAGGGCTATGAGGAGCTGGAAACTGGCCCTGCTGTGGCAGTTCTGGGGCGGGGGCAGATGGCCTTGGGGGGCTGAAATGGGGCCCTGGGCTGTGAGCAGGGTTTGGGAACATGTGGGAGGGCTGGCCAGGGTCAGTAAGGCCAGTGGATACCTCCATGTCCCTAGATATAACCTTTAGTTTTATCTAACTTTATATTAACTTAATTTTCCAAACGGATTATTTTTGTAATTAATTACATCACAATAAAAGAAGTCGTTTACCTTCATCGTAGTGGTCTTCCAATCATACAAGTGATTTCAGGGTACCTCATAAACTCCAACTACCTACTTCCCAAAGGACTGGCAGTCTGTGGTGGCAATCTGCTGTTGGTCTGCTGTTGTACTGCCCACGTCTCACTCTATGACCAAGGCTATTAAAGAAAATGCAGGATATTCTTCCACTAACTGGAATTCTACATCAGAAGGAGGGTAACAGTAACAGATTGCGGTACATGAACGGAAAGGGACACGTGAGCTAGTGAGTACGGATGAGTACTCTAATCCTGAAGAGCACTGAAGAGCATGTGGATCTAGGGAGGGCTGTGCTCTCTCAAAATGTTCTCCTAATGTCAAAAAACCCTGCAGTGACCATATAAGAAGGGGGCAAAGACAGAATTTTGGAAAGAAGCCATAAAGAAATGAATTATATGAATAAATATGAATTCATTAGTCTTTCTGCATAAATCTCAAATCATCCAACAACAACCAAGAGCAGCTTTGCCCTCTTTGACAAATAGGCTAAAATCTACACCAAATTGATCTCATTCAGGAATACCTAATCCCCAGTGGCAATGCTAGAAACCATGCTGTTCTTTGCACACTACATTGTACTGTTTTGCACTTAAAGCTTTTCCTCTTCTACAAAGGGCTCTGTAACCTGCAGATAAATGCCACTCAACATTAAATTTTTATGAATACAATACTCTCTTGTGATAGTTCAGAAATCCAAGAATAGGCTACATGAACATGTAGACAATAGTGATCTATTTCTGAAAGGCAAAACTACATGGAGCCAAAATATTAGACTCTGAAGAACCTTCATAGTTTTCCAAGGCCACCCAGAAGCAGAATTAATGAATGTTTTAAGTACACCTTCTTGTGTGCATCTGCAGCAATGGCTCTTCCATGAATGAATAGAAAATAAATCTCAGGCCTTCTGTAGAAAGTCCACTTCACAGAGAGATGAATTTCATGTATATTTTGAGATATGCTATTTAAAAAGGAATTATCTTAACTTCAAACAATTTAGACATCAAAAGTTCGGATGCTCATTTTGGAGAGCAACTGTCACAGTATAAATCCTGTTTCATTAATTTAAACAATAATAGACAAGTATAGACTATAAATAAATGAAATATATTTATCCAGCAGCTACTATCCTGGCATGTTCTACCTGCTGAAGGTGCCATAAAATAGTGTCAATAAGTCTTTGTCGATCCTTGTTGTGCTGTACTATTTTCCCTCCAGCATTACCTTTCCTATTGTTACTTTTGGAATTTTTTTTCCGTGCTGTAGCATTTTCAGCAGCTGACCTGTTAGAGCATGCATTTATCTTCTGCCTTTCATGTGCCTTAACTATTGTATAACAAAAGTCTGCTTCACGGAGCACTGAGCAGCCTTCCCTCGCAGAGGCCGTGGCCAGAGGTATGGGCTGACAGACTCGTCTCTGTGTCTCCTGACATTATTCATTGTGCAGTCCTGGGCCAACCCTAGTCTCCATGGCCTTTTCAGTTTACATTCCTTGTTCTGCAAGATGCCAAGAAACAGCAAGAAAGCATTTATTAAATTAGACAGGGAGACATTACAAAACAGGAAGGGAGCTGGATGGATGAGTATTTATCTTCTGAAGGTCCCAGCAAAAGATTTGTTCAAATTGCTGGAGATTTTATTTGGTTTGGTAAGCCATAGGCTTCTACCACCCTTCATTGGCTAAGCTCCTCTTTTTAAATCTCATGTGCACTTGTGGCCTTTATGGAGATACAAAGAAGTATATTACTTTGAGTAGGGCTATACAGGTGTAATGGGGTGAACTTAGTGTTTACTTGTCATCAGTGGGAAACTGTTCCCAATAGAATGAAGGTCACAGAGAAAGCGCCAAGTGTTTTGTCATTTAAGATCTTCATTTTTCAAGCAGGTAAAAAGATACAACATATATGACTCCAAACTTGAGTTCAGCTGAAACAAACTATTTGTTGCATTCTAAACTCAGAATGAACGGTTACTTTCTATAGGCGCTATTCAGCAAAAAGTCCAATTTTTGTGGTTTTGGCAATAGTTTCCTTGTGGGCTTCAATGTTTTAATTTTCACTGAGCTGAAGTCTCAATCAAGAGCCAGAAGTTTCTCCACACCTCTCCCTTGAGAATCAGCCTGGAGGTTCTGGCAGCAGTTCTTTTCAAATATTGAAAAGATGTCATGATCCCAAAGCACATAGTTTTTGCCTTATATTTACTCATATCTGCAGTCTACCTTAACTCTGTCTTGACACTGGTCAAGTGTTAATGTTAGCATGTACGTGTTCAAACAGAAAGTGAGAATTAATCAGCTGCTTTCTCTTTTGAAGATACATGGGTAGAAGCAAATATAAGTAACAGAATGAGAAATAAAAAGAATAATCCTATAGATGGTGCAATTATCTTAAACTAGCTTTCTAAATTTAGAAAATACAGAGTTAAGGTTAAACTTAGGAATCTCAAATACATTAACATGTGAAAATAAAGGGGAGTTAACTGTAAATTTACTAATCTTACACACTTCTACTACACTTCTTTTGGCTATAACTTTGCTGTAGATTGAGTATCTCCATTCATTGTAATATAAAATAAACTATGATAAAGGTATTCCAGTGTGATACCCGAGTAAAAAAAAATAATCATTTTTTAAGAGACCCTCATTTTCCCCACTGTTGCTTAATTCCAAGAAGAAAAAACAAAACAAAACAAAAAACAAAAACAAAACAAAAAAGAAACAAAAACAACAAAAAAGGAAGAATCTTGGTTCTCTTGTAATCTAATTATATAATAATTATTATAATAATTCAGCTACTTCATCTCAATTTGTGAAGTTCATGGTGATGAGAACTGCATAATGTCCAGGAGCTAATTTTTTCTGCATAGGATATGAAGGCTTTCAAATATGAGCTGTAACAATTGCCTGGAGTCCTACACTGAGTAGCAAAGGTTTAAACACAACAGATTTACCCTAATTTTTGTGCTTGTGACTTTGCAATCTAAAAAACATCCAGCATATTTCTATATGAGCTATAAACACAGACACTGTATAAATCCACACATTTTAATGCACAATGGAATAGTAGGTGAGTTTGCAATTTTAATATGCCACAGGGAGGATTAGATACAGGTAAGTGCATTACCCAATGGCATGATTAAAATGCATTTTCTTACAGGGTGTATGGGTAAACAGATGCAGAGGGAGTTCCAGAATCTCCTAACCCCCATTGAAATGAATATAGATGATGTGCCTCGGGATATTATGCATACAGAGTATTGGTGTGCAACTGTAAATGTCCAAAAGGCCTTTAAAATATAGCTGTAAAAACTGATCCTAATGTTTGTTCTCACTCAGAATTTCTCACTCAGCAAGAGAGCATCTCCCAGCCACCAAGTCCATGTCCTTCCTCTGTTCAATTGGTAGGCTGAAATGTGCCCAGTTCTTTGGGTATTTTGAAATAGATTACAGTGAGTACAGAAGTTATCTACTTTCCAGGTATGCCTAAATTCATTTCCACAGGAAGACAAATCAAGTCTTTGTAGAAGTCTGAAGGAGAAATGTTTTTTTTTAAAAAACAGTTCTGGCATCTGAAACAGCTAGATATTTTTCCCTGTTTGCATATAGAAAGTAGCAATGGTATCTTTAAATGCAAGATAACAAAAAAATCACCATGGAGGCATCTCAGATCAGTTGCCTTGCAAGAGCTGTTCACAAGCATGCACTGTGTTTTATGCCACATATATCCCCAGGTGCAAGAACATGGATAAACAGCTATTGGGAAGAATAGCATTTTTTTTCAAATTCCCATCTAACCTTACCATATTTGTTGATGTGCCAGTGATTGTGGTTGAAGGGAAAGAGGTGAATCAATTAAGGGAGTCTATAAGACTTATTATTTGCCTGGGAAGTGATGATGTAATTTTACCCTGTTAAGTTTCTTAGGGAATATCACAAGCAACAAAGAGTGTTCTGAGTTTAAAAATTCCCCTTCCCAGAAAAGGCAATTTTTTTTCAGTTGCTTCAGATAGAAGAGAGAAGACCATCATTAGAACTTAAAGGACAGCTGAAATATTTACCCTGATGAGCTATGGATAGACAGAAGGGGTTACAAGTGTATGTTGCAATAGTTCTCCTTAGAAATACAGGAATACGAAAGAAACATTGGAAAAAATGCTTACAGCCAAGTCAAAGGACCTTGAGGAGACAAACAGAATGGAAGTAGAAGCTAGGAGAACTTCTCATGACTGATATGTGGATGTATATCAGTTCTAACCATTATGAATCTTTGGTTGTGGAACTAGATTGGTTGTTTCAGGTGAGTTAAACATCTGCCACAGTTTAAGTGATCATCCATAGGAGCTGCATATGAAAGATCTGGGATGCTATATCCCTGTGGCCATAGAGGCAGATACTCTGAGGCAGAGAAGGTGGCAGAAATTAGTAAATTTCCACACTGAAGAAGGTAGAAACTCATTTGGCAGAAGGAGATTTGTCTGGGGAAGCTGCAGCATAGAATAGGATACACACAGTGGTCACCACATGAGAAGGAGTTAACACCTCAGGGTTACACAGCATCAGTTACTGGGGAATTCCCACCCACACCACCCACACATGCAGAAGCTGTAGCAGATACTGATCTATTTTAAGTGTTCTCACCACAACTGCAGCTTTTTCTGAAGTTCAATATCTTTCCAACAAATATGAAAAAAAAACAAACCAACAATGTAACTTTCTGTAATTTCAGAATACCGCATTTCTCCAGCCATGTTACCATTAGAGTGTAGATGGAGGACAAAACAGTGGAATGCATCCAGCAAAAGCTAAACAGAAGCTTATCACATTACAGTGTAAATTTCATATGCAGTAGAAAGCAAAGTAATGAAACAACTGTCTTCCAACAGGAACATATTGCCATACTGAATGGTCAAGTTCTGATAAAAATGAGAAAACAAAATGCCGTGGGTGCAAGATGCTAGGGTAAAAACAGCAATTAGTCAAATCCCCTGCCAAATTATGCATCCTTTCCNTCCCTTTCCCTTTCCCTTTCCCTTTCCCTTTCCCTTTCCCTTTCCCTTTCCCTTTTGAAAAACTGTGTTTGGAACCAAGAGCAGAGACCAGCCCAGGCTGTTTGTGGGTATTTTCAGTAAGTGGTTCAGCAGAGGGCACAAATCCCCATCACCCAGCTCCAGTGAACAGGATGGGAAGGGAACCTACTCACAGGCACACTGGGAGTGTAACAGTTTGTCTGAACAAAACCGTGCACTAAAACTCCTGTCTCAGTGTGGTTGGAAACTTTGCTGTATATCAGGAGAAATCCAGACAAAAGGGCAGTCCCTACAATGGCAGCCTAATGCAGTGTGACAGACTGTGTGAAATACAATCTGTAGTAATAATTTACTGTATTACTGAAATCTTGCCAGGTAGCTGATGGTTCTATTACAAATGGGCAGTTTCAGGATACCCACAAATAGCTTGTCACAGAGCATTAATTAACACCTGCTCATCTTTAATTTTTATAGCCTCTTTCTAGAACTAAAATTGTAAATAGTAAAGTCATAGTTTTCCTGCTAGTAAATGAAACAGGTGCTGTGTCCATTTCAAACAAATATTTTATTATACTAATTCACTCAAGCAAAATTCATCCATCCCAAGAATCTTCACTGCTCTTCTCTGAGCTTTTACAAGACTTATAAAAAAGTCATTACTGCTCACAGCATAAAAATATTTTCCCATTAAAACAGTGGCCTGCTTTTAATAAATCCCAAAGTTATTGTTGGCTCTGGATTTCAACATGTAACCAAATGAATATTTTTTTGTGTGTAAGTCCTGAAACTTAATATACTCTGTAAAACTGCTCAAATCCTTCAACAACTCATTTAGTCTATGCAGATGTCAAGAGAGACAAAGCTGTATTTTAAACTATTATATAGTTGTGATAGACCTTTCATTCATTACTATTATCTCCAAAAGTAAGAAAGGTTGTATTGGCAACATTGCTACTGGATTGCTGTGGAAAGAGAAATTTGCCTTCAGTGCTATCGAGAGGATAACCTACTTCAGAGCTTTATCTGCATATGTGGTGCATTTTTTTCAGATTAATAATAATGATAGATGGGGGAACATTTATTCTTTCATTTGCAGACGAGTGAGGTAAGTTGTTGGTTATCTGACTAGTTTCCTTGAGATAAAATTTCATCCATTAAAGTCAAAGGAAATGTAGTCATTGCATTTGCTACTATTCTGATTTCACCCCCTATTTTTAAACACAAAAGATACTCCAAAAAGGTCTGTTTAAGTCAGTCTTTTCTGCATCTGAAGGAAACACAGGTTTGACTGTTCCCTCAGCTTCATTCCATGTGGAAGGCTCTGCACTGAGTCATGGTAAAATATTTAATTGATTTTCTTTTCATGACCGAAGTATTTCATATTTACAGTATGAATTATTTTTCATGTAATCTTATTATGGCTCTCTCTCAACAAAGCACCCTTATTCTGGAAAAATATACAAACCACAGATATCTTGTGTTGCATGCCCCTCTGTTTCTGAGAGTTTCAGCAAACGCTTGGTACTCAGCACTTCCCTGGAAACTCACACTGTACTGGCTTTAACCAAAATTAAGTGATTAATTATAGTGAGGGATTTACCTATGCCTAAGTGACACAAATGTGCAGAGAATCCTTTCAGTCAGTCTCCAGCTTGGGTGTGACAATAATTTGGAGCAGTGAGATACTCTTATCACCAACATTTATTTGGGCATTTTAGATTAAAATAGCTGTATCTGTTGTGTTTAATGCTGGACTCAGTACCATCAGATATACGGCCAAAACTTTGACAGCCAGCTAAAAATTAGGCTCCTCTTGAAATGCATCTCTGTGTCCTTATAATTTTGATAGGACCTAACAATTTTATTTTCTTTTTTTCTCAGAGCTGTGAGCTTCTGCACCTTCAAAATCATTTAGTTTACAGCACCCTGGGACCACGATGGCAGAGAAGAGACAAACAACTGAACTTTTCAGCATCTGAGTTGAGGCTTTCATAGGATTATAGGTATGTATTTTAGAAAACCATTCAAAGGCTTTAGATGATACAGAGCATACCGGAATTGGGAGAGATTGTCAGAAAAAAAGCCTTGCCAAGGGTTTTTCCCCAGTAAAGGTGGAAAGATGGGCTACTTGAAAGGTTGTTTATAACAGAAACTTACCTGTAAGTTTACAGTACATCTAGAACCACCAGCAGAGATGTCTATAATGTGAAATGTCTCCCCTTGAGTTTGGTTAGCTTGAGTGTGTCTGTTCTGTCTGAGGTGGCTGCTCAGTCCTTTTGCTCACATAATGTCCAGAGAGAGAAAGGCTGACCAGTTCCTGGATTAAAAAAGAAAGGCATAATTATAGATCAGATAACTTAAAAATGACATTTTGAAGACCAGTTCTCCATTTTTATATTTCTAAAAACCTTCTTACCACTCATGAACATCAGCAAAACCCAGGAGGACTGCAAGCACTCAGCACTGCAGGACCTGGTGTATAATGGCTTAGGGTGACTTTGTTTTTCTCAAATGGAAAGGTTTGGTGACTAAAGGCTCAATCTATGGCCTTTCTCTTGACAGTTACAAGTTGCCTGCCCACAGAGTCAATTTTCTGAAAATAAACCCAGTGCAGCACTGGTGCCCAAACCAGCTTCAGTCACGGAGCAGCCCCCGTGAACTTCCCTCGCCAGCAGAGCTGGCAGGGTTGCGGGTAGAGGCAATACCCAAGGAGCTGCCACAATGGCTGTCCTTGTCATTCCTCAGGAAATTCCTCAGCTGGCAGCCATTTCAGTAGAGGGAGGCTTCCCCCCGCTTTTTTTGGAAACCTGTTCCAAGGGTTTCTTTTTAACCCCAACCGCAGCTTCCCTCCGCGTGCTAACAAAGCAGTGCGCGAAGGAAGCAATCTTCAGTCAGCTCTGCTCTGAAGGGCTGGCAGAAGCTGCAGTGCAGAAATGGGGAAAAACCTGCCAGGGGAAGCGGTGGGGTGGGAGCGTGCACAGGGGACCACGCAAGGGGTAGGGAACTGACTCTGGAAATGTTGGCAGCACTCCAACCTGAAGCCAAACCTGCTGATTGCTGCCTTCTTCAAAGACATCTAGAAAAATAAATAAACATTTGATAAAGGAGTCAAAAGCACTGCATGTCAAATAATATGAAATTAGACATTGCAGCCTTCTGCTACAAGTCCTCTAGCATTCTCGTATGAAGTGGCAATACAGATGTTTTTTTTAAAAAAAACTCTTCAGCAAAAAGAAGCTCTGGACTGTAACTAAAGCTGTGTTGTGTTTACTTTCTTTTTTTCTTTTTTTTTTTTTTTTGTGAAAAAAAAGTACCATACTTTAGAGTTATTGTAAAAATTAATTAATGAAAACAACATTATTATCTCAAGCAGTTTAGGGAAGTAGGTTAAAATTAATATGACTGTGTCTATTTTATGTGAGGACACCTAGAAGGGCTAGTTTTCCAGACACACAGGAAGGAAAGAATTAGAATCCTTTGCTCTGATTGTTGATCAGATTATAATTAATAAGATGCGTTTTACATACCTAATATATCGTGTTACATTGAGGCAGAGGCGAAGTTGTTTGGTGGTTTTTCATGGGAAAGTATATATGTTTCTATTTTGGTGTTTTTAATCTTGTATTTATAAAACTTTCTGATCTTACAATGTCTGTTTTAGGAATACCACAACAGCCTCGTAAAAGGATTTTATGCCAAATCGCTGCTATGTATGTTCTCAACCTCACTATAGATTTTATCTGGGAATATATATGTGCATTCAGTCACTTGATGCAGAACAGCTAAACAGCAATCAGGAAACTTATTTTCAGTATCAAAGTGGAGTTACAATCTCTTCCCCTAATAAGGTGTTTGCAGACAGGCATCTGGAGAAGCCCATCACCGCACGAGACGTCTCTAACCACATGAAGTCAGTGTCTGTCTTTGCAGCTATCTGGAAAGGTGACATCAGCACATTATTTCAGCCAAAGGATGATATACAGCTCAATGTTTTCTTGCATTTTTGACAGATTTTAATTTTATTTGAAAAGCTATACTCCTAAATATTTTGTATTTGTTGAATCACCCCTTAATTTTCTATTTATTATTTAGACACGTCACCTATTTTCCATTTTAAAGTGTAGCTGTTGCCCATTTCCTTTATTTGTCTTTGTTTTTATAATATACCATTTTCTGCAATGATCTCTCTGCCAAAAATAAAAATTACTTTCTCTACTGACTAATGTCAGTACTTTTACAATAAATTTCTCCTACAGAGAATCCTAACCCAAATAACAATGATGAGTTCAAAACAGCTTTATAAATGATGTGCAACTAGACAAAAATATTTGTCATTATAATTTCACATATCTGCCATCTCTTTTGGACAGGGACAGGAGATTTGTTTTCCAGCAGCATCTGAGGCAATGGCTTCCACTTTGTATATAGAATTATTTGTGTCAAAGCAATTTTACATGCTTTTCAGCTGTAATGCTCAAGGGCAGCTGAGCTCTATGACATTTTGCAGTTGCATGCTGGGAGGAGTAGTCCCCCACAGGGCATACTTCTCTTATTAAAGGGATTACAATCTCCCCATTTTCTGCATATCTGATTTAGATCTTCAGCTCCATGCAAGCTGCCAATGCAATCGCTTCATTGGGCAACATTTGGATGTTTCTCTCTTAGGTTTTCCAGCCTGTTTTAATATACAATATCTGCTCTGTTCAGATCTTGGCTGTGTTGAACTTTCTTTTCTGGAACTGCAAAATATCATAAGTTTGGCTGCCTAGCACCACTGTCTAATGTAATACTCCCTAACCCGTCTTTAAAAAGCCTGCCAAAGTCAGATTACTGCAAACATGAAGATCAGATATGTCTAATATAACTTTAGAAAAACCATGTGCTGTTTCCGCATTGCTATTATTGTTCTGGAAAGAAAAGCAGCAACAAAAGGATTTGACATCTACTGTCTGCTCTGGTAGTTGCAGTGGCTACTTAGAAAAAACAGATATAATGCACATGGCAGTCCTAGAGGGCATCTACATCTATTTTAATTTCTTTTAATACAAATTCTAATTAGGCTACAAGTCTCATATACAACCCTATATTGCTTTCTTCACAAAAACAAAACCTAAAACCTTCAGAATGTATAATCTTTCCATATTGGAAGTACCCACACGTGACACAAACAAAGCATTTTCCACCACAGTTAAAGGAAATGCCTCCTTCTATTTCTCTGCCAATCTAACACAAAAATGGTCAGAGTGGTGGCTCAAGAAAGGTGTCTGTTTTTCAGATGTAGAGTTTTCTGTTTCCCACTGAAGTAGACACACATTGTACTATTGAAAAAGTACTCTGAAATCTTTCATGTTTTATAAATGTAAAAACAATTGATAACATGTTCTGTACATCCTCAGACAAAAACCTCCTGACTTCAAAAAACTTTCTTAAGTTTAAAGACATGAGTAAGGTTGATCAGATAAGGGATTTCTTTCTGAGAGATGGACAAATGCTTAAAATTTCATGGAGCTGTGAAAATACCCCATCATAGTAATATTACTATAGCTAATTATCAAGTCCACAGAGTCAAAAATAGAGCCCATTGTACACAGATAACCCTTTTAGCCCCGTTATTAAAATGGATGTTACAAGGAATTGTCCAGTCCTCAATCACAGCTGTGCAAAATATCCAGTACAGTAATTATCCTATTGCTTCTAGACTTCACACATTTTATTTCCAGGTTCGTCTTCATGTATGCAGTCAGTTTTTTTGGAAAGACAAGTTTGAGAGATGTTAACACAGCGATGCTGAAGCCAGCAAGAGGAATGGTTACTTTGAAAGACTTCTTTTGGAAATTATCGCTGTAAAATCAGTGTGACTGACCAAGGGCAAAAAGAGTAGACTTTGGCCATGTTTGTTTGGCACCAGTGACCTAAAAACCTCACAGAAAAAGAGAATTGAACCTCTGTAGTGTTTTGACTACCTTCCCTTTTGCTTATGAGCTCTGAACACCATCCCCTTAAACAAAGTTGTCATCTCCACAATGCTTTGGCAGAAATCTGAGCTTTGTATGCAGACTTCTCTCCATTTGAAGAAATTACAACAAAAATACAGCTACCTGCAAGGAGTGTACAACGAGAGCACACAGATTCCAGGCATTTATTCTCCAAACAGTGTTTGGAGTGCAGTCCTTGAAGGGAAAGACATGCAAATAATTATGGGAATTTCTGCAACACAAGATGCTCCTGAAGTACTGGGCATGCTAGTGGCATGACATTCTTTCCATATTTTGTGTTGACTGTGTCTTTAAAACTTCTAAATTTTAGCCAGAATGCCTTAGCTTAGTTGGTTGAGCACGGTGCTAGTAACACTGAGGTTGTGGGTTTGATCCCTGTATGGGCCACTCACTTTAGAGCTGAATTCGATGATCCTTTGGGGGCCCTTCCAACTCAGAATTTTCTGTGATTCTGTGAAAATGGACATGAAGTGTCTGAAAAATATGGTGTGCTGCTAACAGGATAGCTAGCTCTTCAGCTCCCAGCCATCTTCTCCCCAGTCCCTGGTGAGTGCCAAGCTGACACCACTACAGAATTTAAAACATGCATCTTTTACAGTTTGCATTGCCCTGATCTCCTCTCTCTGAGTCGTCTCCTGAGAGACACACTGTCAGCAGGGTCTATCCTGCTGTGGTTTGAAGGTCAATCACATTCTTTCTAAGTGTATCACAGGTGAGTTCTCAGGGGTGAAAAGACAGCCAGCTCTGCAGCACACAGAGAGCAGCATCTGTTTGGCTGGAAACAGGCTGGGTGTACCCAGGAAGAGTAAGAGCATCTCCTCTGAGCTAACCTGCACGTGCTGCCTATCCCACAGCCTGTGGTGGAGTCCTTACTTCCAGCTACACCAGCAGGGACTTATTAAGCACTGATCATTACATCCCTTGGGATGCATTTGTATAATCCATGGAAACAGGACTGTAGAATTCTCCATGCCTTAGTACTGGCCCTGTAATCACTAGATAAATACTGCTTCTGCTAGCAAGCTATCATCAATTAAAACAATATGCTCAAAAATATTTAATGGTCCCTATGCTGAGTACTGTACCCCAGTCAGTACTCAGTTTCTGAAAACTATGTGGCCAAACTAACAGATACAGATAATAAATTGGTGCTTTAAAAATAAATAAACAAACAAATAAACAAATAAATACCACAACTATTTCTGTGGTTAGACAAACATTTCAGTGAGTGCATGAATCTTGCTAACATGACATCCACAGTATAAGACAGATGTGTATTTTTCCACATTAAGGTCTTAAGATAGGATATCCCATCAGTCCACTCCTCAGACAATTAGTGTATTAGCTAAATTTGCTGACAAGCATTCTATGAGAAATTTATATCTCCTTTCAGTCCAAGTGAAATATTTGTCTTTCTGCAATGTATTCCAAGAACATACAGCATGTTTGAGGACTTTAGTGTCCTATTTTGATAACTAAGTCCAAAACTAAGCTTAAAATGAATTGCCCTGCCCAGCCCAGCTCTCCTGAAATGTCAAACTGAAGCTGGCAAAGGAAGATAACAGATCATAAAGGTGGCATTCTCAGGGAGCTAACTGGTGCCATTATACTTTAGGCTCTCTCTGTTGCTACTCTATGTACCCTTACTTGGGTTTATAACTTGGCTGCAAAAATGTTTTCTGGGCGAGACTTGGCAGAAAAAGCCTTAACTTGAGCACAAATACATTTTAAAATAAATTTCCACAAAAATAAAGGGAAAAATCTGTCTACAATGAGGCTTTGAGCAATGCATAGTCAAACTGGTAAGCTGATCTGGTAAGCTGCAATACACCCGGGTACAAGCCCTGAGGGTTAGCTCTGCCCAGCCTGTCCCTGTTCCCACAGAGGAATTGACACCACAGCTGCTTTCACCCTGAAAAAGACAGGTCTATTCCACCAGCTCAGCTGAATCAGAAGTGGGCAGAAAAAGAAGCCACGATGCTTGCAGGGCTGAAAAACTTGTCCTCTTTGGAGCAGCTGCAGGCACAGGGCTGAGAACTCAGGGTCACAGTCTTGCCCCACTTATGAGAGCCTGTGGCAGAGCTAGAGCCCAGCCCTTCCATGGAGAAGATTTGATGGTTCCTCATTTTGAGTGATTTGCAGACACTCTCCTAGCATTCACACCCTCTGTGTTTACAGAATGAGTGGAAAAAAATCACAGCATCCATCCCTCCTTCAGTGATGTTTTCTCTGCCAGACTGCCAAAGCAAGTCAGATACTTGTTAATCCTCTTAAAGGTTCTCAGTACAAGACAGTGCAGATTGTTGCCTGTCTCACAAACAGACCACCACACAAGGAAGTAAAGTACTTTTAAGTCACTCAGAGAAAATTAAGCCCTGTCCCACTCACCTGGTCTTTTGATGGCATTTCAGGCACAGTAGAACGGTTTCAGCGGTCTTAAGATAGTTTATGATTCTCCCATCTTGAATCAGGATTTATCCCAGAGACCCTGTAGAGCAAAGAGCCACTAATTTCACCTGAACATCTGAAATATGCAAGGAAGTCTTCTCTTCTCATGGCCGGAGTCAGATACCACTTACCTGTAGTGCAGCAGTCGTGCTATATGGCAAGGATATATGATATGGCTGGACCATCTGCGTGAGGCTGCAGGGAAGATTGGGAAGAACTCGTACTCCCACCTTGTTTTTATTCACCAAAAATGGTAGCTCTTTTTGAACTAGGGATGTTTGTAAATGATAGCTAAATTCAGGACAGAGAAAAAGGTTTCTGATTAGTAAGAAAGAAATGCAGAAATTTCAAAACAGTTCATTTCAACATTTCTAAAAAGAAGTGTTTTATTTTTCTGGATTATGTTCAAAAAGCACATTAAAAATATTCCATTAAAAAAAACCCAAAACAACCTACCAACTAAAAGCAAACCAGCCAGAGAAGAAAATGATGGCATATAGCCCATAGTTTGAGCCCTCTATTTGCATATGAGGAGCATTTTGAACATCCTATCTTCCTGGAGAGGGCACTCATTCACCTTTGAACAAGTCATTCTCACTTGTCTTTTTTGTCCCCAGGAAAGCTGATTTGCTTCAAGCCACCCCAGAATTCCCAATATCTGACTGGTTAGGGGGTACAGAGCCTTGGTTTAACTTTCCTGTTCTGACTCAAGCTCTAAGAAAAAGTATCTCCATAGTCTCCTTCTCAGTTATAAAGTAAAAAAAAGAGCAACAGGTAAAAATTCTGAAACAACATAACCTTAGTTTCCATTTTTGCCATTGAGATGTAGAATCAAGGACTTGATTCTCATAGGACATGAATTCTCATAGACCAAACATAAGTTTTAACAAATCTGTACACTTTCACAAAAATACCTGTCTTCGGTTCCTCATCATTGTCCAGTGAAATACCATCACATTAAGTGGTTGAGACACAAGTTCAAACAATGACTTTCACAGAAGATTTAATGTCATAACATTGTTCTAGTAGAACTAGAAGGTAGATTTATAATCTTGAAGACCTAGAAGAATTGAAAGAGGGTAGATTTGTATTAGCTCTTGGCATCAAACTTTATAGTATTGCCAAGAAATTATTAATTTCTAGGAATGGCATATAAATGTAGACAAGAAACATCAAGGTCAATGACTGATTTTACAATGGGTAGGCAAATCAAGTCCTGATACTATGAATCCAGCTATTTCTGTTCAACACAGCTCCTGAGACATTAGCTATTATTAGATTAAGCTCCTGGAAACATTTGACTAGATCACTATATCAGATACATCTTTTGATCCAACAGTCTACTCAAACTAGCTGGTAGTAGGAAATACTATTTCACGTGTCTTTCAGTGCAAGAAATCTCAGAAATTACTTTTTTACCAGTTCCCAACATGCAAGCAGAGATGTCTTCTGGGACCTCTCTGGGAGTTCACCCAGCTGCACCTCTTCAAGCTTTTCTCCTTTTTTCTTCCTGTACACATACTGAAAATGATGCTATCTGTATACTAAACTATAGGCTTTCTGTAGTTGTGTATTGTTGTACCAAGACATTACAAAATTGTAAATTTTTTCCTGCAGAAGACACATCAGTATTTAAAAAATGGGCCACATGCATTTTTTGGAATTTCAGTAAAAATTAGCTTCAGCCATGTGTGAAATTAAATGAAACATATGAATTTAAAACATGCAATAAAGAAAATCTTTATGTCTTTATTTAAGGAATTTCATGGATGTCACCCTTAAAGATAACTGCAATACAAAGAAATGGTGGGGTTAAATGTTGAACATATTATGAAAAAATTAAGTTGATGTGTGTAATCTAATATAAACACTGTTAATTGTTTGTTTTTCTTGGTTTTCTTATGCTCATTCTCTCTCCAAGTCACTTGGCGTTCATTCCTCAGTAAACCAATTACTTCAAAGCTCTATTAGATTTATGTTCACTGCTCCCAGTCCACTCTCTTATGAAACCTTATTCATGAAGTGCAAGAAAAAGCCTGAAGAGAACTGAGATCCAGGGGGTTGGCCAGGTTTGATAGAAAATATGAAACTGAATTGTTGCTAAAGTCAGTCTTTTCAAGACTGCAGCGAAGTCCTTTAGAGGCACTCAGAGCTTAACTTGCTGTGGCAGCAGTGGCAGTATTCGAATGCTTAGGACCGGATGGAGAGTTTACAACTGTTCCTCACTGTTCTAGGTTTCTGTTCCTGTTTGCCTTCAGCCAGCTCAGACCCTGGGCATCCACACATCCCTGCACATAGCTGACTGCAGCAGAGATACCAGCGGAGGCTCGGGACACGAGAGGGTGTGAGGAGAACCTCCTGACTGATGAAGGCTTTTAAAAGCTCAACCATGGTCATAAGCTGCATCCTTACAAAAGGCCAAACATCATTCCAGATCCTTTGAAAGGAAGCTGGGTTACAATATTCTGATAGACTAAAGCAGCAGTTTAAAATTAGTTATAATTAATAAGCTTGACAGCCTTTGAAATGGCTGCCATTTTGTCTTCACCAAGCTGAAAAAGGACTGCTCAATACTGGCATTCTTTGCCTCTGCACTCAGTGTCTATTTCTCCACTTTCTCTCTCAATATAATAAGATAAAATTTTGTTACAAACTCTGCTATAATTTCTCAGTAACCTGAGAGGATAACCACAGCTGCAGTTTTGAGGTTACCAGCAATTCCTGCTACTGGCAACTTTCCGTCAGTCTTGTTAAGAAAGTTGCCACAATTTTACCACAAATAGTAAGTCTGTGGCATACTGCAGAACTTGCATACAATTGCCGTTAGCTTAACAAAGTGATCATTTCTGTTAACAATAGCTCTCTAAAACTTCTTGAAAATCAGGCTTCAGCCAAGCCAATCTGGTTTACATTATGCAAAGTATTTTAATGTGAAACCTTTTAATAAAAATCATCACTAGAGTTACTTTGAGATTATACCTCCTATCTGCAAGACTTGAGAAATTGATTGTAATACTTGCTTTTTGGATTATTTGTACTCCTTTATACACACACACACACACACACACACACACACACACACAGAGCACGAAAAAGTCACTGGAAGCATGTTTAGCCAAAACTTAAGTACAAGTTATTTTGTAAACATTATTAAAGTGCATGTTCAGCAAATCCCTTTGGCTGCATTAGCTCATGCATTCATGCAGCTTCTGAGTCCTTAAGCTGTGTTACTAGTAGTACAGAAGAAAGTCTATATTAAATTGTGCTTGTGTTGCCTTTTGATTTCATAGGTTACAGAGATCTTATATACAAAGTCAACTGCAAAAAATCTAAATCTATAGTGATAGTGATACCTAGAACCAGGTAAAACAGGCCTGGTTAAGGATTTTTAATGAAATGTGCTAAAACTTCATCTAAATTGACTGATTTGGACAAAGTTTCAGATTCTAATGACTTACTTTGCTGAAACACTGAATCATCGTGGTTTTCATTGCATTATTTCTTTTGTTATATCTGCAAAAGTGTAAAATTAATTCTCCAAGATAAATTACAATTTAATCAATGATTTTAAGCTAGGGCATTCTTCCTATGTCCCACAAGTCTTCCACTTTCATTTGAGTTACATTTTCAAAAAGACATCAAACATCAAAAAGTCTTCTGTAGAAAGCTAAATAATTGATATTTGTTACCAGAGCTGTTTTTGTAATAAGTCCAGTCAGTTTCTCAGAGGCACATGTAATTAGGCGTGTCATTACATGGACACTTTGCTTATAGTCAAATTGTTCAATAGTTCTTCTTGTTGTATGAGTTAGCCGTGCCTCTTCTTGTTTTATGAGTTAGCATATCTCTGAGAAGTATGGACAATTTAAACACTGAAGGATTGTGCTTTTGATCTAAAAAAGCATTGTGGTTGGTCATGTAGGAAAAGTCCTTCTCAAAATACTAAGGAAATTATATATATATATATAAATAGAAAAAAATTCACCTAATCAGCAGGTTTTAATTTTTTTTTCAGAGGAGCTTGACAGTATATCAAATTGACCAGTCATTAAATGCTGACACTATAATGAAGCTGCCTTCTCTCATGATTATATCATTCTCTCCATTGCTGAAAATACTTTAGTCCAACCATCCATTTTATAGTGTTTTCTTTACTAAAAAGTAGTATGTTTTACTGATAAAAATGGAACCAGTCTGTTCTTCAGGGTGAAAATCAATTTTCCAAACCTCTGCTATTTTAAAGGCTGGCACAATGGTAAATCTACAAATCCCAACTAATTTCACTGGTGTTGGATGCCTTGAAACAAAACAGATGCTGGAGCTCTTTTTCTGTACTGCTCAGTGTGAATTTTTGGATTCTGGAAACCAATTAAAAGTGATAGGACAATTATTGGGAGCTTTCACTTATATCACCTTTTAGCCTTTAACTATCATTAGATTCTTAATCTTGAATCGATATAGTGCCCAGAAAGACCATTCACTATTCATTCCATTCCTTCTGAGAGCAGGATTCTAATAAAACAGAAGTGCTGTAAATAAATGGACAAACACTGAGCCGAAAAATATGTAAGTGTTTGCTTCCAAACTCTTTAGCTTAGGAGTCATCTCAATTTTTAATATCATTAGTGCCAGTCATGCACACATTTGATCATGTGACATCCAGCTTGGATATGATGATAGGAGAGATTGCTTTCATAAATCTTAAGACTAAATGAACTGATCTCCAGGTAATGAAGGTCTTGACTAACAGCAAAATATCTCATCAGAATGATTTATCTTCAGAAGAATTTATTTCTTCCTGACCCGAGGGCAAGTTAAATTTGACACACAGCCCAACAGTGTTTAGACTAAATGTAGTGTAAATTAGCACTGTTAGGACATTCTTTTAGTGGTCTGTGGCCATGCTGATGACTTAAAAAATCCTCTGACTACATTTTTGATACAGAATCAGGTGCTACATTACCAATACTGTGGCACTTATTGTTCACTTTCAGACTGAGGTTAAGGTACCCTCTTGCCTATGGGTTTAAGCCCATCCCATACCATTAAAAAAAATCATCTTAAAACACTACAAAGAAACATGGATGTGGATCGCTTTTTTTACCAAAGAGCGCGGAAAAGTTATGACCATATTAGTGACTCAGGAGTTTTCCCCACTCATAGTACTATATTTATAAACCAAAACAGAGTTTCTTGGTGGAGTTACAACATGATTCAATTGCTCTTCATGAAGAGAACAAGTTTTAAATGTTTTGTAGGTTTCTGTAGACAAGGTTCTGCTGAGACACACCACATTCCTGCTGCCCAATGAAGTATTTAATCCTTACCTTCTTTCTCTTTTCTAGTTTTGAGCCTTCTTTACAGATACAATATGCACCTATTTATAATCAAGTTGCTATATTTAAAAAGATGTCTTTGAGCAGATCTGCCTTCTGGTCTCTCTCTAAATTACCCTGTTAATGTGGTCTCCTAATCAGACTGCTGTAGCTGTGTATGAATTCTTTCTTTTTTCAGAACAATTCAGTATATATTGTTATGATAAAATTTTAAAAGCAGCAATGTAGCATTTAATTACAAAGACAAGAATTTATGCAACCATTCAATGTCCATGGCACAAAATGATAGTCTTCAGTTGTATTCCTCCAGAAAGTATTTCCTTCTTGAAATGCTTGGGCTACGTTTTGGCAACGAAAGAATTGACTGTTGTTTCCTAACATACCAGCAAGCATGAAATTCAATGCAATCAGAACAAAAGATTGTAACTTAATCTGCACAAGTCAACTTTGCAAGGACTTCTGGTAGATTTTATCATGATGCACCAGTGAAAGAGAGTAGTCCCTTCAATCCTGAGTCCATGCTCTAGATCTCACTGCCCTTCTGTAAGGTGGTTTTTGTGTTTCTCCAGTCCTACACTCATATATATTTTCTTTGTCCTACAGACTCAGAAGTTTAACTCAACATATCACATTGCATTATGATCTCCTAACCAGATGAAATAATCAATCCAAAGAAAAATTACGTAACAAATACCAAATGAGACAAACTTTCTTCTGATTATTCACTCTTCTTTCATATTTGTCAACTCAGAATAATAATTTGCAATTCTTTTCATAAGGGAATTTCTCTTACAGTCTGCACAAAATAGCTAAGCATTTCTTCATATCTCTAGCCATTCACTGTAAGTTTTTAACAAAGAAATTTTTTTCCAAGGCAACCTTAGGCTTTTATTTTAATTCACATCATCATCAGGATATTTTACTGTCTAATCCAAACATAAACATAGAGAAGTTAGACAGAAAGAGATCAGAGAAAAGAAGTTGGGCATCACAGGTAGAAAACAATAGGTAAATTTCTAAAACTAGTCTCTGATGAGTTCTCATACACCAGGGTTTACTCTGTGAAAGGGTTCTGCACTTTATCTCAGCTGCTGCTTCAGTCAGTGCTTCCCTTGTACAGTCCAAGAGCAGCTCTTCACAAGATTGGCTGACACCAGGCAGTTAAGCAGATATTGAAAAGCTTGCTTAAGACCACAGAGAGAGAAGTGCTTCTGCCTATGGAACTATATGAGCAAGATTAAACAATTCAAGAGACTCCTTCCACTTCCATATTTCCATTTCAAACCTTCCTTGCTGTTACATATGCAGGTTCTGTTTATGTTCATGAAATACAGCACAAACTGAATCTACAAACAGATTTCATAAATGCCCTTTTATCTACATCTGGTTAGGAAGCTCATCCCAGAGTGCCACTGGGCCACATTCACCCCTGAAGCATCCAGATGAGGTTGAAATTCAGTCTCTGAATTTGCCATGTTTCAAGTGGTTCTGTGCTAATTACTGCACCTCCTGTAATTTGTTTTTTTATCTCCATTAGGAAGAAACCCAGAGTAAACTCTTTTCCCTGTTACTGTCAGTAGAAGCTGTTGATGGAAAATGCTCAGTCACAGTGGACCAGCCAGAATGAACAGACTGTGGTTTCCTGTTCCAAGGAAGGAAACAATTGGTTTTTCCCTCAAGCATGTAAAAGAGGCTGCTGCTTTGTAGGTAAACATAAGAAAAGGTGTGTAAGCCACGTACCTCCTTTTGCAGCCAGCTAAGTCCAAAAAGACCAAGATTATTCTGCATGTATCTGAAATTCATTCAGGATCAAGTAACTCAACATGAAAATCCAACTGCTGACAATCCAACTGTAGTTTTTGAAATACACACTGTGTCTCTACTTTAAGCAGTGGAAAATTTACCTGGCAGAAGTGCAAATTCTCATGACACAAACAACTGGAGAAGACAACAATAATTAATTATTCTATATCTGCTTTAGTTGTTAGCTATAAAAATGCTGTATAAAGATGGGAAAATATTTATATGCTTTATGCTGCATTTTCAAAAAAATAAAATTACTTCCTGATTAAAATTAAAAACACAGCCAATTATACATTAAAAATGAAAAGCAGGTATATTTATAGTGCTGCTTTTTCTTTATTAGATGGGATAAGGTGTGTACTGGAAAGCTTTTAAAAAGCCCAGGAATGATCATTTCATTCCCTGATGTAGGCAGTCAGTCTTAAAGACGTTGCCTACAAATAACATGTGGCATGTCCTCAGTACCCAGATTTGGCAGATGGAAGGATAAGAACTCACAGTTCAGTTGCTTTAAGTGTTCCACCTTGTCATAACAGATAATTGACAGCAGCCACTGAATCTGTGGTGGAGTGTTCCAACTTTGGATACACATCTGCTGAGCTGCAGGTACTTAGAAGGGAGTTTTCTCATTCACATTTTTACAACTTTGAAAAAAATAAACCACAAAAATTCTATGCTTTTAGATTTTAATATCCACTTTAATTTAGCTTGCTTAATATTGCTGGCCGTTTCTCATCTTATTTATATTGCCTTAAATATTCAGCATCACCTGAAAAAATAAGGTGCTTGGACTACACTCCATCAAAACTCTTGCAGGCTGCATCATGTCTAGGGAAAAAGGTCACAAAATGAATCTGCACCTGATTTCAGGGTGTTACATATAAAATCTGGGCTTTCTTACATTTTAGGGACCCAGAGACAGCTTTGGGTACCTGTGGTTTCATGCCTAGAAGTGAAGTTACTATTGACTTTTCACAATCTATTTCATATATTTTATATGTATTATATATATATTTAATTTTCTTGTTTGCCTGTAGTTTGAGAAAGCACATGTAACTTTCACAGCCATTGAAGTGATGTGACAGTAGATGAAGCAGAGGGATAGAAGCAATCCAGGGTCTCATCTGGTCTGCTTTTTAAACAGTGTCTTGTCCTACCTCTTGCTATCATATGGATTTTCCTCAATAGTCTGTGAATGGTACTTTAGCTTTCCTGTACATACTTTTTTTGGCTTACGTACTAAAAAGCAAACCACCATACCCTCACTTGTTTTTATGATTTCCTTTACTCATATTATCCCCTTATGGTGATCAGGAACCACAGAGAGCCTTGAGCTCTCGCGAAACTCCGTAAATAAGCCTCTTGGTACAGCAGCATCCCATAGGTCCTGCTTTCTTAAGCACATTTCCCACCTGGGTCAAGAAGCTGTGGCCACTGAGTTTGGCAGGAGTAGGATGAGACCTTAAGGGCTCACCAGAGACCAAGCTGCTCAACTGCCTCGGTGCTGGTAGGAGAGCAGGAGCTCACACAACGTGGTGGTGTAGGGGACCTAAGTTTCACAGAGCCTTGCAGTGTTAGCCTCACCAGAGAGCCTGATAATCTGCAAATGATACTCTTGGCTCTTTGCACTGTTGCCTGGTAAGGAAAGCAGAGAAGGATTCCAGCAGTGAGCCGTCACCCTTCAGTCCTTAAGGGAAAACACACGTATGAAGAGAGGCACACAATTATGCATGTGCACACATATGACTCCTCATATATCACTAAACGTCTGGCCAGAGCCATGGCTGGCCTGTGGAAAGCCTTATCTTGGTTGGATTAAAATATACCTCACCTCTTAAGCCTTTTTCCTTCACGAATGTAGTCATGTTACCTCAGTGAACCGCATTGTATCCAATGCCTTGTATGTTTGAAAAATTATATGGTTAAGCAAGACATTTCATAATCATTAATCTATAGCTAACTTAGCCTGCTGTATTATGCAATACTATGAGGACCAGCTGGGGCCCACTAACCAGAAAGCACTTTTATGGTTTCTCTTAAGGGCCATTAAATCAAAGTGATGAGAGCACAGCTGGAAAATATCCTACAAAAATTTATCAGATCCCACACAATATGTAAAGGGACCACTCCGTGCAACTGCAGACTCAGCACCAAACGCTCTCAGCTGAAACTGCAGGTGGAGGAACATTTACAGCACAGCTCGTATCCAGTCCTGAAAATGCCTGCTGCCTCTCCCTTTTCCTTTGTCTATGGGGTTTTCCATTTGAGCCTCACTAGCTGCTATAATTGCTGTGGATCCCTTAGGGGTAGATTAATGGGATCAT
Organism: Promerops cafer; assembly: GCA_013398275.1. NCBI lineage: Eukaryota > Metazoa > Chordata > Aves > Passeriformes > Nectariniidae > Promerops > Promerops cafer. The sequence continues at coordinate 2,953,381 of VZSE01006462.1, read as the reverse complement.
CCGAGCAGCCTTGTCAGCTATTGCCATGCTGCCTGCTTCAGCCACACAAGGTGGAACTTCCTAACACTAAAGCAGGGGATGCTGGCAGTGCTGCCTCCTTTACCTCGAGGACACTCTGGCAGGGGCCTGGAAATTGCACAGTTTCTTCCTTCACGTTTTGAAACAGAAGGCAAAAAGGAGAAAAAATCCCCAAAACCCACATGTTTCACGGCTGTTCACACATCATAGATAATGCAAAATAATTAAGAAGGAATGCTGTAACTGAGTTATAATGTCCAGCAGAATTAACATCTGATGAAATAAATCAGATTAGGAAGGGAAAGGCATATTAATCAGAACAGAGCAGACAAAAAACCCCTCACCACTATACCTGCTTCATGGCTGCCTAATGGGTTTTAAGCCTCAGAGCAATTTCTTTAACACCTTTCTTATATGTCTATTAGGACCTGATCCTAGGGGTCCGTTGAAGCTAGTGTAGTTTTCCTGTGGAATTAACAGTCTCTGGATCAGATCCATAAATGAATCAAATGAAAATATGGTAGAAAGAGAAGAGCTAAGTTTTGAAAGGACTCTGGGGTTAGGGGCAAAAGAGAGGAACTGCAGTCCAAAAGGGACATTACAAAATAAATAAAAATGAACCAAAACCAAACACATTTCTGGGAGATTCCAAGCAGTGGTCCACAGGTATTTTTGCACACTGGTCCAAAGGTAATCATTGCACATGTCTAATAATCACAAATTCTGGGGTGTGGTCTAAAGGCACATTAGAAAAACTCGATATGAGAGGTGTTGTTCCTAACAGACCTTAAATTCAAATCTCTGCAAGGCACAGACAGGTGTTTTCCTACTTCTAGGCACAACTGACTGTGATAAAGCCAGATAGTTTATACATCTAGACTTAACATGAATGCTTTTTATTTATTTTTTCTTCCTGTCTTCTCCAGAATGAGCAACCCGCACAGTCTGCTTCCCTTCTTTTCTTCTCTTTATTTGTGATACTCGGCTGTTTTTAAATAAGACGCATCTGAAACAGCTGCTCTCTTCAGTGCTGCAGTAGTACCAAATAGATTAGGGTAGCAACTAAAATAAAACAAAGGGGGGAAAACCCATTCTGGAAATTTTTATGTGTGCGAGGGAGTGTTTTGAAGTAGAAATGAAGGCCACTGCGAAATTAGAACTTAGCTATTCACCACAGCTAGCAGCTCTCCACTTGCAAAGGGAGCCATAATCTTAAAGGATCACATTTTGGCAGATTGCACATGGACAGTAATTACAGAATAGCACACAGCATCCTGCACGTATGAAAAATACATATATATTTATAAAATAAGTATGTGTATATATGTGCATATTTGAATATATGTTATGTGTATGATTTACACCATGCATCTTAATCTGTCCTGTATTTCCTATGCATATGATATTTACATACACACACATAACATATATCTCATCATTACCATACTGCACTTTGATTAAAATTCCAGAAAGATCAATCCCATCAAGACTTTTTTTTCCCTGTCACCCCTCCAGACATGGCAAATCTAGTTTTAAGCTTTGCAAGACCAGAGGACTCCCAGAGAAAAGATTAATAAAACTTTTTTCTGAACCACTAAATTCTGTGGAAGATCTGTCACTGTCTTCAATGGATGCAGGATCAACTTCTTCTCAGATCGAATAGGAAGATTAGGATCAAATATTAATGCACAAATCTGTGCTCAACTGGAGAAAGCAGCACCTTCTTCTTCCTGGGATTTCTTCATAGGATTGTGTACCCATATAGCAGGAGCCACAGGGAAGAACTGTTTGGAGTGAGGAGGGGAGAGAGACAAGTGGTGGCATAACAAGTATCTGCCTCCAGGAAATGCACTCAAAAGAAAATTCTGCTGCGCTCTGTGCTATCTTTTCCTTCTTGTCCTTGCATCTTCTGGAAAAGCACTGACAACAAGTCAAGGTCTTCACAGGAAATGTCCCTTAAAGACAGGATGCTGAAGACTAGAATCATAACACAAATGAGATTCAGGGCATGGCTGAGGACAGGGGCAGCTGCTACTCATATTCAATAATTCTTTAAGATTTTATGTCTCTCCAATGGTATTCTTTGTGTGTGTAAAAGGTTCCACATTTTCCACAGAAAAGAAGCATTAAAAACAACCTCACGTAGTTTTCAAAAGTGCTATTGGTTCTTAAACATATTTTGACAGGCTTGCTGCTGTTAAAATATATTGACATAACCAAAGCAGAAATACCCTCTGCAGTAGTTCATGGTTCTTTTTACTGAGGAAATCTGAAATGAGTTTCCAAACCCAAAGGAGGGGAAGTACTGAATTTTTGAATTTTAAAAACACAGAAAGCGAAGCCTCCCTAAGGTATACAAAAACGTAGAGGGAGAAATTTTATCTTCCCAAGTTTTGCCAAATGAAATGGGAAGAGGGGGAATTAATTCTTTTCAGAAACAAAAGAGAAAACAGAGGAGAAAAGCTTGGGTCATGAGCACCAAGCAGGCAACAGTGTTGCATGTTGCTGCATGCAATCTCTCCACAGGAAATGCAGTTTTGCACGGGATGCTCGTGGCCTTTTGGAGTGTTGTGCCTTTAGACTGGCACGTGATACACAGGAGAAACCAGCAGGAAGCTCATCTGTGACTGTACATTGATATGTGCCACAACCATAACTGCTACAATATGTCAGATTTATCAGCTCTGTGAAAAATCCCAGTAGCATCCCAAGGAGTTGCAAATATAATCCAGTTCGGATTCATATTCCACTATCAATGGCAACTAATGAAAGAAAGGACAGACCCTGACATTCTTGCTATTTCAGCTTCCAAGAGGATGTCTTGCTGTGTTAGTCCTTATTCATATCCAGACCACCAAAACGTACAAAGTGCTCATATCCCCTTAATAATATTTCAAGAAAATATGTGGGTTATATGGTTTATTCACCTCTGTTAAATATGATCAGGGCTTCAATATTTTTTCTTTTCAGATTTCTCTAAATACTTCATGATTCCTTAGATCAAAATCTGCTCCATGAAATTTTGATCCCATCTGTTTAATTTCACCCAATTTCTTACACTTTAATGTGTATTTTTCAAGAAGGAATATGTTTTTTCTCTTCTTTAAATACTTCCTCCTCATCTTCCATCCAAAATCAATATTTTTAATTAAAAATAAGTTTGATTCAGAGTTTCTGGCAAACTCATATGTTCATTTTTGAGACTTTACTCAAAAGGAAAGAAAATCTCAAGGTCCCTGCAGAATTAAATTCCAGAGCTAGTAAAAAATTCTTACAAGAAATTTTTCAAAGCTAAAAGTTGAAGTCTTTTCAAGTATTGGCCCAAAAGCAGTTAAATACATGGGTAAGCTAGGGAAAATGAGCATTAAAGATAACAAGAAGAGAGAACAAAAATCTTCGTAAGTCCATTGACTAAGGTCTGGAAATTTAGAAGTATTACTGTAATTCTATGATGAATTAGTTATTCTATTTTAAAACTAAAAAGTAATGGTACAAGAATTTCTCCATTCTGTGTTCCATACCAGAGAGATTCAAAGAGCTACATAAGCAACAGAACACTTTATTTCAATATAACTGATAATTTAACTACATCACTTGCTCATAAAAAGAACCCCAACATATAAAACCTTTTAAAATCTGATGATTTAAGAAAAACACAACCCCAAACCTGGTAACAAATAATGCCTAAGTGAAAGAGTGCTTATTTGCTGTTGCTAATTAGTACTGTCCAGTACATGGCCTCAAGTTCTATGGTATAAGTTCAACTTCCAACTCACCAAAGGCTCAGCCTTTGCTTTCATGGGGGTAGCTCATAAAGCAAGAACCCAACAAATTAAATTAAATGGGCAGCTGCAACAGTCTCACCTCTTCGGATTGTCATGGGTTCAGTACAGATAACAGTTCAAGAAGATAAGTCTTGTATTAATGTCTCTGATGTCATATTGAGGGAAACCTTAGGCGTCAAATTTGCTGTCAGTGAAGTTTCTCAACTATCTGGTCATGAACATTCCCAAAGCACACAGGACCTTATGGTATACAGGGGACTCTCAAAAAAAAGCCACAAACAACCAGTTTCCTCTTCTAATTTGGATCAGGTTCCACAAAAAAACCAAACCAAACCAAACCAAACCAAACAAACAAAAATAACCAAAGCAAGAGTAAGTAGCTTCCCTTGAATTCTTTCCTTTTGTCAAGGCACACCTGCTTTACACTGAAAACCCAGTGAACAGAGTAGTCAGTCATGATTTAGAGCACCTGTCTTTAGCTGCCAATTCTCCCTGGAAGACAAAAGAGTACCCAAATACCAGGCTACTTTTGATATATTCTATGATGAAATTATTTCATACCAAGTTACACATTTAGAAATGTAATCTGAAGTAGAAAAAAGCACTGTCTTTCAAATTCAATTCATCTATATTCTCTACATTGTACATTGCTCACTAATTAATACACTAGACAGAATTTTGTTTTTCATGGATGCCATGCTTACATCTCTCTCCCTCTCCGCGGTGCAAAGAGTTGGCTTGGATATGGTACTATGAATTAGACCACTACTGTGTCCAAATATTATTGTGATGCAAAAGTCAGATTGATGACCCTTTGAAAATGTCTCCTTAGTCCAAGAATCTGTTCTATGACTAAGAAATGGACATTCCTGATGACATGCTGTTAACGCACAAAGGAAAATCTGATCAACTCCCTCCCTCACTCCACTTTGCAAATGACCTTCTGCTTGGGGAAGCATTGTGTAAGTAATATTTCTTTCCTGATATAAGGAACATTATTCAAATGAAAACCCAGCCCTCCCTTTGAAAGGCTTCGGCCTGTGGCATTTCCTTTGAAAAAACACATAAGTATGCTGATCCTCATCATATTTATACCCAACCTTTACAAATATCAGTGGAATTGCTATGAATTTATACTGCTGTAAATACTTAAACACAATGCTGAGAACTCATTAGAACTGATATTTTAACCCATTAACTTATGAACTATTAACATGATGGGCTGGTCCTTAATTTATGATGCGATCAGACCAGCAGGCAAGGAGCCAATGGAAAAATAACTATCACTTTTATGCACAACTTCCTGAGCTCTCCTAATACCTTTTAGTTGTATTTTAGTTCTATTTGGTTGTATTTTGGTATTTGGTGACAGGACAAGAGTTTCTCGGGATCAGTACCATGAAAGACAAATTGCATCACCTATCAATATTCTTGTATGTAATACACATACATAAAGCTGTGGGGATTTAAACAGGTGTATCCTTCATTAGAGGGATATAAAATGTGTTATATATGTTGCTACTGAACACTTTGGGCACTAAACTGTTGCCTACTTTAAAAATTGAAACCTAAAAGAAAAGAAGTTGAGAGTAATTAATTAGAAGAAATATTACTCAAACAAACAAACAGAAAAAACAAAGAAACAAAAAGACTAACAACACTAAATTAAAAGTTTTCTCCTAAGTTCAGCAACTTTGGAGCAATTTCCCCTATGTAAGTCTAAGTAGCAGAAATGGCAAGTTAGTTTAAGAGCTTACAGGTTGTAAATGTAACTAGATGACATAAAAATAACATTAAACAATCACTTCTGAGTAAATCACTTACAAAGAGATATTTTTAGGTTAGTTTACACATTCTTAGTTTCTTACATGATGTAAGTTCTAAAATAGAAACTAGCCCAAATGAAATGGAAATAGCATCAACTACCCAATTGGCCTTTAAAGGCTTAAGCTATACAACTGTGCTTGCATGTGTTTGGGTGCTTTCTTCTCCAAAAGATTATCAAATGGCAGCCAGAGGCAGCTCAAGGTATGGGGCCGACTTCTCTCAGGCTGTCAATCATGTAGCAGCTGCCATTCATCTTAAATATTTGTTTGGGAAAAAAAAAAATATGTCCATTTTTTAAATTTTGTGTAAATAATTTTTTTAGGCAGGACTAAGAAGCACTGAAAAAGGAAAAGCAGTTCCCTTACCCATTGATGTCAGTTACATTACACTGCAAAGGAAGGAAAGGAAAGTCAGGAAAGACAAAATGCCACTTCTCTACAAGCACAACTGAATTTAGAACAAAATTTTCAATCAGCATTCTGGTCTGCTTCCCTAGCAACTAGGAGAGAGATTTTAGCCTGGGAACTTCAGAAACTGGATCACACAGCAAACAATCCCAGAGGAAATACTTGTAATATGATTTTGTAGTAAAGCATGGATGATCATGGTATTTGATATTTGCTGTTAGTCTGCATCTGTTTTGAGTGGTTATTGATTACACAGCAACAGAATTTCTGTGATGGTATGGTAAACGCCTTTGGCATTGTCTGGAAAAATACAACATGCAGGACTAATATAACTGATCAAGGAAGGAGAAGTCATCAGGGACAAATTCAGAGCCTAAAGGGGGAGGGACATTTTCTTTGAGGACCCTTACCTGTATTTTCACAAACAAGAATCTGAAAACCTGCACTTATGGAAATTTTTTACAACTGACACTGAATGCAGCTCTAGGTTTCTTTATGTTTCTGCTTAAAAGTGTTCAGATCAGCTTTGAGAGAATACTCTTGAAGTTAGATAATAAGTAAAAAAACATAGCGCAATTTTGTCAAAGGAGAAAGGACATCTAAAAACGCAATAAAAAGGTACCAAATAAAAATGCAAGCTTGTTTTGGTCGTTTGGGAAAAAGTGTATTGATATTTCTTGTGTAAAAGACTATGTTGAGCACTGCGTACTTTAAAAAGTCAAGTTTAAAGCAAGCCATTAACAGTGGTTTTCAGCTTTTTAAATTGACATTTTGGAACTAGAATTTAGAACAAAGTTCTGAAGCTCTTCATAAAACAGAATTTTTGATGTTCAATTAGTTATTTTTCTGGCCCACACTGAGATATAATGGTCATAGCATATAAAGCAATTTTAGCTTTTGAAAAAATCATAGAGAATAACAGCCAAACTCATAAGAATCTTAGAAATAATTTAGTACATTTAGAAAACTCAAGGAATTCTCCACAACAATAGCAGTTTAATCTAACGAGAAAATGAATTCATTTAATATCCAAAGACACGACAGACATTTCATTATTTAGCATCACATCTGGTTGCAAAAAAAAACCCAAACTGAAAGCTTCTTAAATGCCCATCTTTTTACCAGTTATGTTAATAAGACAGATCTTAGGAATAAAAATAATTGTAATACCAAGAAAAATATTTCTTTAGTCCAGCATCATGTACAATATTGGCCAGTAATGGATGTAGAGAGACATTATAAGAAGATAACTTTTCTAAAATAGTCCTTTTTTCTGGCTTTCCTTCCAATGCACCATCACTTAGGGACTTGCTGAGGCAGAGGCTGAAGCCTGACCATCAACTGTAAAAGCCATGGATAGATCTATTTTCCCTAAAGACAGGTAATTTTTTTTAAAACTGTGGGCCTCCACAGCATCCTGTGGCAATGAAAGCAAACATTTGATAATGTATTTTAATTAACTAGACTGATTTTTCTGGCCCAAGTTTGAGTCCATTTCATCTCGATCCAAAATATTTCAGCTGTGGAGGAGGAAGCGTTAGATTTTTCTTTTTTTTCTTTTTTCTTATTTTCCTTTTGGGTTTTTTTTTTTTTGAGGGTTTGATTTTTTTTTAAAGAGATTGCTAGAACAAATAAGGATAGCAAACTAGGATTTTATCTGTGGATGTTTTTATTGTAGACCAAAATACTTTTGAAAACATCTAATGTAAGATTACTTTCAATGAAAACCAGAAAAACATGAAAGTGAAGTCCTGATTTGAGTTGTAGTTCACACCCACCATGCATAAGCAGTCATTGGATCACTGGATCCTCAAAATTTTATGGGTAGTGGACCTCAGATATATCCACTTCAGCTTAGCCTAAGATATTGAAAGGCACCAGACTTTATTATCGTTATTCCAATACAGCCACGTGAAATCCCCTTATGTAGGGACTGCACATACCTACATAAGAGATAGGGAAAGGACCAAAAAAGTAAATATTGTCTCAAACTGTTCAGATAGAGAAGGAGGAAAACTCAACTGATTCCATGGCCTTTTCTAGGACTTCAGAAATGGTAGGGAAGCTTCACTCAAACAATTTTTATTATTCCAGAGAGAAAAGAGAGAAGAATTAGGGAGAAGGTAGATATTCTCACAAAGATTTTTAATTTTTTTAAAAATAACTTTTTTCAGAAAGTACGCTTATTATATAGGAGAGCAATTTCCAATGCAGCACTAGCCAACTCTGATTGCAGCTAGAATTTGTCCTCTTTGGTTTTGGTTTTGGTTTGTTTGTGTTTTTTCTCTATAATGGCTGCCAGATTATATCCTGCTATAACAGGTCAACCTTTCCTTTAGTACCACCAGATATGAGGATGCTGTCAATTCCCTCTTAGTGTCAGAACAGGAGCAATCCCAAGACAACTCTAAGAAGGGACATGATATGCCAGAGGAGGACACACAGGCTGTATCTGACAGACACAAAACATGCTTATGTGGTGTCAGCAGGCAAAACCATTGCTGAGACTTTGCAGTCAGCAAGCAGGCTTTCTCTAGCTTTAGGGACAACTGTCTGGGGGACTAGGCCATGACTCCATCATCCAGGTCCTCTCTCTTTTGTATGGGAGTGCTAGCAAGCTTCAGGATACCAATCTCAGTCTTCCACAATGGTAAGAATTTTATATGCTTTCACACAGGACCTTAATAAAGTTCTATTGCCCGCATCCTTTGCTTCCAATAGCAGACCTGCAATTATGAAGTAGTGATAACCACTGTCTGTCTCAGTAAATGAGACTCATAGAGATTTGCTCTGGCCTGGATTTGCACTGGTCTTTGGAGGACTGGCGAGCAAGCATGAGATGGACATGAGCAGTGCAATTACCCAAGGACCTATTGTCTAACTCCTTTGAAAGAATCTGGCACAGCATTTGGTCTGCATCTGTTCTCCCTGCCTCTCTGTGGCCAAGGTATACAACCTCCGAATGCAAAAATGCATGCTTGGAAAAATCAGTGCAAAACAAATCCACTTCATTGTCAAAGATCACGGTGCAGCAGAAAGGACACGGAGACACTTAAATTTCCTATTATTCCAGCAACACTGAGAAAGGGACTTCTGCAGTCTGTTTGTCCATTCAGTTACATGCCACCCAAATAACATTGGAACACGATCGCTCATTTCAAGCAAACTTGGTGAAGGGACAGAAATTTTAACTAATAAAGTTCTTTGGTTTCATGTAAGTCAGCAACTGACTTATAAAGCATATGCACATTTGAGTTCAACTAGGAGTAGCTTCTGTGAAGTTCTGTCCAGGCAGACAGTTTAGAAAGTGCAAAGGAAGCCAGATTAAAGAGTGTGGAGAAGAGAGACAGGAATTACGGTAAAGCTGAAGGCAAGGGGGAACATAAAAAAGACCTCAGAGTAATAACTCATGGAGTATAGGTGAGAGGGAGAGTGAGCCATCAAAGTGGAAAAGATTCAGAGAGAGATTACTGTGGTGCAAAGGGAAGGAGATACACTTCCACAGCAGAATAGGCTTCACTTGTTCAGCTATTTGTGGAATAACATGTCACATTTATGGTGGTTTGGAGAGGAGATGAAGCATTCAGTCCAAGTTTGGAATGGATGTGTGAATCAGGAACAAAAGGAGTTCACAGTCCAGAGAGGGAATATCCTCAGAGCATCCCCAGAAATTTTATTACAGACATCTTTAAAAGACAAGAGTGGAGAAAACCATCTCTTTGGCTCCTTCTGTCTGAAGATATATTCTCTTACTTTCCATTTAGCTCATCAGTTTTGCAGAAATAACATCAAGCTAAACCAGGCCCTTGCACTTGGCATTTCCAGCTCCTTCTATTCAGAATGCAACTGCAAGAGGAGCAAACTGCAATTAAATTTAGCACCTTTTAAATATTTCATTTCTTTTTTATAGGTCTAATATGCAGTAATTGGCAGAACAAGTCGTTTGAAAATGTGTAATGCCAAAGGAAAACATTCAATATCTTTCCATTCAATACTCTGAGTATTTTCTCACTCCAGGGTGTAAAAACATTTGTTCTTGATTCACACAGTCGTTCCAAATCCTTGCCAAATTATGCAAGGAGCCGTCAGATTTAATGGTGCAAGCGTCTTATTCCTTATTATGGTACTTGGACAAATAAAAGCAATACATTGTAAAAATAGGTAGTGAAGCCACTGCCAAAAGTCATCACAAAAAGATGTTTTTATAATATTCTGTCCTGTCTGCATTGCCTCTCCCAGATCTCAAGTCTCCCTAGGGTCTGAATTTATTCTGCAGCGCACCTGTAAAATACAACCAATAACCACTAATTTTATATATACAAAAACACTCCTCTCACAAAGGTTACAGCCTCAGTTCAATAATGTACTCATAGAATCATAGAATATCCTGTGTTGGAAGGATTGTCAAGTCCAACTTCTAGCCCTGCACAGGACAAACTCAGCAATAACTCACTAAGCCAGTTACTTGATCTTAAGGACAGAATATTCACAAAACATTGTGCTTGAAGGTCCTTCTGAACCAAATTCTCAGCACCATTCCTCTGCTCTCACAGAAAAATGTATGCCATGCCATGCTAGAAATGAAGTATACATCCACTTGCCTGGTCACATGTAGAACCTTGGAGATAACTTCATCTTGGGTTCAGAGAGAAATAGAAAAACAAAACAAAACTAATGAACAAACAAAACCGCCACCTTTCAACAACAAAAACCCAATTGTTCCTAAATTTCCTTTTGCTGGGTTGTTTTCTGCTTAGTATCCCTTCTGTCTGGGTCTGTTATGAAGATGTTGAATAGCACAGGGCCCTGGGGAACCCCACTAGTGACAGGTCCCCAGTCTGATGTCACCCCGTTCACTGTAACCTGTGAGCCAGTTGCCCACTCAGTGCATGATGTGTTTATCCAGCTCAATGATGAACATTTTGTTTAACACCATGGACAAAGGACTTTCCTGCCTGCATGACCAGGTAATCATTTACAGCTGGATCATCTTGAAATTGATTTCATCTCAAGATCAGAGTGAGATATGATCTGTAGCTGAGTACAGAAGATGCCCAAAAGACTTTCCATGTCCTTCCTCCTAACTCTGCTTCATGATACTACAAAATGATTGTTGTGGGCCTCAGAAAATCAATCAGAATATTAAAAGAATCTGGAAATAAACAAGTTTGACAAACCCCTCCCTAAGTCTGAATAAAAAGACAATTCAGCTTTTAACATAAACAATCTTATATAATCATAAAAATCTTTCCTTCCTTCCTTCCTTCCTGGGATCCTTCCTTCCTGGAATCCTTCCTTCCTTCCTTTTTTCAACATCCTTACAAGTAAGTGATTTGAATTCTGACATTAGAAATGTACTTCAGACCACAACTGTACTATTCATTAAGTGAATATCACCAGCTTCCAGCCATTTCAGTGTCTTTCTTCCTAACCTGTAGTCATTTTTGTTGGCAGAGATACCTTTGCAAAATTTGATATGTAATAAAAGTTAAAATAAGGATATTTTTCAGTTTCCACTTGAGTGTGTCAGGAAACTGGGACTCAAAGATTTACAGTTTTGGGTACAAAACCTAGTTAAGAATTAAGCAAAGCAGCACTCTTTCTCCCCAGAAGAAAAAAACCCTGGTGTTGCAGTCAATAGGATTTTTTCCATCTACTTCTATGAGGAGAAGATGATCAGATTTCAAGATGTAAATGGAAAGGAGAAAAACTCGGTGATCTGACTCACTTACTGCATTTAATGAGAAGGGAGGCACCTCCCAAAGCCATAGCAATTTATCTGCCTTGATTAAGAAAGGTACAGTACCCCCTGTCAGGCATCAACACAACGACATCATTTGCAATCCTCCAAAAAATCTCTTCATGCAATAACAATGAAAGGGCTGTTGAGAGTGGTAGCCCTGGAATATTCTTTGCCTTAAACAGAAAGATCACCAGAGGTAAACACCCTCTCTTCCTCTGGCTAATTTGAACTATAAAACAAAAGTTATCTCTAGACTTGGTCTTAACTGATCTACAGAAACATTGAAATTCTTTTGAATTAAATTTATAGTTCCTCAACCCAGGACAGTCACTGCAGTGAATATATCCAAGAATTAGTCCTAAATTAGGATTTTCAAAAAAACCCCAAATCTTGCACCATCCTATGATGTTCTCTCTGAGTAACTGTATTTCACATGAGACAATGAACAACTGGGGATTTGGGACAAGTTATATTAACAGGGTTTTTTTCCCAACTTCTTAACACAGGACATCTTTTTTTCTTATTTACAAGTGCTAAGAGTGCTGCTGGTTACACTGCTCAAGTTTTTGCTTTCCAAGCAGACAGCACACTTTACTTTTTGACCCTTTTCCACCCTCCTGTCCTCAGCTCTAGTCCTATAGTATGACACTGGCTTCGCTTCTCAAAAGAAAGAGAGAGAGAGAAAGAGAGAGAGGAAAGTATTTTTCCCTAAAATAATAACTCCCCTTTTGGCAACAAACAAAGGAGAGAAAAAGTACATCCAGAGAAACTGAACTCTTTAAAAGTGCTTTTTTTGCTGTTTGATGACACAGGCATGAAGCCAAAATTCACCCATTGTACTTCATGTTCAAAATTTCTTCACACAGCTCTAAATTGCTGACAGCTCTTTAGCTACAGCCATGCTACTGGGCACCATTGTAATAGTTTGCCATACCATTATGATGTGTCAGTGTTTATGACCTGTATCCCAAAACTGGATGACACTCAAATCTATTGACTGCCTATAAATCACTTTTTGGAAAAGGTTTAAAGTTCTGAGATTGCAAGTAGAATTGCTATTGCTCAAGTGGCCCCATCTAATCTTTTTTTCATTGAAAACACAGAAAGGTTATGGAATCATAAAGCCCATGTGGAACAAAACACAGGAAAATACTTATTGTTCTCATATAGAGGAACACACATAATACCCGCAGTTGTATGAAGGCCCAGAGGGCTTTTTTTATATGTTCATGGATGAATTTTTTATTGCTACTGAATAAAGTGTTCTTGACATAAGTATTTGACCTCTAACACTAGCAAGATTTCCTCTTGGTGGCCATTAGAATATAAATCCTACTTCATTAGATCATAGGATCATAGAATCACAGAATATGCTGGGTTGGAAGGGACCCATCAGGGTCATCGAGTCCAACCCCTGGCCCTGCACAGGACACTCCAGGAATCACACCATGTGCCTGAGAACGTTGTCCAAACGCCCTTTGAACTCAGCAAGTTGAGGTGATTTCACTTACCTCAGCCTTGAGAAACTTGAAGGCATCCCGAGCAGGGCAATCTTCTTCACAATCAATGATAAAAATGACCAAAAGGGGGACAGTAGGAAAAGCAGAGTGAGGGGTTTCTGACTCCATCGGGCTTCTAGGTCTTCAGTTAGCCTGGCTGAGTAATGCCTGTTTCTATAGTCAGGCAACCAGAAGAATAATGTGCTTAGCCCCTGGGATTACCTCTCCCTCATCAGCCCAAGCCTACCTACTTGCATAGAACTAAGCACAACTAGTCCTTTGAAGAAAGGATCAAATTGCTTTTTATTTTTATTGTGAATGTCCTCTGAAAATTTCAGTAGCCACATTAAGCTTCAGTTGACAGTTAAAAGTGAAAGATAGCCTCTTTGTTATCCTAGAGGAAGCCTTTATTGATGTCATTCTTCATTTTATCTTTTTTTTTTTTTTTGTAAACTTGGTATCACTGTTCAGCTCACCATAGCTTCTGAGGACTTTTAATTAAATCATATAACTTATTGGATTAAAAGGATTTTGTTTCAGTTTTGCTGCACGTGTTTCAGAAGAATTACCTACTGGCTTAGCAGAAAATTGTCTCCTGATATTTTTCTGAGTCTTTCTTGTGTTTTCTGCACACCTCTGGTTCTCTGACACTTTCCATTTCTAAGATCAGATCACATCTAAGACATCCCTTTTCCTCCTCTACCTTCCCAGGGATATTCAGCAATCGTGTGGCAAATAAGACAGAAAGCCAGGAAAAATACAACATTATTGGCAACAAAATGCTATCAGAACTTCAGACCAATGAGTTCTAACAAGTTCTGTGCCTTTGGTTCCATTTTTCAATTATAACAGTTATTAAGTCACACCCCTCTGAGTTATTTCAGTAATAAATCACTTTGTCCATTTGGAAAGCTCCCATTCCGCTCTGGGAAGCACTTCCAGCGGCTGTCAGGAGCCCGCACCCTGTTTATGAGATAGTCCCGCTGGACAGCAGAAAACACACACAGACCATGGAGCCACCATTGTGACTCCTTCTGTACAAAATTTACTCTGGTTTCAGTGGCAAATTATACTAAAAGCCCAGAGGAAAAGCCAGGCAAGAGGCAGAACATGCACCTTTTGGCTGCCTTTCTGCTGAACAAAGGCTGGGGTAGAAGCTCCATCTGCTTACAGCAGCCTCTGGCATTTCTTTGAGGAAAGACCCTCACTCTCAGACACCATATTTATGTTCGGTGTATGTGAAACAGCTCAGGTTAAAAATGCTTTCAAATGACTGCACCACATGAGACCTCCAGCTTGCAAATCAATTGTTTTAAAAGATAGTGAAAACTGGCTCCTGGTACCCTGCTCCTTCACCAGGATCTTTCACCTTAACTGTGTCAAAGAGAATGTACTCTGCTGACCCTCTACATGCCTGATCTGCAGATAGGGAACTAAAGCCACACTGGTCTTACAAGGGTCTGCTTCTCTTCCTCCACATGCTTCCTCTAGTAACTGGGACACATTGGTGAGTCTTGCCGTGTTTCTTCAGAAACAGGAATGGGAAGAAAAATCATGAAGTATGCAACCTTGAAAGTAGTAAAGATACACAGTCACTACCTAGCAATCACTTTTTTATTGAGCAGAAAGTAGGTATCAAGTTAATGAAAACAAAAGATAAGATGAAAGAGTGGGGGCCAGCAGGAAGAACTACAGAAACCACATCTACCCACATCAACTACAACTAGCAAATACCTGATGGCACCTCAGGCCATGGATTTCTCTGGGGGCACAGTGTATGATGTCCTTCAGAAAGATTTTAGGTATAGTGAATCTAACTTTTCAGGCATGAAGGGTAAAGCTAACTTATGCCGATGTAGTTAAATACTGAATCTGAAATTAAAATCTTTTCTTTATAAATACAGTATTTGTACCTAATCTAAAAATAGAGGACAAATGATACTGAAGACAGGAAAATGCCGTCTACTCATACACCCAACATGGAAACAGCAGAGAGACTGAGCAAGTCTGACCTGGTCCAAAAGAATCAGCCATTTTCAGAGGGTTTCAAACCTTAGCAGAGAGCACTGCAGGCTTCTAAAATAGCTACAGGGATGTATATGAAGAACAATATGCCATGTCATGGCTGGCTGGTGAGAACAAGGCAGAGGAGAGCTTGCAATGGAGCGAGTGACGAAGATGGATTGATTCAAGTGATGTTTAAATTCGGTTTATTATGGGGCTGAGATTGACAATGTTGGAAGCTGCTCACCTCCCAGAGAGATAGGCATGTGGGCCATTCTTTGATTTCATAAATCATTCAGGAACATACCCAGAGCATTGACCTTTTATGGGGAGGGAGCTCAGGGCATCCAGCATAATTTAACACCAGCATGTCGGATGGTGTCCAGCACAGTTTAACACTCCTTAACCTCTGCCTCATTAGACATCTGTCCTGTCATTTATCTTTCTGTTTATTTTCCAAGTGATATATTATTGGTAATAACTAAGGAATGGGCACTGATGTTACTCTCCATGGAGCTGCCATTAGTCAGCTGGAAGTCAGGCCAGCATCTCTCTGAAACTGGTACACAGAACAACTTTTAAAGGATTTCAGATATTCTTTGCCAAGCAATTTCGTCCTGGCACAGGCAGGTAACACCCCTATTATATGATCTTTTATTTATTTTTGCTCTTTCCAGACCAGATTTTAGGAGTTTTTAAAGCCAGCAAGTATTATTACTGTTGGTAATAAGACCAGAATTTTTTTCAGCAGAAAATTCATCCTGTCTGTGACAACCATGGCTAAATAAGAAGCCAGCAGGGAAATGTCAGGGTCTTCCATTCCAACCACATATATAGATATACTTGTATATGGAGACAAATACATATACACACACAAACACACATGCTCACACTCTTCCCTCTATCCTAGGTTATCGCCATAATGGAAGATATTAAGACTCCTTTCTAAATACAAATTGTTTAGCACATTTAGAATTGACTGAATAATGGAGATTTCATTTATGCTGCCTTTCTTTATCAAGCAGCAACTATTTTTCAACATTTGGTATATTGAGTTACATTCTGGGAGGGGAATAAAAAGCAAAGAAAGCATGAGGCCACAGTGAAGGGAAGATGAAGTATTAAACATTTTTTCTGTGTTGCATAACAAATGTGTTGTGATACTGGATGGGAAGTAAATTCCAACACAGATTCTTCCATGGTACACATGGCACTAAGCATGAATTTGGATTTCAAACAAATTATAAAGAAAGTACAAGTCCAAAAGGACTGTAAATGAAAAAAAAAGGTATTCCAGATTTGTTTATACTGTGGATATTTGTGAGTCAGCTTTATAACAGCTGTAGTACCTTGAGAAAATATTGATCATGTTTTGTTTAACTGAATATCAATATTTTGCTTTTAAATCCATCATCACAAGAAATATATTGAAATTTTCAGCAATAACAAACAATTTTTTATGAGCAATATTACCACTGAGACACAGATTGAAATAGTCAAGAAACCCACTGGCTGACCTGAAACGTCCTCTATTTAAAGACACACACACACACACACACAGAGGAAACTTCAGAAAAAAAAATCCTAAAAAGTATTAAATGTCCTGAGAAACTGCATGAGACAAGTGTCCTTGAAATTTAGATTTTTGCAACACAAAAGCCCAAAGCGATGGGAGGGAAGCCTGGCTGAGGCAGGCAAGCACAGCCAAGAAGGAATTCACTGGGTGGGAGGGAGTTTGCCGGGGTACCAGAAGCTTTGCTTTCCAGATGTACTTTATTTATAAAGCGCTTAATCCTTTTAAAACTACCTACATCCCACACAGATTTAGAACTGCTTTATTGCTTAATTAATACCATCATCTTAGGTTTTGTCTAACACCATGATCAGAGAAAAAAGCTACATGCAAATGCTGCCAGTTCTAACAGGACACAGTGGAAGAGGTTTTGCTATCATAAATAAGACCTCTGCTCTTTCACTGCCTGGTTTCATGCTATGCAACCACGCATTTAGCTGTACTTTTTTGAAAGTTAGGATCATGTAACTGGAGTTTAAAACCTGAGGACTACTGTCACCTTGACTCAAACTCTTCAGTTACTTCGTCAGCAGTGAGAAAACTGCATGTACCTGTGAGCCACAGGGATGCCTATGCACTAGAGGATGCACTTCTGAAAAGGTTGAGTGGTCAGAACAAATCCAGCAAGGTGTTCCTGGAGTATGAAAGCCACCAACACAAGGCCCATGTGAAATCTCAAGTAGTGTTGGCCTTTTGGGTCACCCACGTTGCCAGAAAGGGAACTTGCACCAGAACAGGTGCAGAAATGGCTGCTGGGATGATCCAAGTAACAGAGAGTTTATTTTACAAGAGGAAATTAAAAGACAGTGGCTTATTTAGCCAAGAAGATCCAAGTCTGAGAGGGGATACAGACACTCTTTGTAAATACAGCTGGAGGATAAACACCAGAAAAGGGAAAGAGCATTTTTAGCTTAAAGACAATGATCTGGCATAAGAACAAAGAGGTATTAGAGAACCATTAAGAAATTCGGGTTGGAAACTGGGTATAGATTTCCAGCTCTCAGAAAGGTGAATTTTTGGACCTACCACCTTTTTTAGCCTTGCGGTCGGAATTCATCACTAATTTGCAGTGGATTATGTAAGATTTTGCATGACAGAGTGCAACAGGCCAAGCACACACTGTGCGTCAGTGCCCTTCCCAGCCCTTCCCACCCTTTCCCAGACCGCCATGATTGTGAACTAGTCCAGACCCTATTTCTGGCTCATGTCTCTGCCTTTGGAAACCAGGGCATGAAAGGCATCAGGATGAAAATAACTCATACCATGTCCATATTTCAGTAGTGTCCCCGGCTGGGTATCAAGCACTCCCAGCTGTCTAGGTATGTGGCTGAGGGATCTTGCAAAACTGTCTCAGTCAGAAGAAGCCTCCCGGAGTCCATTTCTGCCCAGCACACAGACTGAACTCTGTACCCATTGCCTAATCGTACTTACGAGCACCATTTAAATGTTTGTGTGTTTCTCCTAATTAAGAGCCAAAAGTTTCGAGCTTTCTCCTCAGCAAGAAGAGACTCAACCCAGCCCACCCTTGATGTAAATCTGATGACACTAATCAAGCTACATGAGTCAAATCTGGCTCATTTTTTTTCCTGCATTAGTAATAAAACGTAAAGCTTTATTTGGAAAGTACATAATAAATAACAATGTCAACAAAATTCATCATTTCCTCAGCGTTGCCCTATAATGAAATGCAACAATGTTAACAAAAAGCAGGCCATAAACAAAACACTGTTTAGTTCTGTGTTTCCAGTTAAATTCTAAGGCTTTTAATTTTTGTATATTGTAGTAGAAAACGGATTATTCAGAATATTCTAAATCTATAAATGCATCTAATGACTTGAAAAAAGAAATTTTAGATTTTATAGTCTTCTGCTATTATTTAAAACCCCAGACAGAGTTACTATAACATACAAAAAATAGATTCTGTTTAGCTAGAAATTTAAAGATCAGAATTCCTGTAAACACTAATGTAACATTTGGACACAATAAATTCAGCTTCCCTTTCTATGTTAATGATATTCTGGGCAAATGCCTGCAGATCATTTACTTTGGAAAACACTCGATGAAAAAATATGAGCTTTTGTTTGGGTTCTGTCAGGATAGATAGCGTGCTCACTAGCCCTGGAACAGACCCCCGCCACACACAGGCACCCACCACAAGACACCAAACCTGAACAAAGCCTCCATCTGAACCTCTCTTCAGACTGTGGTCGCAAAGCCTTGAAACTTGATTCATACTTGAGCAGAGTTATCCTCTGCACTGCGGAGAAAAGGAGTCCCACCTCACCTTGTAATAGCAATATTTTTATCTCCCAGATAACTCAGGTAGGAAGGGGTTGGTGAGAGACTTTTTCTTTCTTCAAGACATTGAAAATCTTGGCCTTGGTGCAGTGTGTATCCTCAGCACACTGGGACGTGGCCAGACCAGTGGCACAGAACCAGCTCCCAGTGTTGGTCTGATGGACACAGTGCTCTGGGCTATCACTTCTGATACCTAACACAGACGTCTGCACTGCCAACCTGCAAAACATTGGGTTGTAACCTGTGTTGAGCACAAGTCCCCAGAGGTATGTCCTTCTAGCCCTAAAAGTGGACATTTAGTCTGAGGATACAGTGATGGCATGAGAGGGATGGGGTCAGATGTCTGCTCTGCCCAAATTGGCAAGGCTTATGAGCACAGCAGGAGGAGGTTACTGATCTGGGGGATCTCTCCAGTCCACCTCACTGAAGGGCTTTGTGGCCTCACCCAGCCCAGGACCACAGCACTTGTGCCACTGTGAGACCCTTGGCATCACGGCATGACTCCTCAAACCAGGATAATGCCCAAAACCAGATCTTCTCTGTTGATGGGCTTCAGCAGCCCCAAGGATGTTTGACATGAGCTGCCAATTTGTGTTTGAATCACTCTCCAGAGAAATCTTTAAATAACCATACCAACAGTGTGTGAAAATGACCATGAAAGTACATTCACTGATCAAAAAATGCCAAAAAATGAATAGTTCTCAAGAAAAATGGCTTTTTTTTTTTTACAAAAGTATTCTTTTTTTTTCTGGTTCATGCTATTTAACAATCCAGCACAAAAGACTGACTATGGACATGCTCCTCTTCACATGCTGAGACACCAGGTATAGACTCACTCTGAGATAGTTGCACCAGGGTGTCATCTGGACCTGCTCCAAACCACAGGAGAAAATGACAGTGTAATAGGGTTGAATGATAGCTTTGCAAAGGACCTTACCAATATAGTCAGTAGGAAAGATCTTCCAAAAAATACAGATACAGATCAGATGTCGTATTTTCCTCCAAGTTCACCTCTAAAATTTGTTCACCACTTTGGGTTCATGAGGAGTGATATTCCTTGCATAGAGGCTTTTGTCTGTCATTCCATCACACATATCTCTCTCTTTCAAAGATGACTTTTTAGTCCTAAGAGTCTGCTGCAAAAATGCTGCAGTTTTGTTGCTGTTGCAAAGCAATGAATTCAGGGCTGTGAAATTTCCGGCAGTGACAGCAAGTTAGTTTAGTCTTTGAGTGTTTTTCTGGCATTTTTTACTTAGACAACCCTGAAATATCTTTAGATGCATCAGTTAAGTTGTTGAAGTTTCCCAATTATTTCTGTTGGAATTCAGCTTCATTCTAATAACAGTGGTACGGAAATTTGGAAGGTGCATATATTTCCAAGAAACATTATCAATTCCCAGAGTAATTTAGGTTCCCAGGTGCCCAAATTATTTTTTGAAACTGGACTTCACAATTAAAATCTATTTCTAATTTAAAAAGTTCTTTTTCTTGATGCCAAAATATGAAGCAATATCATCTGATGTTGATGAGTTGTTCTTTGTCTAAGGAGGTTATCATTATCATTGTACACAACCTTCAGACACTCATACTCTGAATGAGTTTCCACTGTTATGTGCAATATTGTCTGTTCCTTGACTTAACTTTTTCTACAAATCTGCCATCCATATTTAAATAAAATACATGCATGATTCCTGAACAAGGAGTTTTTTGTACAATAGCATTTAGCGTTAAGACATTAAGGGAACAAGTCTAGACACATGCTGAGTATCATATCATTCCTCATCCCACCACATCCATATACTATAGCTGGATAATTTCACTGTGGCACCAGAAGGCCGTGCTTTTCATTAACCAAAACAAAATCTTCTGTCACCTCCAGAAATACTGTTGCCTTTCCTCCTGCATAGGATATGGTGCAGCTTTTTCTGAAATCTTCAGACTTGCTGACAGAGCAAAAAGCAAGGAGCCAGATAAACTCCTTCTCTCCTCTCAAAAAAGGCTATTGAGCATACCTAACAGCCCAGAGCTTGCCAATTTTTATCCCATCTTAGAACAACATATAACAAATGTATAAATTGCATATTTTTAAAAATTCATATGGAAAAAAATCAAACTAAATGCAATGTGTCCAAATGGTGTTTCAGTTATCCAAAAGAATCTTCTTCGCTCTGGTTTCAAGATGGTGGTTTACAATGAGTAGGGCTATATGGTGAAGATATTAAAGCACTGAATTATAGGTCAGTGTCTGAGTTTATATTAATACAGCCAAAAAAAGAAACTATGCTTTCATTTGAGGTTTGGAATACATGGTGAAGCAGTGAAGCAGAGATACAAGAAGGCTGTTTTGAATGGCAGGAGCTTAAGAGAAGGTGATTGTCAAACCAGTGGTGTTTGGAAAGAAACGAAAATCAAGACATTGCAAGACTAAAAGAGCAAGAGCCATGGCAGGCAGATAAAGATGGGAATGAATTTCTGAGAAAAAATGGCAGAAATTTGGGGAGGACTTTCAAAATAGTACGGAAACACTTAACACTGTAAAAACCAAAGAGTTTAAAAGAAGAAAATAGGTCCATAATCCAAATGTCTTTCTGTCATTACCTGATGCACAGTAACAAAGGTCACAGACTCACTGTTTCCAATGAAGGGCACCATTCCACACTATAAAGTCCAGTTTCTGAAATATGGGATGAAAGATTATTTTTGGAAGCATAAACTGGGAAATCATTGAGGTCTCCTTTGTACACTGACTTACCAGCTTTTCCAAAGAGCAATATAAGAAGCGTTTATGAGTTCCTATCAAATATGGCTTCATTTATTTGTCAAAAAGTTCACAGAAAGTACAGGAAGTGAGCTACTTTATTGCTTACATCAAGGGTGGGGGGTGGGAGCAATTTTGTCCCCACATCCTTCTGCAATAGCTGTATTATCTGAAAAGGAAAAGGCAAGGAGGAGAGGTTCGGAAGAGGAAGAGGAAGAGGAGAGGAGAGGAGAGGAGAGGAGAGGAGAG
>VZSE01006462.1:2868349-2931022 GCA_013398275.1 Promerops cafer | reverse complement strand
AAGAAAAGAAAAGAAAAGAAAAGAAAAGAAAAGAAAAGAAAAGAAAAGAAAAGAAAAGAAAAGAAAAGAAAAGAAAAGAAAAGAAAAAAAGAAAGCAGGCATTTCTGTGTAATCACATTGCACTTGGAAAAGCCTTCCTCATTAGCTTTCAGACATTAAAAGAATCTGTGTTCCTTGTTAAAAGAATAAACTTTGGCAAACTACCATTGTGACAGAATGGGTTATATCTGTGTCAAATTATGAAGGCTGTGTTGTTATTAAGAGTGCAAACAAGCCAGGACATGCCCAATTACAACCTATTACACTGAATTCATATGGCTGCCAGACCTAAAAAGATTTTTCACACCTCAGGAAAAGGCTAATTCCCATCCCCTTGGTTTGGGTGTGCTTATAGGTGCGGGTGCAAAGGGACACACATGAACTCTGCCTGTATGCAGAGCTAGGAGGAGAGGAGCCAGCTCCAGTACAGAAGCCATGTAGGATATGTCTGCACTGTCGATTGCAGGCAGATGTGAGCTCCCTTAGCCAGCACTCTGAACTAGCAGGCAGAGTTGTTAGCCATGTTTGCTGTGGCACAGAGTCATTTTTGAAAGAAACAGAAAACAAGAAACAACAGCATTTTAGATCTCTGTCCTGCCTTCCTCATAAAGGTCTGGGTTTGGGCCTCTCCTTGTCTATACAATCTGTACTGTACTGCCAGAGAGCTCTTATTAGTTGAGGCTCAGCGTGTTCCTTGCTGCAGTTTTGCAGTCTCCAGACCACATGTGCAACAAACGCTGCCCGCAGAAGACACGCGCTCACACACTGGTACACCACCAATCTCAAACTATCGAGCAAAGCTACTCTGCAGCACCCAGCTAGCCCAGTCTAGCAAGATTGGAAGAAGAATGCAGGTTCTGTATCTGCCCAGGTATGCCCAGAAATGCCCACCTTTTTCTCCCTGCAGCTGTTCTGCTCCTGTGGAGTACAAACACTGCGTAGGGGAAACCCTACAGGAAAGCAGGGTTCTGGTCCTTCACTGCACAGTGGCACCACTGACTGAAAATTTGTAAACGAAAGGGAGCAGGAGGCTTGCTGGCTTTCTTCTCAGAAGATTACTGCTGGTTACACTAGTGTTTCACTGAGCCTTAGCTACAGACTAGAAACCCCATTGCAGCTGGTGCTGCTCCATCCTTCCAATGAGATTATGAACTAATTAAAGCAGACAGGAGTGCTGGGAGGCATAAAGCATTTTTCATTGGCAGAGTACAGAGTGGCCAGAGCACATCAGTAGCCCTGTCACATCTATATATTCGGGAGAGAATGAGATCAGGCTTGAGGGCTTGGAGTCTCAAGATTTTTATAACATGATATTTAACTCCCACATGCTGCAAAAGTGAATGGTTCACTTTATGCATTATATTTCTTTTCTGAGCACAGCAAAAGAGTTAAACAAGAAGCTGAAGCTACAGAGTCTGGTGCAGAGGTGTGGAATGTGATGTGTAAGCAGTAAGGTAAGTAAGTAACTAATGTACAAGCAAGTAATTAATGGAAATCTGAAGTACCTCTGTAACACTGTCAGAGATTTTTAAAATCTTGATTCACCCTACATGAAATCTCCTGTAGGACTAGGCTAGCTTTAGAGACTGTGCACTTGGTGGAGTTTCCCAGGTGCACGTGACTGAAGAACAAGACAAATATTCATGACCACACCATACTAAACAAAGCCTTGTTATTGGGACAGTCACCTAACAGTAATTCTGCTCTGCCTGAGTCAGAGACTAACTTCAGATGGAGTTTTCCACAGTGTATGAGTGTTCTGTATATCTGGCTCTTGTGAGAGAAATGTTGGGACAATTCAGTCACTTTCTCCATCCAAAATTCTGTCCTGTATTGGTGGCATGTCAATACAAAACAAAAAGAAGGTCCTAATAATTTTAAAGGGGAGGGAGAGGGAGAGGGAGAGGGAGAGGGAGAGGGAGAGGGAGAGAGCCTCTAACTCAAGAACTCAGACACCAATTTCAGCAGACAGTTCTGTGTCCATCTGGGAAAGGCAGGCAGCAAGAGGCTTATACACTCAAGCCACATACTGGAAGCAATGCTGAATAATAGATCCTCTGCTGGATGGGATGTAGTGTCAACATGAGACAGGTGACCATGGAGATAGGCACTCAGCTGGACTATAAATAATTTCTTTTTAAGGAGGCATTTCACAACCAAGGCCTGTATTTTGTCAGCTTCCTCATTAGTGCACATAGCTGTACTGTGCAACTCATTTTTCTGCTGTCTAGATCTAGGTTAGATAAAGTGCAATGAGTATCTATTTCCAGAGATGGGAGGAGTTGGAGTCATCATCCTCAGTACCCTGAGAGGGATAACATGCTCTGTAATCACTATTCAGTAAACCATGATGATCAAAAGAAGGAGCATTGACAGAAATGTCAAAAAATATGTTAGAAACACTAAATGCAAACCGTGGCATAATACTGTAAGGATGGATGATTGTTAAGTGGGAACTCCAGCACAAGTGCTCACCCCATTCTCTTGAGCAGAAAGACAATACATAGCCAGGAGTAACACTTATAAAATTTTCCCACCTTGGCAAGAAAAGGTACAAAAAAACCCGAGGTGATAAATGTCAAGTAGTGTCCAAAGAATATCAAAAGTAAGGTGTCCATGAATAGGCATCCAAGAAAAATATCTCAGCTTCTCTCTGGGACAGTAAAGCTACAGAGTAAAGTGTGTGCATGTGATACAGCTTATTTAATGAAGGTCTATAAGCTCAAATCATCTTATATAATCAAATTTAAGAAAAATAATATAAAAATTATGACAAAGTTATGAAGATGGGAATAACATCATATGTCATTCATATCTGGAATAATGTTTGGTTCTGGACAATTTATACCAGAATACTAGAGTGAAAATGGAAGTCCAGAGATGGGTGTTAATTATTATTAAGCACATGGGATAATTCCCTTTCAATGACACAGTGAAAAAATTAAGACTGAAAACAAAAACAGAGAGGAAACAATGACTGGCACATATACAGAGAGTGGAGGCAAGGACAGGTAGCCTGGGAGGAGCACAGAGAAATTGTCTTAGAATCTAGGGATCCAGCTGCTGAGACAGTTTAGGAAAGTGAGAGCCCTGATAATGTGTCATCTGGCCAGAGACATCAAGGGCAACAAGAAAAGCTTTTATAGCTACACTCTGGTGAGACCACACCTGGAGTGCTGCATCCAGCTCTGGGATCCTAGCACAGGAAGGATATTGATGTGCTGGAGAAGGTCCAGAGGAAAGCCATGAATATAATCAGAGTGCTCGAGCTCTTCTGTGAAGACAGGCTGAAAGATCTGGACTTGTTCAGCCTGGAGAAGAGAAGGCTTCAGATGGACCTCCTTGTACTCCCTTCCAGTACCTGAAGGGAGCCTACAAGAGAGATGGAGAGGGACATTTTATGAAGGCATGAAGTGAGAAGACAGGGGGAATAGCTTTAAACTGGAACAGGACATGTTTAGATTAGATATTATATTAAATGCTAGAATGAAATTCTTAGGATGAAACCCTTCCAAGGATGGTGAGGCACAGGAACATGTTGCCCAGACAAGCTGTGGGTGCCCTAACCAACCCTGGAATTTTTCAAGGCCAGGTTGGCTGGGGCTTTGAGCAACCTGGTATAGCAAAAGGTGTCCCTGCCCATGGCAGGGTGTTTGGAAGCAGATGATCTCTAAGGAGAAGTTCTCAAACCACTCTGTGATTCTATGATTTGTAGCAAAGCTGTAGCTGAGGATAAAATCTCCATTTCAGGATGCCCTGTTTTGTATTGCAAAGCTGCTGTTCTGAATCACAGTAAGAACTGAAAATTTCCAAGTCGTTCATAAATGAGCATTCTGAAAATACAACTTGATCCAGGAGTATCAGAATATTTAATCTGAGCCTCTAAAAACATAATATAAAATCAAATAATGTTGAAATGAAATAAGATTTCAAAATGAAATGCAAGATGGGACTTTTTGTGTTTCTGGAACATTTTTTCCAGTTTTCTTTTGTAACAAAATTATAGTGACTCTGACAGTTTTATTAAGCAATTTTCATTCCAGCAAAAATACGTTCTCTACTTGAATTTGGTTTTATTAATAGAGCTGTGGCCAACTATATTCCTACTACTCATTCACTTGAAAAAAAAAAAATAAAAGAAAGAAGGATATCCAACAAAATTATCAGGCAAAATATTTAGCACCAATAAAGGCAAGTACAGCCATAAGTTTCAGCTCAGTCCAGAGACTTCCTAGGAATCAAAACCAGATGAGATATTTAAAATAGGAAAAGAGTTTCCATAGAAAACATTTACAGAACAGAAGATACCATATAGCACATAGGTCAAACGTTATTGATTAGGAAAAGACTTTTTCTCCAAATAAGTTACCCTGGACTGCCTGCTCTGGCATTTTATCTACTTTTCCTGTGAAATTTTTTATGCCACTCAGAAACAGGTAGTGTACGAATGGACAGACAGTCAGCCTGCTGTTGTTTGGTCCTCTCTCTATTACTGTGCATCCTTTACTACTGTGAAGTAGTGGATATCTTTTGCAGGCTTCATTGCTGGAAGACCCATTTCCCCCACGCTCTCTGTCCCCAAACATTTGCATTTTTTCTTTCAGAATAATTAAAAACTTGGCTCACAATCAAACAACTCCCTCATCCATAATCTTACTGCTTGGAAAGACCTCTTTTGGAGATAGTTTTCACAGAAACACTTCCAAAGGTCCCCAGTTTCCTCCACTGACATAGGTCTAGCCGTCTCTTTGTACTTTTTTTACTGTGTTTACTTAGTCAGATGAATTTTGTGTCACGGTTTGCAAGTCTGCACATTTCTTTCAGTAGTATTTCCTCCTCTTGTTTAAAACTTGCTGAGTGCCTTCTTACATTTATGAGGGAGCCCATCTACAGTTCAACCAGAACACTAAATATATTATACATTCTGTTTATAACATGCCCCGGAGAACTGTAGTTAACAGTGCAGATTAAAAAAAAAACCAAACTGGCTGTAGTGTTCCTTAAAGGAAAGAATTAAGAGGGAAGCTCACAAAAGTGCAATTCTTACAGTCAGTCAGACAGACGCACTTATCTGCTTCTCCAGCGTTACCTCACAGGCAGTAAGACACTTAGCTGCAAAATTTATCAGCTATGAGGTCATTAATAAAGCTGGCCAGTCTCAGTAGTCACTTAAAAGACGATAGTGCTCAATGATAAAGTAAAATACTAGAAGATAGTTTTGTTATAGGCAAGTGGCTGACTTATGATTTTGTAGTTTAGAGGATTTTGACAATGCATGCTTTGAAATTTCTGGCCTAGATTTTCAGCCAAGGAGCCATTTACAGATTCAGCTCTTTCCCTCCACCTGGCTTTAAGAATCTAGGAATACGTGTGAGTCCTTGCCAAAGAATATAAAGAAAAATGCAAGAATTTAGATTTATAGTAGAACTGATGCAACTCAGTTTGGAGAAATCTCACCAAGCAAGCAAGCTCTTTTCCTTAAAAGAAAGCTGTTTAAGCTTGCAAGCTATGGAGGCTTTTACTAATATCCATGGAAAATTCTGATATGAAAGTAGGAAAGCAGCAAAAATTTAAAAGTATAATTATAAGCTATGCTGTCAACACTCTCTTTATGCAAGCTCTTAGCTTGTGCCACTTCAATGTTGTCCCAATTCCCACTCAGAGGAGCCAAGAGGCAAGTGTTCCTGCATGGAGCTGTCATCTATAATGTAGCAAAGAGCACCTGAGCACATCTTGTTCACTAGTGAGAAGGTCACAGCTTTCAGCTGAGCTCACCCATAATGAAGGAATCAAGCTGTGTGTGTGCCAGGCTGGGAGCTCACACACACACACATCAAGTCCAGACACCACTGGTAAGCTGCACTGAACTGGGAATGGGGTAAGGGCTTGAGGCAGCCCCAGATGCAGAAACGTGAGACATACAAATCTCCCATTGATCACAGTTGCCTATGATTCTATGATCATAAAACCATGGTAAAGCTCCTTAAATAAAGTGCCCCCCTAGACGAAAAGGTTTCCATTATCCTACAAACGACCATTGGGAACTGTTTTCTCCTCCCAACACCCCCTCGTGCTGCCCCCCTACTTCCCTCCCATCTTTTCACACATCCACCAGCAATAAACTCTCCGCCCGTGTACAGAAGCTGCTTCTTATCAGACTCTTAAATATACATATCCTAGAGCTACAGGAAAATTACAATCCAAATTGTGCAAATTGAGGGCCACATCTTCCACAAACCAGGCAGAAAACTGCTGAATGCTTGAAGGTATATTTTCACAGTTAAGGCACACAGCAGATTAGTTTCAAATAAACTGCCTAATCAGGGTTCCCAGGAAGGCTGCAGGCTCATTTTCCAAAGATGAAGAGAAAAGCTTTCCTGACACTCTAACTACAGTCCTTATGAAATCCCAGAGCACAAAGCTGGATAGGCACAGGAGCCTTGCATGCTCCTTCTCTTACATTTCAGGCTGCTCCCTTTCTCCCAAGAAAGTACAATGTACATCTTATCACAGTTTTTTTTCTCTTTCTATTTTCTCATTTTTTTTTATTATATGAGATGCACTTCTCCAAATACTATGTCACACAAGAATTGATATTGGAGTTTTATTAAAACCAATTATACAATTGAAAGGGGGGGAAAGAAAAAGGTGAAAACCCTCTGCCACATTTTTTAACCTGATTACACGATGGTGTGTACCTCCTAATTGTCTTACCTTCTTATAAAGATGGTAGACTGCAAAAGGAATTACTGTACAGGTATCCCACACTTATTAACAAAGCCTCTTATTTTCCTGCATCAGTTTAAAACTCAGGTTATAGAAGTGCTCACCAAGGGGACCCTACATGGGACACCCCACTCTGTAAAGCCATCTCTGAAATATATTTCTCTAAATTTAGAAGTAGACCCTGCACACTGACATGAATGACTCTTCTCAGACAGAGAGCCCTCACTGTTTTCTTTATTTGCAGGCTGTGTCCCTGTGCTGCTGGTGCAAAGGGAAGTCCCTGAGAAGGTGGGCAGCTGGGAATGGTCACAGAGTGAGAACAGCATTCCCACTCATGACCATAACAAGTATCTCTCAGGCCCCTACCCTGTCAGCAAACTGCATCCATGAGGCAATGACTCTCTGAACCCATCTGAAAGCCTCTTAGAGAGCTTTTCCAACTTTTAGGGTTTAGTATCCTTTTTCTCTCTCTTATGTAGCCACAGAAGGTGGCCTGTGCATTTGACTGGGATGGAGGAAGCCACCATCCCTTGACAATTTCCTTTGACCGGTGCTGTGTTGTTTCCTCTGGTCAGAGACCCCTTTGCTTCACAGCCTGCTATAGGATTATTTTTTCTGCCTTCTGGGAAACCCATCATTGTTCCTTAAATAAGATAATGAGTTTACTATAAAGCTGACATTGGTCTAACCTGCAAATGCAGAATTAACATTAATGCCATGCATGACTTTTGCCAAATCCTTGCCTTGTGTCATCACTATGATTGGCATGTTTGCAGCACACATTGCAGGAGCTTGATTTGGTTCACAGCTCTCAGTCATTTTTATGTTCAGACATATAATCTAATGAGGTGAAAATGGAAAGCAGCCCCTGAGCATTTGGCTATTGCTGGGAAAGAATGCAAATTAAATATTTGAAAGAGTGGGGCACAGGGTAGCGTGTCACGGAGCTTCGGAGTTCCATCAGGTGCCTCGCCAGCTTGCACAGCCTTTGTGTCCACATTGTCTGCCTGTTGGACGGAGCTGAGAGACAGAAGAATGACAGTCTGGGGAAAAGAAAGAAAGACAGTAATTATGGGACGTATGTGATTAGCATGGTAGCCAGAGAAATTAAACCACTAGTCCCAGGAATCTTCCCTTCTATAAGGTACCTGTGGTGGAAGTGAAAAGCTCCACACTACAGAGTTCAGCTGGAATCCACTCCCTGCTAGTTTAGCTTGATTGCTTTTTTGGATACCTACTGTGGGGGTTCAGTTCCTTGACCTTCCTTTCTATAGAACTATATTGTCCTGCCATGAAGAAAGGCAGATTAAGAATTTACAGGGATCCTTCTATCACTAGACTCTGACAGGAGTGCTCAGGGAGTTCATTTTTCATGGCTTAAATTGCTCCAGGCCAACATTCTTATCAAAAAGGTTTGGTTTAATGTAAAACACAGACTTCTTTTCTTTCTTTTTAGTTTTAGCTTTGTATTAAACAGCACTACAAATTTCCCTTTGAACAGCAAGTCCCTGAGCTGCTTTCCTTTGAATAACATATAAATTTAGACTAAACTTTATTGTTCCTGGGAAAATCAGTCTAGTTAAGAAGTTTATAATAATTATTAGAGAGGCAAAATGTTTTACATAACAGCTGAAAAGTCTGGAAAATTCCTGGTGTAATTAGACCATGGGTTCATTGTTTGCTTGCTCTTTAAAGGTACCAGCTTACAGCATAGTTTCCAAACTTTGTCTTTTGGGTGCCTTGGGATCTTAGCAAGGTCAGAAATAAAAAGAATTAACAGTCTGGTAAGCATTAGCTGGCACACCAACCATCTCTTCCAGCAGGATTTCCCCCCACACCTCCTAGCACACGGTACTGCTTCTCCACAAACATGTTTCCTCCATAATTTCCCACTGTTAATTCACTACACAGCTGTCATTCCTCAGGTGGTGCCCCGTGCAGGACAGGGTGCTGGGGTGATGGGGAGAAGCCCCTTGGGCCCTGCATGGGTGCAGCGCTGCTGTCGGGCAGGAGGGAGATCCAGGCACCCCTGAGCACTGTGAAAGCCACTTTCTCCCAGTAGCACCACAGGTACACTTAGGCTGGGAGCCAAAAGTTCGTTCCTCTTCCAGCCATTAGGTGCTTTGAACTCCCACTCCATCTGCAAAAATGCCTGAACTATTAACTGCCAAGCTTCTGGATACTCAGAGACAGGAAGCTGTTTCACTTTACAGGGAATAATTAAATAAAAATTTGGCAAGAGAGATAGAGCTGCTGTTAGTGCAATTCTGGAGTCTAGCAAGCACTCATCAGAGACTCAGGAAAAGATTTCTATCCCTGCTCCAAGGACAGCGTGCACAGTCCTTGGTTAAACCTCCCTGACTAAAACATGCAGCAGAGCAAAGGGAGTAACCAGAGACCAGGTGTCCTTCCAACACCATGTTTCCATGTGCTCTTCCTCTGTTTCTCTGTCCTATCATCAGTCAGACCCCACAAAGTCATGATCAGATGGCCCTAAGACAGAGCTACAGCATCTCTAGAAAGTGAGAGAAATAGCAGCAAAGGGAAGTGGAGCAGCAGATGAGGAAAGGACCTTTATCCTCACATCCACAATCCAGTCTATCAAAGTTCAGATCTTCCCTGAAGTTGCTACCAGGCTGAGCAGTGTGGGTAAAGGAGTTTGAAGAACTCTTATGAGTGATTCTTTCTGAGGAGCAGGTCTGAAACAGTCACCAAATGGTTTAGTCAACTCCAGGCAAAGGTAACAGCTGGAGACTTTTACAGACAGATGGAGGGGTGTTACAACAGAAATAGAGGTGCCTAGAGTGGCATCTGAACAGAGATTTTGAGGATCTGAATTTTGGACATAGAGCTAGATTCCATTTGGAATCCGGTCTTGAATTCCTATGGTGAAATAGAGGCCAACTGCTGCTGAAGCTTATGGGAATTTCACTATTGGCTTCAGCAATGCCAAGAGCTCCGATTTAGAGCTAGAATGTGAGTACTTACAAATTATAAAAAATAGTCTATTTAGCAAAGAACATTTTCTCTAGCCCCGTGATCATAAACCATACATATATGACATTAAATACAAATATTTAATATGGCACTTAGAATTTCCAAAAAGCAAATTACAAAAATATCCAGTTTTTCTACTTCTGAAAGGATAATTTAGCTACCTTCTGCATGTAAACCTACCTAATGTGCCTGTGAAGCATACTAAAAGTCTGGAGGATCAGTATCACTGTCAAAAGCTGTAGATGGATGGTTTCATACTTTGTGGGAAAGACTTGCTTTTCAAATAAAAAGTTTTAAAACTTCAGAGATATTGATGTATTCTCAGCTAACCAGATGCTGTATACTAACTGTGTGCCAGGATTCTCTCAGTGCTGGAAGAGAAATAGTTGAGACAACATATTTGATGGATTTGTTTAGGGATTTTGTATGCATATGGAAATCATTTGTTTCTCTATTGCAAAGTATGTTTGATTGTTCAGTATTAACATTTAACTAGAAAAAGTAGCTACAGTGCTCCCAGTTGTGTGAAGCACAAGCTAAACTAAACAATAACTGAAAGGCAGCTTCAGCATATCTCACGCTCATTAGGAGAATAAACGATGCAAAAATTAACTGATGACAGATATGCAGATTTCTATAACTCAACAGTTTAATCTAAGAGTCTTACTTGGTTCAGATATACAGAATGAAATCCTAAAGGACTGATGTGAGTCCACCTGCAAAAAAAAAGTGATTTGATGAGCATCAACAGGTTATGAGAGAAAGTTTCACTGAAGTGCTAACTACAAAATGCAGTCCCTAAAGAAAGAAATAATACCTTGCTTGTATGTTCTCACTAAAGAAAAATGCCAGTGTAAAACCTTTCTTCCTCTCTGTTCTTGGGGTTCCCAGAGGTGAGAATTTCAGATGGAACTGAAGCCACATGTGGCATGCACACTGTGCAAACTCACGCACTTCAGGTGATACAGGAGGCATTGCATTCATTATGTGCACACTGCAGAGATGCACATGCACATCCAACTAAATGTATTCCAGACTGATTAGACTGGAACATCAGTTGTGCACACAGAGAAATGGCCAAATTCTTTCTTCTTCACACAAACTTCA
The DNA here is from genome assembly GCA_013398275.1 of Promerops cafer. Classification (NCBI taxonomy): domain Eukaryota; kingdom Metazoa; phylum Chordata; class Aves; order Passeriformes; family Nectariniidae; genus Promerops; species Promerops cafer. The sequence continues at coordinate 2,920,153 of VZSE01006462.1, read as the reverse complement.
TTTCCAAGCAGCTTAGATTTCCTTGGACTTGTCGTCTGATAGACCTGGTTTTTTTCTATTCATAATCGGATGATGGTGAAGAGATTCTTATTTTGCATAATATATTCATCATTCCACAGCATGATTTTGTCATCCTATTTTACCTTAATTGAGGTTGAAAGTTAAAATTACCAGATGATATGCTTTCTTTCTCTGAGTGTAACTACTACATGTAACTACTTTTCTGGTTTGAAGTTCACAAAGCAAATTCAAAATTTGCTGTACCTATATTTATTGTTGCTCCAGAACAAGATCTGTTTTCTTGACAGCTTTCTCAAACAAGCAACTTCAAAAGCAAAATTTCCTTGAAAATTTAGTAATGACTCAAAAATAAACTGGACAACTTTGGGGGTTTTTTCTATTCAAATGCACAATATTTTTTTTGCATTCAGAATCTGCAATAATATTTCCTAAGGCTTGTTTTTTGTGAAACAAAAGACTTGTATTTATCTGCTTTATGCAATTTAAAATGTAATATTTCTGCAGATGAGAAGATATAGCCAAATTGAAAATGAACCACTACATTTTGGCATACAATAGAAACCAGATTGTGTAGGTTTATGTATAAGAAATAACTAGAAATGGGGCCAGACTGCTTCCTAGACTAGGGTCTGAATTAAAATCTCATCAGTAAACTTTGGTTGTACATACCACAACAAATATTTTTGGGGGGTATTTAGGCCATGGATAGATTTTATTATTTCTATAGCTGTATTATTTCTACAGCTGTATTCCTTCTGCCAGAAAAAGAAAGAAAGAAAAAGGAAAAGAAAATAAAAAAATCCAGGTTTAAATGGTAAATATTTCACTTAACAATAATGAGCTTTCTAAGATCAGTATGCTTCCCAGAGGAATCTGGGCAAAGGTTGCAGATGCCCATCCCTGGAAGTGTTTCCAGGCCAGGTTGGATGGAGCTTTGAGCAACCTGGTTTAGTGGAAGGTGCCCCTGTCCCTGGAAGGGGGTTTGGAAACAGATCACCTTTTATGTCAATTCCAACACAAACAGTACTATATTTCTATGAAAATTGGGCACCTGCCTGTGCATCCACATTTGCAAGTAAGTGCTTCCATATTTGCAAGCTTTGAATCAGTGTATGAAAATGTCCTACAAAACCTGGAGGTGGAAATGAGCATGGCATCAAGCTGGAAAGGCAGAGCAAGGATTTACCTTGCAAGTAAATAAAATACCCTTACCACCACTACCTTCGCTGAAGTCTTTTAATTTGTTCCCCAAGTCTCTGGGCTGAGTGCTGGGTTCACCCCAGGTGTGCCTGCTGTCCCCTCTCCTCTTCCCCCTCATTTCCATCACAGCCTGTGATGCAGTGTTGGTGAGTAGGAAGCTCAGATCCACGTCCAGTGGGATGGGATGGAAGATCCTGCCCAGTCCACCTTTGCTTGGTGGCTTTCTGGCTGGCGTGTTGGGGCTGGGTAAAGGGGACTTCTCCTGCCAAGGCACCTGCTGCAGCCTCACAGGAAAACAGCTCACTGAAGATAGCCTCAAAGCCTTTCCCGTGAGACTACAAAGCCCCACAGCAATGAAACACTGTGCTGGTCCCACACAAGCGTCCATTTCTCTCTCAGTTTATGACCATCTTTCACCACCTGAGGAAGCAAGGTCAAAGCATTCCCAATGTTCTCTCCTTTCCTATGAGCAGACCCAAACTCTTGGGCTGACCAACCACTGGCAAGGTAGGCACTGCCCCTGAGAGCTTTTACCCACAGTTCAGCAGTGCTTTTATACCTCCTTAATATCTCCACACTGAGGACTGCGTGAAGCCCTCTACTCAGGGATTTGTGTTTGAGCACCATTGCCTGGTTATGGAAGATGCCCACACTTCCCATCTCTCCTCTATCCTCATATCCAGGGGTGCTTGGGTGAGGAGTCCAGGGGCAGAAATAGTTGAAGTCAAGCTATGAATTTATAAAAGATACAAAGGTCTGCACTGAGGAAAGCTGTATCTAGTGCAGGTAATTATTCAGACTTTTCTAATCAATGTAAAGTAGGTTAGGACCGTTCCACGTAGGCTGAGAAAGCAGCTAAATGAGACACTGTACAAAGAGATTGCCTTTCTGTGTCTGCATTTTCCATCTGATATTCATTTCAAAGCTATTTGGGATGAAAAGTAAGTTTTGTTATGTGATCTGTGTACATGTACACCCTTCTCTGGTCACAATAATGTCTCACTAGCAGCAGAAAAATATGCTCTTAAATTTAGGAGAAAAATATCTGTCTTTCCTTTCAGCAAACACATATCACTTGGAAGTCCAGTAAATATTTTTATCCAGTTTGACTACTTTTGAGAAAGGAAAACTAAAGAACTCCCATAAGATTCTAAGGTTTAATTTGAAATTACCTTTTTTCAAATATTAGGCTAATATAGGGTATTTATATACAGACAGATACCAAGAGGAACAAACTGCTTTGTCCACCTAGGATCAAAATGGGCCAGATACTGAGCAAATTTGAAAAAGAAGTGAATTTATTTACGTTTCATAGTGCTATTCTCAAGCTATGCCCTCTGCTTCAGTCTTCATGAGTCTAAATGAAGTCTAAACAGTGATCCCTTTATTCCAGACCATTTGAAAAGAGGCTGATAACTACTTCTTTCAATATCTGTCTATTAAAAAGAAAAAAAAAAAAAAAAAAAAGGAAAAAAACACCCTTATATTTAACTTTACCTCCAAAAGAAGATTTCAAATTAACCATAACCTGTACTAGTGTGCATTTACCATCCAAGGCTCACAGGAGAGCTCAAGCTGGAAAGGAGCTTGGGAGGTCAGATGTGCTCAGCACCAAGGTCAGATAGGGTTGCTCAGGGCTGTGCCCCCTCAGGGCTGGAACCCCACAGACTGGAGCTGCACAGACTCCCTGGATACTCTGAACCTCTGCCTTCCAGCCTCGGGGGAGAGAGATTTTCCATCTATCCAGTCTGCACTTCTCTTATTTTAATTTATATGTGTGGTCTCTTGTCCTTCTATCATGTAGCACTGTGAGCAGCCTGGGTCTTTCTTCATATAGTCCAAACACGCTGTGCACTGTAGACCTCAAGGCACAATAAATTTACCTATGCTTATGTTGTCACTGGCAGGTTGGGTTAAATTACTTTTGGAGGCTGCATCGTGAGCTGGCAGCTTCTTTAAACCGTGATGGTTTTTTCTAGCCATAGTTCAAGCTGGTCAAATGTGTGCAGCTCTGAAAGTGCTTACCTTTGCATACGAGGGCTGTTCCCTTCGTGTCAATGTGACTCCACGCTGGGTGGGAAGTAAAACATGTATGGAAATATTTGTATGGTCAGGCTGAGATAATGCAGAAGGATCTTGTGAGACTGAGCAAACAATAAAACAGCAGAATAAATTCATGGATATATATGTAAAGTGATATGGGGAAAGTAATCTTAACCTCATATATAAAATAATGGGCTTTGAGCTGACTGTTACCACTCAAGAGAAAGACCCTGGGATTATGTTCTATAAAAACAACTCCTTCCTAGCAATCAAAAAAGCAAATGGAAAGTTAGGAATTATTAGGGAAAGAGTAGAGAGCAAACGCAGCTATGCAGCTGTATAAACTTGTGTTTCTTGAATACTGTCTGCAGTTGTTGTTTCAGAAAGCACACAGTGAAATGGCAAAGGTTCAGAGGCGGGTGACAGAGGTGACCAAAGGTACGAAATGACTCCTAGGAGGGGAAAAAGGCTGAGCAGAGTTGATTCTGCAGCCTGGAAAAGAGGTGAATTAAAGGGTGTTATGGCCAAGGTCCACCAGATTCATGACTGAAGCAGGATCTGCACTTTTCCATCTCTTCTACTGAGTATCATCCAGTGCGGCTAATGGGAGCCAGCTTCAAATTTAGCAAAAGAAGGACCCTTTATGCACAAGGAAGATCTATGGAGCCCCTTGTTCAAAGTTATCTTGGGATCAGACTCAGAAGAGTGGTCTGTTGAGAATAAAGAGGAAAAAAACCAACAGAGTCAGGAAATCTCCTGAATGAAGCTAGTAGGAATCTGGGACAACATTCAGGAAAAGTAGCAAATATGCTTGAATTTCCCTCACTCTTTTGGGGACATTTGCTTCAGGCCACAGGTGGAAACAACACATTGGGTTAGATCAGTCCTTGCTCTGACAAAGTGTGGCCTTTTATATGGTTTTTGCTCAGGGCCCTGGTCTGTTTGTACTGAAGTTTTGATACCATTATGTATTCACATTGTGACCATTATAAAAAAAATAAACCTTCACAATAAAAAAATGCATGATAAAAGTTCTATAGCTTGAAAATCAGGACTAAGAAATTATAAAAAAAAAAAAAAACGAATATTAAAATACTTTCTTTGTAAGCTAGTAAAGAAAGGTTTAACAAGAACTGGTGTTGGCAGCTGAAGCCAGATTAGATGGACTCAATACAGGAGCAGTTAGGTAACATGCAATGGCCTGTGATACACAGAAGGTCAGGCTAGATGATCTAATGTCCTTTCTGGCCTAAATACCTCTGAGTATCGTACTCTGGCAGCCACAAGAATGTTGAAAGCAAACTCCAGCTCAGTATGTTTTCTGTCAGTCACACTATATCTAGATAGATTTTCATGCCAGGTTTTTAAAAACTTGTCCTGTTGATTTTATTACTTCATTTTATTTCTCTGGTTAAGAAGATAATATTGAAATTCTAGGACAGCTTAAAGTCATGATAACCTGCTACCATCAATTTGCATTTATTTGTGTAAATATTTGGTTTAGTTTCAATTAATGCAATATTTTCATCTTTCAGTTCCCTGGTGTTTTGCTTTTAGACTCTAGCTTCTCAGAAAATACATTTTTTTTCTCCCTCCGTGAAATTTTGATTTCCAGAATTTTTATTTTATTTTCACCAGAACCACAAGACCAGTGAGTCACATATGGATTTCCCAATCAATAAAAGAATTGTTCATTCCCTGCGGAACAATGTTAAAACCTGGAAAGTAATTCTGGTAGCATGCAGTGCCAGAACAGGGGCCTAGGTTAGTTTTAGAAGTGGGGAAAAGAAGAAATATATGAGTAAACAAACAAAAAAAAAAAATGTAAGCAAATCAGAAACTCTTTGATAATTTCCTGGCCTTTTCTGAACTAATACAGGTGATACCAGATATTGTTGTAAGGTTACCGGCTTCAGTCACCCTCCTGTACTCCCTTCTCCACAGTACATCCAGGAATCTATGCCTTCCTCTCTCCTTTGCATGCTCCTTCTCTCTCTGAAACTAAGGTTTCAAAATAATTTAAATCACATGTAAACAGACCTTCTAGTTTCAAGTTTCCTTTGGAGTAGCCCACTAACTCTAATCACCTCCGATTCATAATTTTGGGTGGCATTTACAGATTTCTACAAGTATACACAAAATCCACTGCAGATTTTATTAGCCCTGTCTAATAAAAACACATGCTTGAAATGAAACTGTTACTTTATCTAGCCCATAAACTCTCTTTTTGTCCACTTAGGAGACAATTTTTTGTAGAAGTCAGTGAACGCAAAGGTTGTATCTGACATACAGATCAAAATCTGGTACATCTTAAAAAGCTCATAATTTTATCACAAAGCATGTAAAACCATAAAGGTTAGCAGCAGTGTCCTACTCTTTATACCACATGGATTTGTTTCCAAAGCAATTCTCTACAATAAATTATTTATAGGCATTAGTCTTTGGTATCAGATTAATACATGCTCTTAATGAGTCAGTGGACTTGATTGAACAAGCTATTGGGACATTTTCACTTTTAATGGCCAGGAATCTACCTAAGAACTAACAAATAATACTTTAACAAAAACACGAATATATGTCCACCAACCAATTGATCATGCTGACTTAAAGGATTCACCAATGTTCTCAATACCGTGACTTAACTCAGCTGGTTAAAGCATGGTTCCAAGGTTGTGGGTTCAATCCCCACGTGGACCATTCACTTAAGGGTTGCACTCGAGGATCCTTGTGGGTTCTTTTTAATACAGAATATTCTGTGACCTGTTAAAAGTAACTTAATAAAACCCTTACTCTTCAACTGCTTCTGTAGAAAACGTCTCAAAATAAATACAATAGCATGTTCGAAATATGTCAAGAATGAGAGAGCTGAAACATTCCAAAATGTCGTTTCCAATAGGATGTCATAATTTCATTATGTCATTCAAGGAACCTCAGTAGTTCAGAAGGTAGTCAACAAATAAAAAACATACAAATAAAAACAGTACATTTTGATTATGATAACAGGAAAACTTCAACTTCTAAAAGCAGCAGCCAGAAGTCAGACCCACAAATGGCACAGAGTATCCCAGAAACAAGCGCCTGAAAAGTGCTGATGGATAAGCAGGTGGAGAGCTGAGAATGAACTTCGTACACAACCTACAATAAAAGGGCAAATGCAATCCTTCTATGTATAAAGAGGGAACCAGTGCCCTGGAGGAAGAACCTATGGGATTATGGAAATTAATTTATCCCTCAAATGTCAGATGTCCTATTCATTTTAGAGCAATGCACAATGCTCTGGTGTGTGTTTTAGAAAGATGGCAAAAGAGTGGGAAGGGGAAAGGAGAGAAAAACAAATCCAATTAAAAGACTGGAGAAACTACTTTCATATACAGCTGATGAGGGAATAAGAAGTGAAACTAGCCAGCCCTATGGCTCAGTTAAGATACACATTTGGGAGAGCAGAGACATAAATCTGGAGCCATAAGAAAATTACTGTTTAATATCTATGAAATTAAGTATTAATTGGAAGGAGATCAGACTTGTCCCTCAAATGAAAAACTGATTCCAATGACCTGCCTAGTTGTGCTTGTATTACTTGACTGCCAGAAGGCACAAATGTAAAATGGTTGCCCGTTCACACAAATTTCTAAGAGAAAGGCTTTAGACATCCCAGGCCCAGAATATCCTTCAATGTGTAAAACATATGTTTGCAGTGTGGTAAGAGCTAATTCTGAGCCACCGGAGTGGAAAAAATGATAACCACCAGATACAGGGCATCCACTGCACAAAGCCTGACCCAAGAGGCATGGTCAGAATTTAAGTACCACGGTAGGTGCTGCAGCCAGGAGGGACTTTCCTCAGCCTTGTTTCATGCCAGCTGTCTTTAGGCACTTAATTCAGTTACAAGACCAGTGTGGTGGAAGCTACTTCTGAGCAAAGCAATTCTGGTTCTTAGCTGGGTGCAGAGCGCTGGCGAGGCACTGAGTGCCAGCAGCTCGTCTGTGCTTTGGCATGACTCGGAGCACAGAGAGGGTGATCAGTGCTCCCAGGTGGAATTCGCAAAGAGCTGGAGCAGGCACACAAACACAGCTGTGCTGCCATGGATGACAGCTCCCAGCCTTCCTGGTCCAACTCAGGTACTTCCCAACAACGCAGCAATACTCCAGCTGTGGGCCTGCTGCTTGTGGGTGATGGGACCAAAGAAGGTTCCTGCTTGGAAACATTTGTCATGCTCTTTGGCATGTGCAGAAGATGAACAAAAAACAGTCTCTAATTAAATTTTAGTAATCTGAGTGAGAGTACACTGGCTTCACAAAACAAGGGGAAGTACATTCATATTTAAGACCAAAACAGTTAGCTAGTGCAATGTGAAAAAACAACAACAACAAAAAAAGCAAAATAAGAAACTCCAGAGATATTTAGAAAGCTAGATTTATTTTTTATTAAACAAGCACTATTAAGCTCTGTTAACTGCCTTCAACCCAGAAAAAATCCACTGACCTTCACCATAGCTTTGCCAATGAGGAAACTGCAGGACCCGATCCATGAAAATGAATTAAATTTCTGAGTCTATTACCTAGAGTCTGCAGTCATTAATTCCTTTAGGTATTCCTAATCCAATCCCAATAGGTAAATGATGGCAACACCTACCAATACCATTAAACTTAATAGTTGGTTATTGCTTTCATTAAAATTCTATTTATCCCCCAAATTTTAGACTACAGAAGGAACTTGGCAAAGAATTTTTGAGCCTGGAAACAATTTTTGTGCTTCAGATTTTCAAAGAAATCTCCTTTGCCTCCTGTAAGTTATAGAGACATAAGAAACATACAGACAGCATTCAAGAGGGACTTTTCTTATTGGTGCCTTGATGTAACTCATGAGTGGATGGCAATCCTTTAAAAGGTGTATCAGTGTATTTGCTAACAGACCTCAGGTTCCCTCATTTTTCACAGAGCACCTGCGTGTGTTTATAAGTGATGTACAGATATCAGTGAGGGGCCCAACCAGCAAAGCCTGAGTCTGGATTCAATCATTCTGAGAGTTCAGTGGGTTTGGATCGAGGGATTTAATCTGAGTCCATTTCTTGTAATTTATTTTAAAGGTGAAAGGGCTTTTTTTCTGCCAAGACGAGAGTATAGGGCTGGAGGGATTTGCATTTCTCTTGCAGCTGTAGACTTCACTAGCAAATATGGCCTCAATTCTGGAAGCAGTTTAGCTCAGGGAGATCTCCACTGTGACAGAGCGCCCCAGCACAGCCAGTCTCCAAAGGCAGAGCGAGCCACGCCAGCTGCAGCCTGAGGTCAGAGAGGACCCGGAGAGTTCACCACAGCATTTTCATGCAAAAGCTTCAGAATTAAACTTGATGGCAAATCTATCAAAATTCCTTCAGCACTGCCCTCCTGAACACCCCTGCAGAACCAGCCTCTGGTGTCAGTGCCCTCAGCAGCAGAGGGAGATAGGTATTCAGCATCCAGGTAGCTTATTGGAAATGCATGGTCCTTGCTACAGAATTATGGGTTTTTAAAACTGGATTTTCAATAGGTGGGACAATATTCAGAGTCTCTGTGGTCATCAGCACCGAAAGCCTAGGCTGCTGGTAATCCCCTGCCCCCAGAGCCTATGCAGAGGAGGGGGTGATGGCAAAGGAGGTCAGAGGTGGACAAGGGAGGCTGTGGTGAGGGATCTGAGCACTCAGTTAATGCTTATCTTCAGGTGATTGTTAACTAGGTACCTTATTAATCTCCTTAAAACTAATTTACCTACAGGCTACTGCTGGAAGTTTCAACTCCTGACATTCCCCATCCTCAGGGATTGCTCCAGTAAATGAATCCCCTAAGTTTTCATTGAATTCTCCCCTTTCTGGATACCTCTCTTCCTCAGCCTTTCCTTAGCAGAATGCAATTTTGATTAAGATCAGCACTTGACCTGAACCCTGTGAACCCATTGCCTCTGGGTATCACAAAGCTACGCAAAGCGTGCTTGCACGTTGTCCTTGATCAACCAGGGAGGCTGAGTAGGGGAAACTCACATTCTCAGAAATATTTTCATACAAAAGCTTCAGAAAGAAAGTCAATGGCAAATCCATCAAAGTTCCTTTGCAAAGGAGTAACAATTCTACCATACCAATCCTATTTACTGTTGAATTTCAATCCCTCTTGTTTTACCATATCTTTCCTGTGAAAATTAGAAATTTATCATTTTTAAATGACACTATGAACTTAACTAAACCACTGTCCTGGAAAAAACATCTTTTCTTTTCTTTTTTTTTTTTTATATAGTTGATGAGGAAAGGAATCAGTTGCATGAAAGAAAATCTTATTAGGAATTAATTGTTATCACAATAAATAAGGTCTTACAATTCCAGAGATTATAGTATCAGCAAAGTTATATATATATGCCACAGAAATCTGTATCTGCCTGTGTACAGATACTTACACATTTACACACATGCATTTACATGCACTTCCAAAACTATACTTACTCATGTTTGCTCTTGATAAATAGATACTCTATGAAGGTAAAATCATATGTAGCAGTATTGAAGTTTGCTTTCCTTGCATTAAAAACCAGGAAGAATGTGATGCAACATCTTACAGTCTCTGTGCTACATCTGACTAGCTCATATTGAATACAAGCTCTGTTAAGTTGAAAGGATTTCTGGTTTGTTTCAACTTGAAAGTGATTTAATATGAGGCCCAGAGAGAAAATCTGTCTCAGTAATCAAATTATAACAAGTAAGGATTAAAAGTATTAAGAAGTTTAAGCAATCTTTTAGCTGCCCTATGTTCTTGAGGTCATTTGAAGCTGGCTGTGGGAATAAGTACAATAAAATAACAAGAAGGAAAAAAACAAAGTATTATAGAAGAGAATCAAAGAGCGTCCTTCAGGATTAGATTATCGTACAAGAAAGGGACTGAAACATTTTCCAGGATCCTTAATTCATTTTCCTTTGGGAAACATAATTTTAAAAGGGTATTTTAATAACAATCTTTCTTTTCTTTCATTCTAAAGTAGAAGGTCTTCATCTTAAAAATGTAGTGTATTTATAAAAAAAAAAAAAATCAATAAATGCTGATAAACGTCCACTAATGAATGAAATATACAGTATTATCCAAATACACAATTTTGGGGACTTTGCATATGGTATTTCTTTTTTGTTAGTAGTTATATGCATACATATAAACATAAATAAAACAGCATATTCAGCCTAAATCGATAGTGGCAAATGCCTGAAGATCAGGCAGCTTTAAAGCAACTCATGTAAGTGTCTCAGTGCAAAAGAAAGCCAAGCTTTTGTAGGTCATTTCAACAACCTTTGCAAGGAGACATCCTGAACCAACACACTACTAAGGTACTACTGGTGGCATCTCCAACTTACTGTAAGGAAAAGCTGAGGGAGAGGAAAAGAAGATCAGGGCACTGAGCCCATTCATTTATGTACAATTAAGGATTTTAACTAGGTTGTGATGGGGGAATTATGAACATCTGATCATAAGAAATTTTTTTTCTAGCAAATGACAACTCGTTTGCATGACTCAGAAAAACCCAAGACTTAACGAAAGTGAGGGAGCACAAGCCAGAATGCCCTGTGCAAGCAAGCCAGTGTCCAGGTTCAGTCAATAAGCCTCTAATAAGCAACTGCCAATTATTATTATATGGTCTTCACTGCAGAAGATCCCTTCCCAGAGAAAGCACCGTGTCCAAGCAGCATTTTGCATACATGTGTGTGCTGAAGACTGTTTTAAAATAAGGGGGTGAAATTGGATTGAGCAGACACCTTGGGGCACAGCTGGAGTGTAAGTGCTCTTGGCAGTGAGCTAGAGTCTCACTGTCAGGGATAAGGGGAGCAAATAATTTCCAAAGGTGATGAGCTATACTTTCTTGCCGTCCTCTTTCTCCCTGTAAACTGAGAACACAACTGATTTCACTTCTGACACGTAAATCCAGCCAGTCACTTTCTTCCACAATGACTTTAATTTCGTTATCCACTTATTTTAAATCAGGCTGTTACTGCTTGGGCAGCTTCATTAAGAAAGTCTCCAAGGCACAGGAGCTGAGAGAGTTGGTTCCCAAGCTCCCCATGAAACCATGGCAGAGTGTCCTTGTCCTTCAGTTTGGAACAGAGCCAGACACCATGATGGATGTGGAAGAACAGCTTAACAGTGAAACGGGAGGTAGGTGTGGGTGAGGGTGCTGGGCTCCGAGAATTTTATACATGGCTTACAATTATAATATATATACCATATATATTATATACACACACATATATATTTTTGCCCAAAGATGCATTAATTTTAGTCACATTTTTGGACAAGATACTTTTGAAAGCAGGCATGATTTTTTTTTCGATACCTTTTTTCTTTTATACTCTTCTGGTAGCATCATAGTACCAAAATCTGAAAATCATCCATCTGCATCAGACAGGTCTTCAGTAAGTATTTTTTATTGAAATATTGACCCATATATTGCTCTGAATAGAAAAATGTGATTTTTTCTTTCAAAGGTATGGTGTTGACAGTATCTCTGTAAGTTTATTATGCTCAATTATGAAAATATTGTCACTTCATCATTCACAAATCCCATTTGTTTTTTACCTACGAATTTTAGTTTCAGTAGCTTTGATGTTGGTGTGTTTACAGTGTGGAAAACAAATCTGAGCAGAAGCTGTTGTAAATTTTTGAGTAAATACACACACAAAACATTATGTGGATATGTTCCTCTAGAGCACTGAGAAGAGACCTCACTTATTTAGGTGGTATGTGACTGCCTGAATCTCGCCTTGCTTTTTCATTGCTATCACCCTGGATTCCCTTTAAGGAAGTCCTTGGTTGTGGAAGGGCTTGGGCTTATGACTGCTGGATTAAAGATGTTGGCAGTGAGGGACACTTGATAAATGTCTGATTGCAGATCTTTGTTCAGCAATGACTTCAGAGAAGGTTTTCTTATACTAAAGGAGTTGGCTCTTGAACAGTCATTAGGAGGTATGGGAGAGGGAATCTTCTGGGAAAAGCTTTTGATAAGTCTTTTAAAGGATGTTAAGAGTAATTTCTTTTTAAACACACTCAGGCATACCCTATGGATCTTCACTGAGGCGGTGCCAGTGATTTCAGAGAAACTGCTTCAGAGGGACAGGGGTTTGGTTTCCTTTAGTTACCCAGTGAACAGATAGCAGGAGAGAACAAACTCTTGTGCTGATTCCGTTTCCTGACTGCTGAGGCTTTAGCTGTCAGATGAGAACAGGACAAGACAGTGAAGGCATTCAAGAAAGCATAGGTACAAGGGTAGAGGGAAGTGCACCCCTTCAGAAGAATAATCTACCTCTCAGTCAGAAGTAGTATCTCAATGGTGACTTGAACCTAGTCAGCAGTAAAACAGGGCTATAAAGCAATAACAGGGGCCCACATCATCTGCTGAGGAGAAGGTGTAAACCCAAGGCATCTCCAGGAAGAGAAGAGATCACAGGGGGAACCTGCAGTACTCCAGCTGATGACCTGTAGCAAGGACACCACCATGATGAAAGCAGCTGGTCACCAGAGAGAGTAAAACCACTTAGCCTTAAACATGAGTTCTGTCTTAAGAACTGAATATTGGAATTCCAACATGCCTTTAAAAACAGCAATATATTAGCACACCATCAGGCTTTCCGACTTTTTGTTTAGCGGCTTGTGAGGTCACATCTGTGAAACATTGGCAGATATCACAGAACGGAGATTAAAAGAAATATAATCTACTGAAAAGAGGATTTTCAAAAGCTCTACAGGCTACCATCAGAACAAAAAAATCTGCAATGGATGACAGCTACAGACATGCCTTTTCTTTTTTAATCCCAGTAACTTTCGCATCCTCTGAGTCCAATCTGAGCAGGGGGAGGCACAAACTGTGTACCCAGAGATGGTAATACACCTGTCACCACCTGCAACATGGCCCTCACCACACATGTACGAAGTACTGCATTTCAAACTGAAGCATTTCTTTCATAAGAGAAGCCCTCAAAACACACAAAATTAAATTAGTATTTGAACAAAATCTGGGAGGATGATTAAAATGAGAATCAAAAGGTTATAAAGCTAAATGCTTTTTCAGAGCCAGTGGTTGTCGTAGTAACCACTTGTACAACTTTTTTTCTTGGAAACACAGAGTAAACACTTATTAAAATGGGCCTCAGTGATACAGTAAATACATTAATTTATTACTATTTGAAGTCAGAGCTGGGTGAAGAAATCCAGGAGGCACCATTTCAGAATTTGTTTTCCTTCTCAAACCAAAGGTCCAGTGATGCAAAGTCATTCAAGTGACCAAGGAGACAGAGATGCATGTTTATTGTCTGTTTTGGCCCATCCTGGGGGCCCCAAGGCTGCAGCTAAGCAACCACTCTCATCTGGGCCAAACACAAAGACACAGATAGTGCACATAAGGCTATCATGTTGTGAAGAACATGGCATGATGTACAGCTGGCATAGCAAATTTTATTTAATGAAACACAGTTGCTAATTAGTTTAGTTTTTTCTGTACTAATTAGGATGCAGTTTTTGTTTGCAGTCAAGCTAAAAGCCTACTGGAAAGAATAACACATGATACAGGCTGGGTTCTCTCCAGGCTTTAGCTGGGTGGGAGAAACCAGCATCCTCTTAAACAAGATAACATCAAAATTCTACATAAAATATTTCAAGGTGAATGGTTTGGGTGTGTCAAAGCAGGGACTTGAACTGCTGTGGGCATTTACACTTGAAACTTTCAACATATTGGGTGCTTTGGATCTCTCCAAAAGAAGAAAAAAAGAGGATGTGCAGTCTCATGACAAATTAATTCAATAAAGACACACGCAAATATCAAATTCTTGATTGCATGTGAAAACACAGCCTAAGTAAGTCACGTGAAGACTTAATTATGTTTTAAAATATAAAAAATATTAAAAACCTACTTTTAAAGTATTTTTCTAAAAGTTTAAAAAGTGTTTTAGTATTTTAAAAAATAAATTTGAAATGTCTGTGAATCCACACTTTCTTTGTTAAACAGCAGCACTTGATTATAACTTTGGATGTAGACACTCAGCATCTCCCTTAGCCCAGCATGAATAAGGAAAGCAAAGGCAACTGATAAGCAGGGCTCAAGTTTTGAACTCCTGGCTATATTTATTAGAAAAATATTGCTGATATAAACTATTTAGGAGTAACATTGGATCTACCAAAGTCAGTATCCTCATTGTAAAAAACAAAAAGCTGAACAGCTCTTCTCTGGAAATACCATAGAGCCTGCTATGGCTAAGAGGGTTTGGACACTCAACAACATCCCACTTCCCTCTTACTACATTTTTATGTAAAGATTTTTCTTCAGTAAAATAAAGATGGACATAGCATCACATCTAACTCATACCCAGAGCTACAAAAGTGGTGGAGGTAAGAGAAACTCCTACATGTTCCAAGTTTGTTTTAGAGGAATGAGATATGTGCTTGTGTCTTACATCCCCATGACTGCAAAAATAGAGGGATGATGTTGGGAGCAAGGTGTGGAACACCAGTCTTCCCATCACATACTGAGTTTTTTCTTCTCTAGACTGCATGCGTGTCAGCCTTCTGCCTATGTGCCTTTATGTTCTTTTTAGATAGAACAAATTCTCTGCGCTGGCATGATGCTCTAAAAAAACAAAAATTGATGATGACTGCTTCAGCTTCAGCATCTCAATTTCTTCCCCTAAAGGCTGTTTTGAGGGTTGCCTTGGGTTGTAACATTTTGGCAATGCAGACTGGTATGCCCTTAGGAATTCAGTCAGGAGGCAACTGAGTATTTTACACCAGGATAAGGAAGGGGAGAAGGGAAAATGGAGCATTGTGGATGGGCCTAAAGTGTCAACAGTAACTTCATTTTCTGAAAATCCCAACTTTGGGAAGTGTTTAGTTTTCTCAACAACACCTACTAAACTAAGCCTCTCTGGGAGACAGAGAAAACACATTGGCTACATATATACTAGTAAATCAAATGAGTGTGGGACTGTTTTCTGTCACTGAGTCCAACTGGCATGGAGCAGCATCCATGCTCCTAAATTCTCATCTTTCAAAACATGCTAGAAGCAGCCAAATTGCCTGTGATCTCTGAATGACCTTTGGCCTCTGGAAATCCTTACTGTACTCAGCAATTGTTTGGGATAGTGCTAGCTGGTCCAGGTCAAAATCATACTAGGAACCCTTCTAACAATTTAACAGTTAGATGACCGAGTTATTATGTCCAGGAACATTCCCAACACAGTATTTATTTACATAGATGTTGCAATATTCACTCTTCCCCAAAAACAGGCACAGATGTGAGTTAGACGTCAAGCAGGCTGTCAGGACTGGTGTAGTTTTGGGAATGTAGACAACTAAAGTCAATTAAATTTTCAATTTACAAGACAGAAATTTGGATTTTGACATTCACTCTTCACCTAAGACTTCATGTATGGTATTATCTTGATCTGACTTTGCAGTTCTAATAAAGCAAGCACTTTCTGAATGGCCAAAAGAAAGCTTCTAGGCTCACTTTGCTTCATACAACAGCATGATTTCCCTTTCTTGAAACAAACAGCTGAACAGATGTTTCTCAGCTGCATGAAACATAATACAAAATTTCTTCAGGAAAACAGAATTTGTTTTTTTTGGTTTTTCACTCTGCATTAATTTTTCTGCACAGCTCTATTTAGGACAAAATTCTAGTTTAAAGTACCTATTTCCCATTTATTGTTGACTTGTGATGTTATAATCTATAGCTCTTTGCACTATTCCTTTCACTATTTGTTCAGATTTTAAATGTCTGAAAAATAAACTGTGACGTTGATCCTGTATCATGATTGGTTGAAAAGGACTCCAAATAAAATTTGCTAGATTTCTGATAAAGACGTGAAGCTACTGTTGCAATGCCAACTGAGGACGCAGAAGTACGGAGCCTTAGGTTAGGTGTTGAACGTGTTATAAAACCAGAAGTGGCTGATGCAGGAATATGTTATATTAATTTTTCAGTTTTGAGTTGAACGGCACAGGTAGCCCTCCTACATACTGTGAGGAAAGGGAATAATGCCTAATACATTCCTTTGGAGCACTACAGCAGAGAAAACTGGTCCCTTCTTACCACAGATCTTCTTCAGGACATGTCTGCTTGATTTGTAGTTGGACACAGAAACCTTCCAGCTCAGATCACAGAACGATGGCTTACTGGCCCTATGAAGTAGGTTGTGATGCTTACTATGCTGAGAGACTGTAAAAGCAGTAGGGTGCAAAATGCTTATTTCCCTCCATTTGCAAGGCTTTTGCCTGCTCTGAAATGTGAGCTATACATAGTAATAAAAGAGCCGTGGGATGTTAAAGCAGCCAAAAAAGTATCGGCCAAGTTCTTGTTCCACAGAACCAGGGACCAAAATACACTTTGAAGCAGAAACAAAGCCCAAGCATCTTCATCAACATACTAGGAAGTGACAGGGAAGACAGTAAGGAACTGAGTCATCTGGATAGAAGGAATCAGTGAAAGAAAGGTAAAAATTTAGATTATCAATCTCTCCTCTCAATATATATCACAGTTACCTAAACAAGTGGAAGCTTATGAAGTTTGTTCCTCACCTTCTTCCAGTGCCGCAAACAGCAGTAGATTGTGTACTTTCTTTGCTCAAAGGATTAACCTGATTCCTTTAGTACTCAGTGCACAAAAATAAAAAATAATAGCATCCCTTTATCAATTAGAGAAAAGTCTGCATCTGTACTCTCCCTAGTACAGCTAAAGTAAAATCAACTTGGCAAGAACCATGGGATAAATTAGACCTTAGAAAAGAATCCAGACCTTCAAATTAAAGCAAGTCAGGATATTTTTGTTTTACAATTTTTATGTGCACACATTGAAACATGCTACTTCAGTTAAATCTAAGTTTTCAGCAGCAACATCATAATTTGAACTCTTTTTTAGTGAAAGAAAGATTCTCACCTGTTGAACAGTATTCCAAGTATAAAGAAAGAGAGGAACACATCTAACTTCAGAGAAGTGAAGATCTATTTCATGGTCCTATACTGAAACAGGTAAACCTAAGTTTCTACACCTCAAATAAATGCCCTAAGTCCAGGTCTAGTCTATACTGTCAGTTCATGAACCATTTAAATATTTTCTGCATTTTCCTTGGGGTAGAAAAAGATTTTTGATTCAAATACTTTGTGCAAGATGAAAAAGCCTTTTTCCTAACTAGCTCCACTTTTGATTTGCACCCACTATACTGAACATTGCTACGACTGTCTGGAAAGCAGCTCTTGAGCACACAGAGGAAAATCATTGTTATGACCTGGAGCTGATCAGTGCAGGAGAGAAAGGGAGCAATCAGAAAGATTTGGTTACCACTCTTTGATTCTTTGCCAGCACTGGCCACAGGGACAGCGTGTGTCAGAGCAGCTCTCAGGCTGGTCCAACTTACACAGGATGACAATAGTCTTAAGGCAGCCAGATGGAATTTTTCTGGAGCATAGTAGCACTCAGGTCCCAGCCCTTCCAACCTCTGGCTTTCTTATTTTATAGGCTGCGACTGGTAAGATTCAGGACCATGCCAATCTAATGTCTACTAAACACTCTCTTCTGCTGGGAAATTTTCATTTGGCCGGATAAAACTGAATTCCTGAGGCACAGAGAGGCCAGCATATGGAACTGAATCTGTCCCGGGGTATTTTTGGTCTATCATCTTGTTAACTCATCAGTTAAGAAAATCTTCTCAGCTTAAAAGGGCCCTGCTGTAGTGTCACATTTGGTGATCCCACAACATTATAGTACACTTTGCACTGGAACTCAATGTCACTGGCACATCTCAAAGTGAGAGGTCACAGTAAGGAGCACATCAGCCAAGAAATCTGACAAGATACAGATTTCTTGGTGCTAGTTGAGCCAAGATTTGCAAAAAAAAGGGCTGATTCTGAAGACTAAAAGATAGCAACACTGCTGGTGATAACCACCATCTCTTACACAATTGCTGCCATGGTTACAGAAGAAAATGTAGCAGAAGGAAACAGGGAGTTAAATCAAGATTTTATAAATACATGTACACGTGTGGGTGTGTTTACAAAATGACACAGGGAAAGTCTTTTACCCAAAAAATATCCCCCCAAAAAACTTGTTAAAATAAAACCTGTTCACAAAAAAAAAACAAACTTCTATTTCTAGTCAGTATAAATGGTAGTTCAGATAAGAAGTAAGGACTATAAACTAATTAAATTTAGCACAAGGTTGCCAAAAGTCCTTTCCTTGTAAGAAGAAATAGCTTTGATTATTAAACTTATCATTTATGCTCTCAGTAATGTTGAATTTTAAAGGTTATACTTCTTTGTCATGAGCTTATCTGTAGTTCTTATCACTGGTATCTGCTCCCTACATTGCCAGGAGAGAATTTACTTCCATGCAACTGAATCACAGATGTAAAAGAAAACAAGCCATCAGTTTTTGGTCTCAAAATTAGGACCTTACTGGCCAATTTTTCAATATATTAAGTACTGCATAATGTTTTATATGTTGAAAGCACAGGGATCAAAGATTCCAATGACGCATGTGAGGATTCAACTTTTCTGCAAATCAGAGCTTATGCTCTTCTGTCTGGCACGGAGAAAATGAGTCATGCATGTGCAGTAACTACGTGTAAAAGACGGGATAAATGAAACCTTCACCACCCTTTGTAGCAGATGCAAAGAAAGAATCCAATTCTTTATTGAAGCTTACACCTCAATAATGTAAATTTGCTTGTGATTTTGGCAGCCCTTTCTACCTTCTGCTGCGATTGGGACTTTAAGGTAATCGCTATCAAGCCTGATTAATTTCCAGAGCTGCTCCACTCAGTGTACTGAACTGACAGTGATCTTCTGGAAAGAGGACTACAGACAGAGGTAAATTAAGTGAATGGAGTAACTGGGAATTACAGAAGGCTGCTCTAGTCTGTGAGAAAGGGCCTCTAGACATGAATGAGAAGAACACTTTGCATTCAGCAGATATCCTTGAAATTTCATTGCACAATGTAGTAACAGAATCTACTGAAGTGCTAGACCTGCATGGAGAGTATTCACATCACCCAGCCCTGGGCAGCTAACACAGTCAGCAACTCCTTTCTAGACACCTAAGGAAAATAGGCCCAGAGGTTTATTCAAAAATAGGAAAGGGTCTTAAGAGATCACCTAGCTTGCTTCTTATCCTAAAACAAGGTCAGCCATTACATATGCAGTTGTACCACCAAAACCTGTCATTGAATGTGAAAGCTTCACAACCTCCCAAGGCAAACAGTTCATAGTTTTTAGTGTCAAAATGTTTTCCTATCTTTACCTGTATTGCCATAAATCCAACTAAAGTCTCTTTTTTAGTCATCATTTGGGTCC
This sequence comes from Promerops cafer, assembly GCA_013398275.1. Classification (NCBI taxonomy): domain Eukaryota; kingdom Metazoa; phylum Chordata; class Aves; order Passeriformes; family Nectariniidae; genus Promerops; species Promerops cafer. The sequence continues at coordinate 2,900,552 of VZSE01006462.1, read as the reverse complement.
TGCTCACAGTTGTCATAAGTAAAAGACTCTTTTGGAGTGTGATTCGGAAGAGTGAGAACAGAGAGTTTAGAGAGATGTGCTCTGGAGTGTGGCCAGCTCAGATCAATGCCTAGCCATAAAGACAGACCTCATCAGTCTTTCCCACTGGAACTCTTCTAGTTCCAGTGTAGTCCAGTTCCCATTCTAGTCTAGTGTAGTCAAGTCTAATTATTTTTTAACAGTTGTATTTCCCTTTAGGATAGAACTGGTTCCTTGTCATGGCAAGAATGAGAAAAAATCCCTATGTTTTCCAGCTCTGAAATATATAAAACCCATGGCCAGCTCAAAAGTAAAGAGCAAAGGGAAGTGGAAAAGGAAAGAAAAGCCAGTGGCACACAATGTTTTAATTAATAATAGAATGCTGGAACTGGAAATCATGAGAAAAGTCAATATCCTTTACCTCATAATAAAAATGGTCTTAAAACCTTTTAATATTATTAAACTAACAGTTTCAAGTGCTTTAAAATTCTATTCCCCACTAGGCCGGAGATGTGAAAGCTCATGGAGTCTCTTTCAATAGCGGGCTGGCTGATGTGACAAAGAGCATGACTCTCTCTTTTTAATTCTTGACTTACGTGTTTAGTTGATTATTCTTTATTTGAAATCATGGGAAATGAGATGCTTATAGCCTTGGGGAGAATTTGCTCACACCCTTCAACAAGAGTACTTTCTTATTTAACTGAAATATATTAAGTGTGGCCAAAATGATCTCAATACATACCGCAAAAAATGAAAATATTTAATGAATAGTGGCATGCTGGGACCACTACCTCATGGGGATTTGGGAAAACTTTGGTGGCGTTCTCACTTTTGCAGAGGAGATTCAGGGACAAATCCTTGGAGAAGCTGCACTCTATTTAACACAAACAAAAGGCGGTACCATCTAATTGTGGTAGAACTTTAAAATCCTGAAGACATTTTATGCCAAATCAATAAAATGTTATTATACCTTTAATCTCATTGGAAAAAAAAAATTCAAGGGACTTTAGATTCCCAAAGCACTTGCAGTAACCATAATTTTCCTAATATTCATATCTCACCCTCATCACCAGTTCCCCATGCAGAAAAAGAGCTAACAATATATTTATTTTGATGATGTTTTCTGAGACCAGCTTTTCCTTCATTTAGTTTTTCTTGTGGGAAAAAAATGAGATCATTAGCACTAGACACAGCTTTCGGTAAGTTTAAGACTTGCTCTGATCTCATTCTTTTACACAGCGGCTGTCCTGTGTGATGTCTAGACTCTTAAGTGATGCTTAGACTTTTAAGCAGTCCAAATACTGCTAAACTTCATGAGAGCTTTCCACTTCTGTTAGAAGAGAGACAAACACCTTTATATCTGTATTCCAAAAGTCCCTTTTTCTACTCATAAAGTTAATTTTTCAGAGATCACCTTTTCCTTTGGTTACCATTAGGAAACAAAAAGCATCATTTCATTGGGCAAAGGAAAAAAATATGCACTCAATTAAGAGTCAATGAATACACTGTTAAAAATAAGTTCTATTTGTTTTCAGTTGGGGACAATTTTGTGGTGTAGAAATATTTTTTAAGTTTTCTCTTCTCACCAGGGAACTGATTTATTGACAATCAGTTAGTGCTTCCAGATAAATCTCTCATGTTTACAGCAATATTTCTACCTCACTTATTTTTTAACTGTTTAGTTTTGTGTTCTCATAGACTTGTGAAAATTAGTTATTCATCTTTTCCTTCTTGAAGGTCAATGCCAGAGTCCTGCTTATTTTATGGTTTGAGAGCTTTGTTCAAGCTCTTTTTATATATCCCAAAGGATGGGTATTCTACCACTTTTCTTGGAAAACTTTCTACAGCTTAATAGACTCCATTATTAGCAAAAAAATCCCATAAATCAGCCTAATTTTCCTATGCTACATTTAAAAGTGTTATTCTTGTTAGTTACAGTGTCCTGGCTCACTCTGCACAATCCCACATCCTTCCTTTCTTTTTAACATCTTTCAAAATTCTTGGCTTAGTTTTCTCCCCTACTAATTGTTGTTACTCGTTCCTTGGGATCGAACTCTTTTCTTTTTGGGAGACACACAGACAATGCTGGGAACATGCTGTCTACGGAGATTTGAAAACATCTTCCAGCAGTTTTTAGTTGTTTTAAAAGCTACGTAACATCACCTAATGATATACTGTAGTAATTGGGTATAGACAGACTCAGGTTTGCAGAATGCTTGCCTAGTAAAATGGGCTTTAGTAGCATTTACTTCTGCTAAGGTGCCCATGTTTGTTTAACCAGACTATAAAAACGGATAAAAAGCTCAGAGGCAACACTTTTCCCTACTCTTCCCCTCAGGATCTTCCTCTGCCAAATCACAAAACACAAAATGTATCATCCTGAAGAAGACAGCGAAGTACAATTTTATTTCATAGAATCATAGAATGGTTTGGGTTGGAAGAGACCTTAAAGATCATCTAGTTCCAACCTTAATGCTATGGGCAGACATATAGTTCATTAGACCAGGTTGCTCAAAGCCCCATCTCACTTGCCCTTGAACACTTCCAGAGGTGGGGCATCCCCAGCTTCTCTAGAAAATCTGTTACAGTGCCTGACACTCTCACAGTAAACAATTTCTTCCTAATATCTAACGCCAACTGTCTTTCAGTTTAAAGCCATTATTCCTTGTCCTATCACTACATGCCCTTGCACAAAGCCCCTCTCCAGCTCTCCTGTAGCCCCCTTTATGTACTGTTCAGTACTTCTGGTACTGACCAAACTTTCAGGTGTTTCATGTTTCTGTTCATGATGTGTGTTTGCAAAGTTTGAACAGATGCTGTCTAAAACCCTTGGCAGCAGTGCCACCATAGAGGTGCTTATGGAACATAAGGCAGGACTATAAAGACACTGTTTTTCCTTTCATCAGCAAAGCTGCTTCAGTGAGCAGAAAGGCAGATTAAACTATTCTCTCCCCCTGGAACTGGATATTGCAAGATATATATAAGATCAGAGAAAAAACAACTTGTGTGGCATCACTACACTCTTGTGTACCTCCCAAGGCCAGCGCAATCCAACTCCTGATAGCTTAGCTTTGTCCAGTTTCAGTAGGAAAGGTAACTTGGCAAAAACAAAGGCAGTTAAATAATTGTGTGAAATGTATCAGTTTGAAATAATAAACGTCAAAGTTGTCAGGTATCTCCTGAAAGACAGGGTAGAGCAAGCAGTTGGAAAGCTCCTACAGAAAATCTGTTGCTGAAGCAATAGAAAATGTGTCTGGTGGCGAGATACAGGAGGTGCAGGAAGCAGGATCTTCAGCAGGAGTTTAACAACCAAACACATTCACTAGCTAATGAGAACAAATACATTTGAAAAGATCTCTAATGCACTGACAAATAAATTTCTAATAGGAAGCGAGGAGTGGGGAAGATGAAATCACAAGTTTATTTGGTATAAATAGTTTCTAAGATAACCAAATTTTTATATGGACTTGCTATTCCACAAATCTTAAAAGGTTTAGCGATTTTATCTGAGAAAGCACTAACTTTGTCCAGCTTTTTTTCCTCAGATCAAAATTACCTTTTTTTCTGTCTTCTTGAACATGAAAATCCTCCAAGACTAATGATGATACCAACTTTTTGTCTTGCAAATGCTGTTTGAGTAAGCAAGATAAATCTGCTCCCTAGAAGATAATTTGGGGGAAAATCTTGTTATCAGACTTCATAGAACTTTATTGCATATTCATATAACTGGGATTCTATCCAATACTTACCATGGTGTTTTTCCTATAAATCTCAAAATCCTCATGTGGAGATGATGACTGTACAGATACAGCATTTGCATGGAAAAACTGAGCAAGAAAGTTCTATAATAACCTGGAAACAATACTTCAATGTGCTATTCCTTCCAATAACACCACTTATCTACAGTGCACTGTGACAAAGATTCCAGATTATGATTTGGTTAAAAGTCTGGCTTCCTGTATAGTTTTAAAACAAGGAGTTCTCTGGGATTTTAAAACAGAAGTACAAACTGGAGGTAATAAAAGACAAATTTCATTTGTCTCACCAAGTTCTTGGTTACACACTTTTTTGCCAGGATAGCAAACATTCATAGTTTATGAATTTATCCAAGTATAGCTGTAGAGTTTGCAATGCATTTCTGCTGAGAATATTTAATACTCAGGAAGTTTAAATGTTTAGGTTCAGATCTTCCATGATACACGGGTGTCTGCATTCCTACTTACACATTTAACTTACATTTTGGCTTCTTTTATGTTCTTCAGCTACTTAACTGCCACTTAATCCAGGGAGGATCTAAATTTCTGCTGGACTGTATATGTGCAGATGAGCCACATCTGGTGAGCTGCTTGAAGCCCCTGCCATGCTCCAAGTGGAACACAAACTTGATCCCAAGATGCCTGGTCCCAGCTGAGAGACTTAACTGTTTGGGCAGCGGCCACTGAGGAGCAGATCCTTCTTGTTCTATCCTGACAAATTTGTTCCTTTTGTAGAAACAAATTTCTGGGCAGAGAGATTGAGTTCTGGTTCTACGCTATTAATACACAAGGACAGATTTCCTCAGTTTTTACACACAGTAAAATTACCTTTCTGCTTGTCTGGCTACACAAGAGGCTAAAAATTCCCTGAAGCAAGATTTTCACCTCTGTCCCCTCCATCCTTCTTCTGGACGTAGGACACTCCCTGCTTGTTTACCAAGATCAGTTTCTGGGGTGCTGTGTTACAATGATTATAAAGCCTGGACAACCCACCTGGGGCTGAAACTTCTACCATATGCAGTCCACTTAAGGGGTAGGCAGTGTTTCACTAAATACTGCTTTACCTAGGTACTTTAGAGACTTGTCATAAACTCCTAAACCCATTAAATTCAAAGTCAAAACCCTTTCACTGTCTTTGAAAGCTTCGGTATCTGTGAGATAAGCAGCAAACCACTTAAATATTTCATTTTAAAAGCAGTCTCTGAAAATAGATGCAAGAAAGGTCAGCAGAGAGACCTGTCACCCCTCATCATGCAGATCACAACACTGTCTGGCATTTACCAACAGACACGTGGCCGTAAATTCAGTTGGTAAAAGGAGTGGCAGTGACAGCACCACTCACTATTCTGCTTTTAGCAGAACCCTTCTGTCAAATTCCTTATTGTCAAGGGCAAGCTGTGATCCTACTGAATTTACTGGCTGAACTCTTACAGCTCCAGAGCAGTGGATGAGAACTTTGCCAGCTCAGGGTCAGTAGCACTGAATAAGCAAGCACACTGCCATGGACATGCTTTCATCTCCCTCTAAATCCAAGTCATAAAAGCAATAGGCATAGGTTTTAAACACATTTTTTGTTTGTTTCTCACAGCCATAAATAATCTGAAGATCACCTAAACTGTCTGGAAACACCAATAAGGGACCATTGCTCCTTTGAGACTAAGAGGCACACTTCTCCAATATCCCAAAGGGATATTTCTGGTAATGTTTGAGCAAGCAATACAACAGGTACATTACTGGTTGCCTTCTGCTCCCTCATCTTTTATGGAAAAATTAGACCAGATTTTGTGTCTGAACATATTTTCATAGTATTTATTTTGGTTTATCCATCAAAGTTAAAAGAAAAAAAAATCAAGTATCTGATTTGTACTGGAGTCATGTGCTGACATGCCAAGTCCATCTCAATTCAATAAGGGACAGCCGAGACCTATGCTTCTCTTGAAATATATGGCATTTAAATAAATTATTATACAGAATTCTCAAGCAAAATAATTACCTTCTTTCCAAAACTGAGAGTTCGGTATCTTCATAAATGCATGCTTATAGCATTGTACTCTGAATATTAATTTGAATATCTGAAGAGATGTCAGAAATGCCATTATACAAAAGTTCACTATATACCTTGCATTCCTCTACTATTGCCATTCCATCTAATTTTACTCTGTTGAGTTCTTCAGAATTTGTAAGTCACTACTGTTCATTCAGTTCCTTCTTTAATATTAACAAGAGAAAGGATTTTTTGCAAAAAAAATCTCTTTAGATGAGGATATTACTGTACGGTTTTACCCTTTTAGAAGTAGGTTCTAACCACTTACATACAATTCTACCAGCTCAAAAGGTTCACATACAGTAATAACACGTAAGTTCAACTTTCAGCAGAGGATATCCTATTATTAAACATTGAAAGTTAGCAGACAAAAGAATATTTTGGATGAGAAGGCAAAAATTTAATTACTTCATTGTAGCTTAGGAGTCAAACTTTTAGAAATATAAGCATAGGAGTACCACAGAAATAATTTAGAATTAAACATTAATTAATATTTGATATGTATTTATTAGTTAGGCAAATTATCTCTGTCTTTTTTCCTGCATTACAGGCTTTTCTTTTTTTACAGGGAAGATAACTCAGTTTCAGTCATGCTCCTATACAAACTTTAAACCAAAGCAGAAGGGTGGAGACTTTTCTCTTTTAGAGATTGCAAAGAAACAGAACTTCCTACTATTTTTTTCCAAGTAATATGTAATTCTTTCCTTGGTTTCACCATGACTACAACCATTATAAACATACCATAAGATAAAGTCATACAGGGGCTTGGTTTCTAAGCTTACTGGATTCCCATCAGTCATATTCTGCTTGATGGCAGCAGTGAGACTGCTTGCCTCTGGAGTGTTAGTCAGCAATTGATGGTAGAAAAATCCATTCCATCCTTATAGAATGTATGGTTCTATGTACAGAGAACCTTATGAGCATCTTGTGTGGTCCGATCATCATCTTTCATGAACCACACAAATTAGTTCAGTTAAGGTTTACATTCACTGTTTTGGATACAAAATGTGTAAAGAGTTATCAGTAAAAGAAGCTTTTTTTTCCATGAGCTATAATGCTGTGCCATGGGTTTAGCTAAGTGGCACAGATTATACATATTCGCCCCATGCTTCTTCATAGCTGGAGAACTGGATATGATAGAAAGTCATAAGCCTCCGTATTTAAAAGAACTCAAAGCCTTGCAAAAACCTGAGAGGAATTTCTCTATCTGTCCTTATGTGCAAGTGATCAGTAAGGCTGAGACTTCTCAGCTACTATGCAGTGATGCCCATTGCAACATTCAAATTGTCTGTTCAAAAGATACCTCACGTGTCAATAGAAACAATATAAAATTAGCAGAAGACTTCACTGTGGTTAATTCATTGTGCTTTTGCCACTGTGGGTTCACAAGTTTCAGCAGCAGTGCTAGTTGAAGCAGTTTTCTCCAGTTTCTTTCCTAAACTTACCAAGTCCTTCTGATCCTTGCACTGCATTTACTACAGCAAATCAGATATCTGGTCAGATTCAAAATAAACTAAAAAGGAGAAATTTCCCAAATAGACATGGACTCTATGGTTTAATAGAGCTAACACATTGTCCACGTGCACCCCTCCATGTCACTACATTATCACACCAGGATAGACTACCAGGCTTCCTCATTTGTGAATGGCAGGAGATGTTTTGGGCTCTGATATAATCAAACTAGAAAGAAACTAAAAGAAACCATACTTTTTTTTTCTTCATGCTTACATTCTGAAGAATAGTATTTCAATTCAAGTGGCCAGGTGATTTGCAATTTTCAGGGGAACACCAGAGAAATCTTTACATCATGTGATGCACAGTGCAGCTTTTCAAAAGCAGAGATGGAATGGTTTTTTGTTGATTTTCTTTTTCCCTGGAAGTATGGAAGTCCCCAGGTAGAAGAATTTCACACATTTTATTCCTCAGTTGGAAAACAATTCATCAGCAAATCTTTACTGCACAGAAAATTGAATCCTACTTGGAACAGTTTATTTTCTATTAGAAGAAGATTAACATTTTACTCACCTACAGAAGGAAGCTCATCTATAACTCCATGGGTAAAATGTGTGGAGGAAACAGCAGCCTAAATACTCTTGCTGATGAAATGACATCATCAGGATGAAATTATTGTGGTCTCCTTGAATAGGTGTGCAACCAGCCACTCTGACTCTCGCCATTTCCTTAAATTGACCCAAAAGGCTCACACTGTTATGTCTGTGCTAATCTGCATGATCCACCCTAGCACACTGAATCTGCAAGGACAGCTGTATTTCTGCAATCAGTTGAAATGCTTCTTTTGAAAGTGTGGTCATTCAATGCATGTTTTTTAATGAGGTATTACTGTAAGGGCTGCACTGTGTAGTCTGTTTAAGGATAAACTTACTCCAGGTGAAAAGGATCATCTAGTTTAAAATGGTTAACGTTGGTTTTTTTTTCTGATTTACTTTCAGCTAAATGTAAGGAGGTAAGATGGATAACCTTTCAAAAACAGGGCCAAATCCTGCAGTCTGCACAGTCTGATTGAAAGCATTACATTTACCCAATAAATAAATAAATACTTGTGAATGGTACCCACAAATTCCAGAAAGAGAGACTGAAAGTTATAACTGAAATTTTGGAGATCTCTCAGCCAATCAGGCCCCTACAAATCATGCTGTTGACTCACACCATATCTATCAGACCCACTGGAGCCTGTAATATGTGAAGAAAATATCAAAGGAAAGGATCTCATATGAGATCTCCATACAAACCACCAAAGTAAAGCCCTCATAGCAGTATTATCATAGGCCCACTTTTGTCATGAAGCAGAAGTGGTAATTTCGATTAAATGACATATAATGTTCAAAATAACCCTCTTATCTGAATTGGTATTCCTCATAACAAATTAATAATCTCTTCAAAATTTGTACAAAAAATGGAAGTGAGGCTGCCCCTCATCAACTGCTCCCTTCCCCACACTTATTCCTCCCTCCTCTGAACTTCTGTAAAACCTGTGGCATTAATTCACAGCAGCTTTCTCTTTTTCTGCTTTTCAGCTCCTAAACTCCCTTAAGAAAGACTCAGGACTGTGCTAGTTTCTTTTACTCTTTTGCTTATACTAATATTCTGCTTCTGGAACCAAAAAATAATCCTCATCCTTTGTTACTTTTTCCCATATCATCAATTCCTGAAACATATTTTGAAACTTTTACTATTTCTTTCATTGTTCTTCCACTACAGAATAGCTGAATATTTCTGCAAAGAGAGGATTTATATATCATAAATAATGCAGTGTGTGGGTGACCCAATTATTTTCTTACACTTGTTTGGCAGAAAGTTTTCATGTATTTGAGAGTTAGTGTATAACCAAAAGATTTCCTTTCTTGCTAAAAAAAAAAACCAAACCAAAACAAAAACACCAACAAAACAAGGTCAGTGCATTGTAAAGATACCTTCTTTCTTGACCTTCTTCAGGAAAACTGCATTTGATTCAATTATGGAAGCTTTTCAGGGGTGAGTAGGTTAAAAGAATTTTTCCATCTGCATTTATATGACCACAGTTCCTGTTTCAGATGTTTAAATAATTCTAACAGGAAAAAAATAATTATCTGAATTATATTAAAAAAAACAAAACAAAACAAAACAAAAAAACCAACACTGTAATGACAGCTACTTCCTACTATTTTATTATCCATTGTTTCTGTATGCCCACTGAGAAGTAATGCCAACGTAACTTCTTTAGAAAATAACAACATTTTCTGCTTGCTTCCAGCAATGTTTTTAATGCAGCTACTCATACTATCTCTAATGTGTTTAGTTATAGCAGCCATGAAAACCTCCAAATGAGTATAAGGCTTTGCAGTTACAACATATCACAAACTTAGAAGTGTCTGGGAATGATGAACCACCTACCTAATTTTTATGATAGCATTCCACTAGAGTAAACACAGACATACAAGTTTAAACTCAAAACCATTTTTTTTCAGTAGATTAACTGCCAAACAAGTCTCTTCTGACTTCATATCTGTCTCAATATCTAGCTCTGATTAAAAGCATTCAAGAATTCTAGTAGAGCCCAAAAATTCAGATTCATTAGAAAAGCAAGATCTAGAGCTCCAGTACTAAGAACATCCAGCTACCTATCCCTTGCATAGCATGAATGACAGAATGGTTTGGGTTGAAAGGGACATTAAAGATCATCTAGTTCCAGCCCTCGGGCTGTGACCAGAGACAACTTCCACTCAACTAGTTTGCTCAGGGCCCCATCCAACCTGGCCTCGAACACTTCCACAAAAGGGGGATTCACAGCTTCTCTGGGAAGTCTGTTCCGGGGCCTAACTACCCTCACAGTAAAGAATTTCTTCCTTATAGCCAATCTAAACTTACTCTCTTTTCAGTTTGAAGCCATTCCCCCTTGTCCTGTCACTCCACGCTCCCTAAAAAAGCCTCACTCCATCTTCCTTGAGGACTCCCTTCAGGTACTGGAATGCTGCAATTAGGTCAAACCAAAGCCTTCCCTTCTCCAGGCTGAACAAACCCAGTTTGCTCACAGGAGAGGTGCTCCATCCTTCTAATCCTCTTGGTGGCCTCCTCTGGACTCACTCCAGCAGGTCCATGTCCTTCCTGTGCTGGGACCCCAGAGCTGATGCAGCACTGCAGGTGGGGTCTCACCAGAGCAGAGCAGAGCAGAGCAGAGCAGAGCAGAGGGGCAGAATCCCCTCCCTCACCCTGCTGCCCACGCTGCTTTGGATGCAGCCCAGGACACGTTTGGCTTTCTGGGCTGGGAGTGCCCATGGCTGGGTCACGTCCAGCCTCTCATCCACCAGCACCCCCAAGTCCTTCTCAGCAGGACATGCCCCAGTCTGTGTTGATACCAATATCTTAGAAGAAAGAGACAGAGAGAGAAAGGGAAAGAATCATCACGCACTGAGACTTACTGAATATTTTTGCTTTTTATTTCATTAAAACACTATTGCAAAATTCTTGTTTCATTATTATCTCATTCCTCTGTTTTTATAGAGAAAAATAAGTCATAACATGAAAGGAATATAACAAGAAGTTTTACCACACTCCAAATGGACTGTTAATTAAAATTTGAAAAACTCTGGATGAACAAACCTACCAGGTCACCTGAGATGAAATGGAAATTGGTAAAAAATCAGACCAATGAAAAAGCCTTCCTGTTGCTTTGAAACAATCTAACCTAATAAAACTTATGTGTGGCAGTATAAGACTGCATGACTGTTTTAGAGAGATTTAAACTCAACAAAACAAAATAGAGCAGGAAAACATTTTAAAAAGGGCAGAAATCACTGAAGTTTTTAAACTGGCTTAATGTTGCAAGCTACGGTGTGAATGTGAGATCAATCAAAATAGCAGAAATGTAAATTGCATTACATTTACAGTAAGATGAAGAAATTCATAACACAGTTTGCTCCATTGTAATTAATGTTTTGCTATGTCTAGACCAGCCTTCCATCATTTCTTTTCTGTACACCATGAATATTTTACTTAAACAACTGTAGTCTAGACCCATCTTTAAAATGCCATGTTTGGGAAAATTCCACTTAATGTAACCAAAAGCTGACTTATGTACTTCACTGTTTTAGGAGCTAAGACTTAAAAGGACTGGCCTTTTAACCCAGTCTCTCAATACATGTAGGACAAGCTCCTCATATGTCTTCTCACAACAGACAATGTTCTTAGCGTTTGTAATATCTAGAAAGTGGGGGGAAAAAAAGAAAAAAAAAAAACAAACTCTGTAACATAAACATTCAGAGAACTGGGTTTTAATATGAAACACTGAACAGCAAGATCCTCCAAATGAACCAAACTAAAATTTAACGTATGATTGAAACCTGGGACATTCAGTTTAGCAATATGGTAAAAATGGGTCTTATAGGAAATAAAGAAATACTGCTTTAGTCAGTTCATCTTTACAGAATCCTAAGATTTCTCCAGATATTCCGGATATACAATGAATCAGGACATGGACAGCATGCAACTATATTTAATAGAGGCAACTTAAAATAAAATTCACCTGTATGTATCTGAACACAAGACAGTTTCCAGCACCTCCTATTCAAATCAATACGTTTTTCCTTTCTTGGCTTCACAACAGCAGCTTTGCTCCCCATAGTTAGCACAATTAAGTCATATTCCACAGAGGAAGGATGAGAAATCCTCTCTTCTAGACCATATCTTGCTTTGATTATTATTCAGTTCAAAATAACATATCCAAGTAACATATCCTGGCAAAATGAAGATATTTTACTCACTACCAATGACTGTAAAATCTGGCACTCAAAAAATGCACTTCTATCAGGAGATGAAAAGTTGGAAGTATGGGAGTCAGGGTAAAGTCAGTCATCCTTTCCACAGAGTTTCTAATGATTCTGACCTGGACACATGCCAATTTCCTTAATAATATCAAAAAATAACACGGACCAGCACTCTACTCCTTGCAAATGGCCAGTCATCACAGATCAAAATTTGGAAAATCCAAGTAAACCAGATCAAGACCTTTTTGGAACAAAAGTAGACAAAATCTCTACTGCTTCACCTGAAAAAAGTGAGGAAGGAAAGGGGACCTATGGAGAATGTCCAGTCTAATATTTCTGGGGTAGGTAGGGAAGTTTTGAAATTGTTCTACCATATTCTGGATGTCAATAGCCCCAAAACATCATTCAGCAGATAAGAATAACTACATCAAGAGCAGCTCATACCTCAGCAAAGTCCCTGTGCTAGGACTTTTAATATGGGAAAGTAAAACCAGATGGCATAGATCTGGTTGTCCCTATGACCAGATTTAATTTTTTTTTGTTCATGGAGTGACATACAAGGACCTCAGTGAACTACAGAAACAGATCAAATATCTTTCACCTTGTTGTGTACAGCAGAGAGTCTTTGGGAGTCTGTGTTCTGCTTTTGAACTCAATATTCTGCATTTGCAGTCTTGCTCTTTTTTTTAGCTCAAAAGATGTTTACAGTTCTCAGCTATGAGAACAAAAACACAGGACTAGGATCTGAGGCTGTGTCTTGCCAGGATTGACATTCAGTGGGGTGACTCTTCATGCAGAAGAGTACCCACACATAGATTCATCAGCATGTATGCATACACTCAGGAAAATTTCACTTTCACGTGCAGGTCACAATATTTATGTATTTTTAAATTCTGTCCTGGAAGAGCTCTTCAGCATTTTTTCTTGGTAGGAAAAATTCTCTAAATACTTTGCTCTTGAAGTTTTATTGAGTTAAGGGTTATTATTCTAGGACACGTTGAGACCAAATTGGTTGAAAATGCACTAAGCCCTTAGCAAATCAAGGATGTATGCTGCTGCAGAATTGGCTATATAAGATCCTAAGAAATTCCAAAACAGTTTTTTCCTCTTGACATTAAATAGCTGATTTTATATGGCTTGTGATACACTCTCATAATGTACAATAAGTAATTAAAATGCATATATTTGGCTTTACGAAAGAGAACTGTGCAACCTGACACAAAATAATTGGTACAAAACATTTAATGATTTATGCATTTTGATGGAATCCACAAAACAAGTGTATGTTCGTAGACTATGTAATTTCCAATTTATTAACAAGCAGGAAGCAAGAGAAAAAACATTATATGTTCTCCTTCTACCAGCCTCATGCAGGAAGGCAAGGTCCAAACTGGTTGGAAAAGATCCAGAAGAGGAGTTGAGTTTTGTGTCTCTGAATTTGGGATGAGGCAACTGGCAGGGCTCTGTGCAAAATAGGTGTTAGATGCCATCATGGCTGTACCCGATGTGGGCTTAGAACAGGACAGCGTGTCTATTTATTTTTAGTTGTTTTCATATTCCTTCTTCTTTTGAAGAAATTCTTATAAAAACTTTTATCTTGTCATCATGTGTGAATTATAAAGTATATTTTAAGTATTAAAGGGTTATGTCCACCCCACTGTGGGTTATATATCAAGATTCCTGCAGCTGTTCCGAAGAGTATTTTACTCTGAAAATACTCCAAAGTTCTGGTTGACTTGAATTTGGACTAAGGATTTTGCCATTATATGCTTTATGAAAGGGAGACTGGTAAATGTCTGGACCTTGGAACTGACTTTGTGATATTTGGACTGTGAGTACACATCATGTGGTGAATTAGCATGTGGTGTTCTTAAGCAAACAATAAAAACAAACAAAGAAAGAATTAAAAGTGCATTTAAGAAAATGAGCTTCAGCCTATGATTAAAACAATCCCATAATAGCAACAACTTTGCGGTAAAGGTACATACTTGCCAAAAATATCTGCTGGTGTGGAAGCTGAGCATTCAAAACCCTCAATTTAGCAGCACTGCAGATGCTGTTACTTAGTTGACACTGAATATCACAGACAAATTAGGCACAGTCTGGAAACTGCTTCAGAGCAAGACAAAGCGGTCAAAAGTATCGGGGCAAAAACCTTGCTCCCATTCTCAGCAATACAGATCACTGTATGACTTTGATTTTACACCAATCCAAATGGGTAAAATTTGGCCCAGAATGTATCTACAGACAGACACCCAAAAAAGAATAGTAACTTTAAAAAAAAAGTCAAAAATCCTAAAAAGTAAAAATTATGGAAATTTCAAAAGCTTCACCTAAAAAGTTCTCTGTCTCACCCAATTGATAATGTCCCTTCAGCAACTGCAATGCGCACCCAGCTGAGCCCCTAAGAAAATCTAATACTTAAAGGCAGTTTCTTCATCCTGATTAAACATATGTAATAATGTGACAAGAATGACTCTCATTACTGGAAACAAGACACACAATTCTGCATTTTCTCTCAATGCTGATCTCTTAAATGTTAAAAATGACTGTTATTTACCTCAGCTGAACTGAGATTTGGATCCTACTGCAGAGCAGATAGCAGGCAAACAGAGAAAATAAATTGTCTTTCTAAATCATAACTGAGAACATAGTAAAGAAGTGATTGTCTTCAAAATTTTAGTAGTTGGTTTTCATTCAGAACAAAAGGCTTCAGTTCTTAGAACTGCTTATATTGGAGGTTTCGTCTGTTCTTCCTGGATTTTTTGTAAGGGGAAGGGTTTTTCCCAATGCTTTTGGTCAAATATTTCACCTACTACTTATGTTCTGTACAAATACATTATTCCACTTCAACAACAAAAAAAAGAGTATTTGGACTTCAACAAGGCTCTGTTATTTACTACACTTATATATTTCTGCAGCTAAACCAATCAACTACTGTGAAATATTTTCCACAAGCATTAATTCAGATTTTTAAGAGACACATATTTTAGCGCAGCTTTTCCAAAGTTAATGAAATTACGTTTATCATCAGGAATATGGATTTAAGCAATTTAGGCACACCTCAGAAAGTGTTTACTGAAAGGCATGTTTACATCTGTCTTCTGCAAGCTTCCAGCTAAGAATTATTACATATGTTCAATTTAGGATGAAGAAACACAACATGCAAACTAACTGGCTGATTACAGACTTTTGCCTTTCAAATGGCAACCAGTGAAAACAGACAGCCGCTCAGTAAGCTAAAAACCAAGACTTACTAAGAATCACAGAATCACTGAATGGGTAGGGTTGGGAGGGACAACCAGAGGTCCAGTCTCCCTGCTCAAGCCAGGTCCCCTAGGATATTCAACAGAATATTCCACAAACAGGTCTGAATGGTGAATGTACTTGAAGAAACTGAATTATATATCAATAGTTCATGATAAAGAAGAAAAATTTTGTGAATTATTTGCTCAACAATATTTTAGAGTACTGCTGAATAAATTTTTCAAATAAGATACACTTGCTGTTGAAAAAAAATATAATTGAAAAAGATGGTTAATGATGAGAATTTCAGGGACACTGAAAAATTTGATCTATCAGCACACAAGGGTTTTAGGGTAATGAAATCTAATTCCTTGGAAGATAAACCAGAAAAGATAATCTGAAATTGAAAAATATGAAAATGATAAAAACTACTTTTTAGTTGCTCAGGATACTTTTTGTTCTCTTATTCTTCTGAATCTCAAGGAAGTTTGCATATTGCAATGTAGATGAGCCAACAATTTTAGCATGTTTCAATAACAGACTATTGTAACCTAATAAGAATAATTGAAACAATTATTGAGACAGCAAGTCTCCATAGATTCAATGTTGGGTTCTTTTCTCTCTTAATTCTAAGGAATACTTTCAAAGAAGGATTCATGCACAAATTTGCAACAGGGTTCCCAAACCCAGCGATTTAGAAACCACATTATTTGCAAGATTTAAGCATGGCTAATCAAACTTTAGGCTGACTCATTTACATGAGCTCTTTATTGCTAGGAAAGTGTATTTACAGATTTTGGTTAATTTTTCAAATTTATCACCAATCATTGTGTTAGGGGAAAAAAAGGTAATACACAGAAAAGCATATATTAAGACAGTACACATCTGTAAGTTATAGCAAATCCATCACAGCAGCAGTTATGGGGTTTCATGTTGTAGATGGGCAGAACTGCAGCTTATTTACCTAGTGCTAGAGTTTGAATCATCATGATTCATTTCTCCTCTGGCTCCATACAAGCTCAGCAAAACTGGAGAAATAATATATTAAACTCGTGTAAAGGTACAGTTTCAAACCAGTTTAGGAAATTTGAAGAAAAAAAAAAAGCCTCCCTCTTAATCATTTACCTCCTGCAATGTTGACAAGGTAAGGAGAACACTGATTCTTACTAGAAGGAAAATACCAGGAACAACCTCGCCCCAGATTCAATTTTCCAAAAGAAGCAGACTTTTACCTTTTATCAATCCTGCCTCAGCCTGGAAATTTGGGGTCTGGATAGATACATGAATAGAAAACACTGTAAACAGAGAACAAATTTGACACTGCAATTCATTCGCATGCCGGCTGCTCCACTTACATGCTGAACAAGTCTCAGAGAAAATGTTTTAATGTGTTTCTTTATATTCTCAAGAATGTCCTGCTCCAAGAGCTTACATGTCTCTGGTGTAGATTAGTTACGGACTTTTCATGCTGATGAGGTAATCCCCTTAATATATTATACACCATAGGATATCCTCCTCCTCTGTTTCATGTTCTGACAATGCTAAAGGTCAGGAAAGTGTTTCATGTGGTGACAGGCTCCATTTAAAAGGGAAACTACAAGAACAGAGGAAAATGTCTTTTTCTTTGAGTTTACAATGATAATATATGAAGGCTAGCTAAAAAAGGATTGTTATTGCATCTTGTATCCAAACTACACTCATAGCTTTGCTCAAAACATTATATTAACTTCTAAAGATGCATTTTCAATACAGTGATTGGTAACATGGTGGTACTGATAGAGGAAGATGAGATCCATACTGTAACTGCTAACTTCACTTCATGGAAAATGTAGACTTCACATCAAACAGTAACAACATAAAAATAATTTATGTTGAATGCAAAAATTACAGCTCTAAACACATGACTTTTATTAAAAGTAGACTTCCTCTGTAAGACAAGCATGTAAAAATTAAATTAACTCAGAAATAAAGATATTTTGTTACACAAATTATGTCTCAAACATGGTCCACATTTCAAGAGGGATGCAGACAAGAGTTAAACTTACTAAGCTTTAAAAAATACTACATACAATCTTTTTAAAAGACATCATCATTTTACATGGAATTTGCAAGAGAAAACATGAAAAAGCTGATATTAAAAAATAAAAGCTGATATTTCTTTATGATGAGTAGTAGTTTGCTCCTTTGTGCCATAACTTCATGTCGTTAATTTTTTAACAAAGGTATTAGTAAAATTTTTTAAGTCTCAATTTTGGTACAGCTTTAAATATCCAGCTTCTAATTTTTAGAAGTTTTCTCGAAAGAGTATATATTCCTCAGAGAAAAAAATATAAAAAATATTAAACAAACTGGTTGTAAATCAATAATAAACACACAACATAATAAATTGTTTATGTTTACATAGGATCTGATGTTTTCTTCTTTATTGCTATAAAGAGGGGAAAAAAAAAAGCTTTATTTGAAGGAGGGGGGAATATTTACACAAGTTTTAAGCAAAGGCAACTGCATTGCTAACAAAGGTTCATCTTGTGAATTGTCTTCCCAAAGGTACATGTAAGTCTGGTAAGGAAGACAGACCATTTCCTTCACATCCGCTTTTCTCAGTTTAAAGCCTGCTACTTGTCATTCTTGTTTATGTTCCAGTATAAATGCTCTGCAGCATCACAACCATCCTCTCCTCTCCTTCTCTTTAGCATTGAAAACTTGGGGGTTCAAAAAAGAGGAACAGAAAATACTGGGAAGAAACTCTGCTTAGTCTTCAAAATTAAGAATATTAGGAATGTTATGGAAACTGGAGGAGTCCTCTGGGAGGTGAGTCATAATTGAATTTTCATGCTTGAATAAAGAAATATGATATCAAATATTTAGTAAAACACTTTTAATCTAGCAGCCCATGTAGTTAGCAAAAAAAGAAAAAAAACAAAGAAAACAAACAAAAACCCCCAAAACAAAATAAAAACAAAACCAAATGGACAAAAATGTAAAATAGTCTATGAAAAATCTTCTCCATTCTCAGAGAGAATAGCCCAATATTTTACATTGATGGGTTCTTCAGAGAATAAAAGAGCACCAAGTCTAAGCCCCATCTGGGTCTTATACATTAGAAATTACCTAGAATTTCTGAACCGAAAAAAAACAAGCTTTAAAAAGAGATTTAAAATTTATATACATAATATTCAGTATGTACAGAGGCAGACTTCACACATCAGAACAAATGTTTTATACTACAGGTAGTAGACGCAAAATAATACCTTCTTGGTAATTTCTAAGACATCGACCTAGAGATGCATGGCTTCCTGCTTCACCAGGAACCTCAGGGAAAACAAAGAGAGCCTTTGAAAGAGTCTTCTTTACAAGAAAGGAGTATGCAGCATATCCCATCCTCTCTTTTGAGCATAAGTGGGCAAGCAAGAAGAAAGAAAAAAACACATTAGCAGAAATATCCAAGGTACAATTCAGTTAAATACATGAGCATTTGTTTTGGAGAAGTTTAGTATAATTAAGTATCCATTCTACCCAAGTAAAGATGATTTGGAAAGGTGTTTTCTTTTTATTTCCAGGAAAACCTTGCAAAAGATGCTAGGTTCATGAAAATAACATGCCAAAGTAAAACTGCTGTGCTTGCACTTCTCCTGTGTTTTTAATATTGCATATTCCTCCAACTCCTGGCTACAGCTGCACTGTCAGCTAGATGCTTAGCAAATAAGAAAAGTTCAACAGGAGGTACAGTGGCATGAACAATAACATTAACAATAACATTAATAACATTAACAACAAAATTTCTTGGTATTCACAGGTAGGAAGTTACATTCAATTAACAGCTTCTCAAGCCAGTAAGCTACTCCCTATTTCATTGAGACTTCAAAAACTGCAGTCAACAAGAACTATCTTTAAACCATAGATCTACTTTCACAGTCTCACAATGTTTGCGTTCATGCTACACATGTACAGAAATATCTGTGGGTCATTGCAGGTGACAGAGCACAGGAACAGGTTGCCCAGAGGTTGTAGAGTCTGCCCCACTGGAGATATTCAAGAACCATCAGGACACAATCATGTGCCATGTGCTCCAAGATGACCCTACTTGAGTAGGGAGGTTGGAGCAGATGACCCACTGTGGTCCCTTCCAACCTTACCCACAATGTGATTCATCCTGTGAATACTAATGTGCCTTCAAAAAGGATTGAAAGTTAATCCATCCTTCTGGCAGTACTTTTAAATGTTGGACTTTTAAATGTTGTCACTGCCCTAAAATAAACCTTCACTATGGTTCTCCAGTCTTATCCAGAAATGGAAAGGGTAACAAGGAAAACAAAAGACAAAAAAAGATGAAGTTTTTTCCACTTCTGATCTGAATTTTCAAGGTTTATTCCACATGAATTTGTGGGAAAAATTCAAAAATAGGCTACAGGTAAAGCATCATTAAAATTAATTACTATGTGGAATTCTGGTGGCAATTTAGTAAGATAACCCATATCCTTACTGGAAAAAGTTTTAGAATATTGTTACTTAGATAACATGAAAGCTACTGCCCTCCATTACTGAGACCCAACCTTTTAAGTCTGGAAACCGTGGGAGCCCACAGCTAAACTTCAACATGACACACAAATGGTGAAACTACAGAAACAGAAGAAATTATTATCTGGCCAACTTTAACTATGTCATGCGCTTATCCTTCCCTTTTCTTGACTGCTCCCTGTTTTTTTTTGTTTTTTGGGGTTTTGTTGTTCCTGTTGTTGCTTTTTTTTTTTTTAATTACTGTCTTTTACCTTACTTTTAGTTCTAGCCAATCTTCAGGAATCAGTAGTATTTAAACAGTTGACCAATTCTGGAAGCATACATAATTTTCTCTGAAGAGCAAATATCAACTAAAGAATTTAAACATTTAAATGTAACCCACCATCACGGTAACTTTAGCTTTTACTATGTGAAAAACAGCTTCAACAGCTATGACTAGAGGCTTGTTTGTACTAAGATTTCAAATATGCAATAGAATTTTAAAAACTAGCTTATCTCTTACTTGTTTTCCTTTATCTGGTTTATTTATAAAACTTGCAGCAATTAATTAAAAATTACTTGTTATATAATATAATCTCTGTGTGTACTTACATACTGAAGTTGAACAAACAATTCACATTAGGCTGTCAATTTTAGAGGTCAGCACCAATACAATTACACCAATTTCAACCTGATATAACAGACTGGAAACTCCAGCTAATCCAACTCTATCCCTGACTGCCTTTATTTGGAAGTATTTGCCCCTTATAAATTTTGATTCAGGATCTGTCCTATTGCCAACATACCTTTCTGTGTTTTCTACATGCTTAGGAAACAAAATAGGTGTTTTTCTGTAGAGCCTGACCTACTGCCAGAAGGTTGAGCAAACCATTGATGGAGTAAGTGTTCTTGCTTTTATTTAACTGCTGCAGTCACGTTATTATCGGGTAGTAAGGTTGTGTCTACACTTGGGGTTTTTAAACCAGAAATTACTTTAGGGGTGTTCGGGTGTTTTTCTATACTCCACCACATTCTCCATGCCCTGAAATCATTCCCCCAGGAAAGTGACCTTCTCAGTAAGAAACTTGATCTTACAGGTATCAAATGACCTGAAAAGATCTTTCAGCAATTTGGTCAGGATAACATTAATAACCCAGCCCACAGGAGAATATTATGTATCAAAGCCCATGTAAATTTGATGAATGTGGATTGCAAAGAAACTGACAAACCCCCAACATCGTTCACCAAACAGTAAATTAATAAATTCCAACTGATTATGTCTGCAGAACCATGAACTGTCAGGTGGGAAGACTCTTCAGGTTCTTCAAAAAGTTGCAATTCTGTATTCAGCACAACAGAAATGCTGTCAGCATCTTCTCAGCCTAGAACTGAAGCTACTCAAACATGTAAGAAATTTATTCTACTACCCTCTTCTATCAATATCCAAGTAAGCTATCACAGCAGCTACATTACCATTAAAGTATATGAAGCAATCTATATGCCAATACATATACACAGTATATGATAATATACATATTGAACTGAAAAACAACTACACACATTGCTTTGAAATATTCTAATGAACTTGAATTTGACACATACCTCACAGCTGTGGAAAAAGGAATTTTGATTTAATGTAATCATCATTTTTATTTGGAATGCAAGTCACACCCTGTAAATACATATTCGTAAGTCACCTCAGAACTCTATGCATTTAGGAGTTACATGCCCTTAGTTGCTCTAAACTGCTAAAGACTAACGCAATGCCGAGTCAGCAAGTCAGCCGGTACAAGTTGCATGTTTCATGGTTAAGGCTGCTAAATAAGTAAGGTCTTGTACAAGAATTTCCTTCATAAAACTGCACATAGAATATACCCATTTCTAAAATCGAGGCTATGTCATACAAATAACTATAAACCTCTAATTAAGAAAACTACATGACACTGAAACATTAGGATTTGAATAAAGAAAAATCTTCAAGATCCTTCGTATCTTTCACGCTCTCAGCACAGATCAGGAGAACATCCTGTTTTGGATGTGACTGGGATTTTTTTCTTTTAAATATTAATTGCCCTACATATGTCAGCAGTGTAGGCTTGGTAGTCTTCAAAAAATATCAGAAAGTGTCACAATCTATAGCATACTTTTTAGTAGGAATTATCAGAATACTTGCTTTAATGGAAAGTTACCACAGGGAAAAAAAGAGAGTTTTTGCTCTATCCCCACCTTATGGCTAGAAAAAGAATTTTTCTATTACTGCATACATATTTCTGGATTTATTTTTCCTTTACTGTATGACTATAACCAGAAAATACTAAATATTTTTATTATGAAACTTTAGATTCTTTTTCAGCAGTCACTCACTTCCCCATATAAAACCACAATGAAACTCCGAGGTGTGAACTCTCCAGCACCTGTGTTGATTTTCTGACTCAAAACAACAGATACAACTTTACATTCAAATAGAACAGTGATTATTGGGTCCTGACTCATCAAAGTATACAAGTTCATTTATTTGTGTTGACACTCTTAGGAGTTAGGTCCGGAGATCTGCCTTCACTGACATACCATTCTTAATATTCACACTTTTTAGAAGTTTTAAATATACTAATCTGGTGATTTATACCACTCAGAAATATACTCAGAAATATACTCAGAAAATATTAAACTTACATGCTCTACAAAATCAAAGCACAGGATGCATGAATGCATGCTGTGAGTGTGAGCTGGAACAGGGCACACTCCCCACTAGAAGACTTACTCAGGTTGGCAAACAGCAGACGCACTCTCACCGGTCACTCCGTAAGTGAAACAAAATCAGCAGCAGCACCACTCTCTTCCCTCACAGTCATCTGCTGATCAATAAACATTTTCCTTCTTCTTTTGTGGTTTAATCAATTATGATACTACCCTGGCCCAAGGTCTAACACTAGCCATATCAAAAGCTGAAAACCAAGATAAGGGCTACCAGAAGTACTTTTACCAAATTCTATTTCTTCATAACTTTACCCCCTATCATTGATGGTCAGAGTGAAAGGGCAGGGTAGGATGTAAAACAGAACATGGGGAAAGCTGCAAGGCAGAAAGAATAGAAGAAATGGATGTCTGAGTGTGCCTCTAATTTTTTAGGACATCCATCCTGTTTTCTGAGGAAATGAGAAATTTTATTTGTATTGACAGAGCATCTCTCTGTCCAAAAAGCTCTTGAATCTTATATTTAAAACCGGAGGAAATTCAATATTGAGTCAGTTATTTCAGAACTATAAATTCCTCAAGGTTTCATGAAAACAGCTGAGCATCACCATGACTCTTCCCTCAAAAATCTTTGCCTTCTTCCTCCTAATAGGAAAGAATCAACACAGGAATTCAAAAAACAACTTCATTAGGTCTTCTGCTACAGATTTAGTTTTAAAAAAATTTATAGAACTACATGCTTTGATACTTTGTCATTAAACAGAGACATGACACAGGAATAAACTATCGCTATAGCCTCCAAGTTCATATTAAGTGCTCATGGGTATTTAGACAATACTGCTGTAAGTTTTAATTTTAAAAATTCAGTAAAGAATACTGCACAGAGAAGAGACCCTAGGTATATAAATGAAGAACAGAAGAGCTGACAAATAGGAATATAATAACCTTATGGTAAACATTCAAGAAGATACTAGAAAAACACAATAGCATTTTACATTTCTAAAAGCTTAAGCCCACTTCATTGGCCCCATTAATTTTCAGTAAGTATTTATCTGAAGTTTAGGAGAGAAACCTGAATACCTGACAAGCTACCCAGGTCTTCTCAATACCTGCCTGCTCCCGCTATTACAAAACATTCACAATGTACTATCAAAGTCCCTCTCCTATTAAAAAGGGGCAGCTTCTTAACCATGAATACACGCCAAACCCACTGTACGAAATATTTTAAAAGTACACTTGTGGTTGGTTTTAACCCTTTTTAACCTCCCTTCCCCAGTGGTAGCTGATCATCAATCAACCTACTACATGAGAATGAGAATATTCCACTAAGCTCAGAGTGGATCTTGCTCCTAGAAAAAAAAGAAAAAGTTGAAGTGGATATCAAAACAAGTTCCAAAAGAAGCTATAGCACTCAAACAATTGTACAATGAGGAAGGTATGTGATTATATAAGACTCTAAGAAAATATTTCAGGGAAAATGAAGAGAAAACATTTCTAAGGAAAATCTAGCGTTGCAACAAAATTGTTAAATGAAAGACAGTAATTGCAAATAAAAATATAAATACCTAGTCAGATCTTCCTTATTCCTGAGAATGTACTCCAGATTATTAAGTCCACTATCTTCTAAATGAGTACGCTCTTGGCCTTCTTTGTGGATTCCAAGGGAGTAAGAGAAGAAAATGCAGAATAAAGAATCCAGTCAACCCTTACAAGAAGCCGAACGCAGTAAGCTCTGTGAGTCAAGTAAAGCAGGAGAGTAATCCTTCCTTCCTTTCTGCATACTAGAAGAGGATGACTTTTCAAAGGTAATACAGCATTTTAAAAAGTCCATGGACATGATATGAAATTATAAGTACTGGCATTGCTACAGTTTCTTTAGACTACAAAAATATTTCTAAAATGCAATTGTTTTGCCGAGTTTCTAGAATATACTTGGTAAGCTGTCAAACAAAATTAGACTACTCAATACATAACACTTTTAAAGATTCTTTATTTTAAGAATAGCTCACTGTGCATATCAAGGATCAGCTACCACATATTCCACAAAACTGCATTATCAGCTTGAATTGTAAGATTAATCTATAACTTTATTAATATAGTTATTAAGCAAAGTGTTCAGTAAATTATTACAAATATCAGAATAGGAACAGACTATGATCTTAATTTAAAAAGACATTTTTATATAATGTACATTTCCAGACTTTTGACAAATTAGCATGACACTCAAAAGAGGGAAGGAAATAGCTTGGCACTCATGCCAACTTATCTTTGTTATTTTTACAAGATCTAACTTTGAAAACATCAGCTGTGCCAGATTTTTCCTTTTCCATAACCTACACATCTGTCCACACCAATGGAATTACAGACCACCAAGTTGTCTCATATACCACATCAAACAGGTCAGCTTAACAGTTCAGACCATGATTTAAAATACCAACTATGTATTCTTTCCCCCAAACACAAAAGTTTTAACCTACTTTTCAAAGTAATTTTAAATTATCAAGACATTTACAAATAAACTGAAGACAAGGTATTTAATACACTTGTTTCTACAGTAATTGTTTTGAAAGCCATAATTTTGTTTAGCTAGTAAATCTGCTCTGAACTGCACAATCAATACTGGATTTAGTGAAACCTGTGTTGTTTGGGGGTTTTTTTAACAACTGTTCCCCTTAAGAAATTTCACACTTTTAATAATAAAAGCCACATTGTACCCAAAGGGTATTCATGGTACAAGCATTCCTCCATCATCATGAAACAAGATTCATCAAAAGTCCTAAGTGACAAGTGACACACGCTTTAAAATTATGCATGAAGTGTATGAAAATATACATTCTACCACTTTTTATTTTTTTTAATAAAACACCAAAACAGTCAGTCAGGAGACAGATGTCAACAAAATCATGTAGATCCACAAGTGCTAAAGCCGGCTCGCAGTATAACTCACGTTAGTCACAAAACATTGAAAAATGAGTTTTAAAATTCCAGTGGTCTGTTTTCTAGCCTCTGCTTTTCTTTAAAATAACCTGCAAAGAAAAAAAAGAGTATATTTATCAATACAATTCAGACAGCAGACAGAGGTTCAAAACACTAGGCTAGTGAGACCAAAGGTTCATCTAGCCAATCAGTTTCCAAGAGCTCTCTTGCCACGGGTAGTACTCTAGGGAAAATATTAGAAATTAAGCAAAAGGATACAGAAAGATTTCAAATTTGAGGGGTTTTTTTAAGCAAGAACATTCATAAGAAAGAATTCTGTAAAATAAAAGGCTTATTTTGAAAATTAATGCTGAGAAATGGCAATAGTGCTCTCCAGCCTTCAGTAGATCCCTTGAAGTTCTTACCCTGTTAGGCCTAGACAGAAAGAAAAAATAAGGTTTGCAATAAATACAGCCATTATGCTCGATTTTTGTTTGCAAAAATGCCTTATTTCTTTCTATATCAAGAGCACACAGACCTTTGGAAGGACATTTTTTGGTTTGGAGTTTAAATTGAAAAATGAACTTCAAAGCCCAAGTGGGACTATTTAAGTGTTAAAATTATTAAATACAGGCAGTTTTTCCTTTCTTCCCACCTTAAAAAAAATAAATGGAGCACAAAAATGTTCAAAAAGTGTTAAGATTGCAGTTAAAAAGAAACCATAAATGTCTAAGACTCCAACTGCAACATTCACTTGGCTACCCTACATATCCTGCATATGTTTTGTCACTATAGTAATAGAAAAGTATCAAACTAAACCTTTCAGAAGGAAAAAAAAATATTGAAGATAAACAGAAGCCACAGGACCAAAATATAAGGTAACATCAAGTTTTGTCCTCCCAATCTGCTCAGCAGAAGAAGGTAGTTAAAGAGATAAAATAAAGAGACTTGAATTCCTTCATGACACCAAGGTAAAGCAGACATATCCTAGGGAGTGAAATGAGCTACAGAATAAAAAACGGATTTCAGTCATATTTTGACACATTCTTTCTAGGGAGACAAAGCTGCATAACACCTTCCCTTTTCCCTTCTTTTGCATGTACACAAAACTCACCATGCTCTCCTATGCAGCTAATTCCTTCTTCACAGATATTCATACAGCAATTTTTGTTATGCTGAACTACCCATATAACAATCCACAGTCTAATTCTCCCTTAGTTCCTTAGTTCTTTCCTTGCCAAATACATTACACAAAGTATCTGTTTGTTCAAGAAGTATCCACACAATGCTGCCAGAATCCACTATGAACTTATTTCAGACTAAGCAGGTAAGAGTTGAAGATGTAAAAAAGGTCTTTGGACCTCTCTGAACTATTTCTCACCTGTTCCATAAAGCTTCACTTATATCACTGAAGTTAAGACAGCATGGTTCCTTCACGTAGTACCAGCTGAAATAAAGATCCTCCAACTTTGGATTGCCTTTCAGGCCATGAAGGCTTGCTGGTAGACCATTTTGCAGACTCACCCATATATTGAAATTATGACTTTAAAGAGGGAATAAAAAGAACCAAAGGAATCAAGAAAAATTGGGTTATATTTAATATGGCAAGGAGAGTTAATTTGTTGTCTTGGTAACAGTAAATTATGCCAATGATGGACAAAGAATATTAAGTGTCTATAGGTTTTGGATTATAAATCAAATATCAACTTCAACACAGAAAGCTTTTGTATATGCTGTCATAACACATTATACAAAAACGAAAAAAATTAAAAGAGTGTTAATACCTTTGCTGCAGATATGGTGTGCTCAGGTTTAATTATTTTACTTTTGTTCTCAAAAGCATTTGTCCTGGCTTCTTCTGCTAGCCGATGGAGAAACAATAAGAAGTTTAAATGAACCTTTAAAATAGAGAAGAAAAAAAAAATTATTCAAACTGTTTAAACACAGTTTGATTTTTTTAAAGTTTCACTGTTTGCAACAGAAAGTTTGCAAACTACACTGCTTCCAAATTCCTGAAAGGTGTTCTCAGAAAAAAAACCACCACTCAGTTCAAGCCTCAGAGAATTTCCAAGACATTCCCTTCATGCAAGACTCTTGTACAGAGAGTTTAAATTTAGTATATGTAAATCATAAAAGTGCTTTAGAAATTATCACACAAACCACAACTGATCTAAGAGGTAGCAGTTTTTAATAATAAAATGTAAACACAAATATCAGAGAATAAGGAGTCTTTTTGCTTACTAGTAAATAGTCAGTCTTCAGTGACTACAACAGCCAGACTTCTACGAACAGCAAATTCATTCCTGCCTTATCGCCAAATGGACTACAGACAAGTTCAAGGACTTCTGCCCCTTTCCAGTGTAAAGGGACATTGACATTGATTTCTCCAGAACTCGGAATTCTCCAGTGTCAGGAGGTTCCATCCATTTTTTCCCAGCTCATCACTTAGCTTTTTTACATTAAAAGAACTGGTCGGGCAGTGTTCCTTTCCGTACAGAACGCTGTTCTGCTAAGAAGCAGGAAAAAAGCAGGAAAAAATTGCAGCAGGCAAGGAAGGAATTGCTCCAGCTTGGACTAAAACTGCCAGCCAATAGTACATTTGCGTAGTAATTAATCAGGGACCTATAAGACAAACCTCTAGCATTATACAGGCATTATGTGAACTATTTTAATAATCCAACCTGAAAAATTGATAATTGCACCTTTTGTAAATTAAACTTTCAAACAACATTACCTCTGCTACATTAAGCATACAAATAGACTTTTTCAATCAAGAGTTTGGAAAAATATTACTGAACTATAAGAAAATTTTATTTGCATGAATAAGGTGATGTACTTATTCTGCCATACCTTATCTGTAAAGCCTGGAAAAATGTAATATGGCAAGTTACAAATTAAGAGTTTACAAGAAATACTATGGCAGTGGGTTTGCAGCACAAATAATCTGTTACACACTCCTGTCACAAGAACTCTGTTCATATGACAGGCAGTTTAGGTGATTTTTTTTTTTCAATATCCTGAACTAAATGAAGCCAGAGTGCAACGGATAAATTTACATAATATTTGACATCATTTGGAAGCATCTACTACACAAAACGCAGATGTTCTTGCAGATTTATTTCACAAATTATAAAAGCTGTTTCAGAACAGGTTTAATTATCCACACAGAAATTATCTCCAACAGAATCAAGCAGAGGCACTAAAATAATGTTCAACATTAGAATTCTCATTATTAAACTTATCAACGTCAAGATTAGATTTCTGAAAACAACCTGGAAGAGAAGTGAGGGGTGGAACAAAAGCTTCCATACTTGCATGTCCTTCTTCTGAGATACCTAAGGCAACAGTGTTAATTTTAAAACTGCCTTTAAAAACTGCATCTTCTCTCAGAATCACTGTACCTTTATTTTCCTATTTTCAAAGTGAATTGCTGCATGTGGAGGAGCTTCCCCTGTACGCCTATAGATTTAAACAGTCACATAGCTAAAATCGGAACATTCTACAACAGAGCACACAGGTTAATAAATATTCCAGGTTATTGAAGGCAATTGAGAAAGGCTGGTGAAAGGCAGAATGACTGAATACCATGACTTGGACAGTTACGAAGCAACACCTATTTGTTTAAGGACATTGCTTTACTACATATTAAATTATTGTCCTTCTGCATAAAATTTAGAAACTATTTTGAACTTTGAATTTTTCAATCATGAAAATCACCTTACAAAACAGAATGTTTATTTTCCAGAAAAGAAAATCTGCAAAATTTTAAGAACGAATGTAAAAAATTCACAGCATTGTTTACACAGCAACTTCCACACACCTGTTCAACAGAACTGAGGAACAGCAGGGACAACCACTGTAATTCTGTTTTACTGCCATAACTTCAAAACAATTCTTTAGACTGATATTTCGTCTTCAGTGTACACTTATTAATTATTCTATGTTGATAACAAATTAAAAAGAGGCTATTCAGTGCAATACTTTAAGCTTTTCCTGCAATGGAAACACACACATGCCCTTCTAGCATAAAAGAAGCAGCAGAGATCCTGCTTTTTTTCTATAATTGCAAGTTAGAACAATGCTTGCATATTTTCTTCTCTGACCATTGCGGGAATATCTGAACTTCAGTACTAAAATCATTACTTCTTATTTTCAAAAAGAGCCTTGACAAAGCCTAAAACACTATTTGCATCTCTTCACCTAAAGATATTATCATACTCCTTAAAAATAGAAAACAAAACCAAAACCAAACAGCTTCCTGAGAAAGGCTATTGAAATTTGATAGCTACACTGTGCAAAGAGATAGATGTTAACACTTAGGAAACAGGTTCTGACAAAGCTTCAGATTTCGAAAAGAGACTTGATCAAAAGTGAAGAAGAAACCTCATTCAAGCATTTAACAAAATTATCTGAATCCTTTTACCTTTCAAACTTGTTAGTTAAGATGATATAAGAAGACATTGGTTTATTGAGTAAAAATCAATCACTGAAGGTCGGGGAAAAAAGAAAGCAATCTGATTTTCTCCTAAGGCAGGCAGACCACTTTACTGGAATGGGCACATACTGCAATAGATTCAGACATAAAGCATGGATCATTCTGGAAGACAGCCCAGAAACTGAACTAGCACGTTTCTCATACTTCCCTTGAGAAGACACAAGCTCTCTGCTCAAAATGTATATGGCTCCATCTTGTTAAGACAGCTACTGTATAAATTTCTGACATATGCAACGTAATCGCTCCAACAGGATTTGCAGAGAATAACACAGGCACTAGAAAACATACTCTCAAAACTTGTTATTTGTCTTACTACACAAAAAACTCATCAATCTTTTTTTTGTTTTCCTAGAAGAGGCATCATTTCAGCTCTGTTCATTATTTAGCCATGGAAATAAAGAGCTAGAGAGCTTTTAGACATGAGCCTAGTTGAAGAACATCACGGACAACCACCACACCTGGACATTCTTGTTTAAAGGTAAAATTAAAAACATAACATAAAAGGCTGTATAATTTGATGTCACCAGAAGAGATAATTTAAGTTTCCATCATGTTATTAAAATTTATTCTGATCTCGTCGTTAGTGTTGCAATGCACATTTGCATAGCCATACTTTAACCTGGATCTGATTGCTGTAGGTTATAAGTTTCAGTGAACTCAATTCACTGATTGTCTTTGCAGCTCAGAGAACTTTAGTGCCAGGACCAGGAAGAGATGGGAACCAAAGGCCAAGATTTGGATGGATGTCTCACTTACCCCTTTTCAGACAGCCACACTACTTTGAAGCCAAATTTTCATTACCCTGGAAACACAGACCAACTGTTACCAAGGATTAAAAAAAAATAGTGTGACTGTGTACATTTGATTAGTTGACTACTGCATTCCACTGAGTAAGTTTTGAGTAGGTCTGAGCAAGGGGCCAGGTCCTTAGTCCATAAAAGAATCCAAAGGCAGCAAAAACATTAGGAAGAGATCATACTTTTATTAGCTCCACTCCATTAGAAAAATATTTAATGTTTGCATTCAAATCTAAATACTCTCATGTAATTTCCATAGTCATTCATTTTAATCTCATATTACTTAATTTAATTTTATATGTTTACATTTAGCTTCATATATCCAGATACCAACCTTCAAGATGCTGCAAGACAATATGAAACGTGGACTTAAATTCAATTCAGGGACCATAATAATATACTGCATGTGTTAATGCTTTAATGCTCTGAGAGCCACATGCATTTGTAAACAAGAGGATATCACAATCCAGTAAGTTAAGTCTACTAAGTTATTTCAAAGAGTATCTTTTTTATGCTTTTTTTTTTCAATACAGCAACTACCACAAGCTCTCTTGAGGTCAGGTTTCCTTGCTGTAGTCAAGTAATTTCTTGGCGGGACAAACCCTACCTGTGCCACAAACCCTTTAGACCAGGTCAGAAGCCATTCATCTTTGTTGGCCTGTTTTTGCAAACTTGGCTCTTTTATCCCCACCTTTTTGGCAGTCATTTTTAAGCCATGATCAGGACCCCAACACCTGGGGTTATCAGCAAGACTTGTCATGCCACAGTTTAGGGCAGAGACTACTTAGATGGCTTTCTAAAAGCATATGAGCACTCAAGATGCCACAGCAGCTTAGCAACTCATTGATCACAGCTCAACCGACTACCTGTACACCCGAACTGATCTACACAAACACCTGCATCTAGCAGCCACATAATCCAAATTGCTATTTCCCGGTGTGTCTACACTAAACTCTTTGAACATCAGTGTGTACATGGAGCGACACAAAAGCCATGCATCAGTCCGTCCCTGAATCTCCAAGATCACTGTCAAAGACCTACAATACAGCAGCTACCAGCAAAGCGGAGAGCGGCAAACTCCGCTTATCCGTATTTTCTCAGACACACCAATCGTCTGTCCCCCCAAGCTTTGCCTCCCATCTGCCTGTGCGTCCCTGCGGAAGCACCATTAGTGGTAACTCGCCAACCCGTCACACCCAAAGTGCTCC
This sequence comes from Promerops cafer, assembly GCA_013398275.1. Classification (NCBI taxonomy): domain Eukaryota; kingdom Metazoa; phylum Chordata; class Aves; order Passeriformes; family Nectariniidae; genus Promerops; species Promerops cafer. Next base: position 2,868,622 of record VZSE01006462.1, on the reverse strand, counting down.
GGGGCGTACAGGCCGGAGCATTTAGGAAGTAAGCATCCCAGTTTAGGGCCGGCTGCCCGTCATGGCCAAAAGCAGGAGCGCTCCCGGACTCCCCGGGACAGCCGCAGCCTCGCCTCTCCCCCGCCCCTCGCCTTCCTCACCAGCAGGTCAGCGTTCGCTGCCAGGCGTAACTGCGGCTTGTGCTTCTTTATTATTTTCCGCAAAGTGCTGCGGGGCGCCGTGCTCTTCATACTCCTCCTCCTCTCGCTTTCCTTCCTCTCCTTCTTCCTCCTC
>VZSE01006462.1:2791252-2868298 GCA_013398275.1 Promerops cafer | reverse complement strand
GGCTGCCCGTCGCGCTGCTCGCGGCGCCGGCGCTTCCCCGGGACGCGCTGGAGGAGCCGCAGCTGCGCGTCCCGGGCCCCTCAGAGGCTGCGGGGAGAGCATCCCATCGGCCCCGCCGAGCACGGCCCCGCCGCCCAGGTGGCGCACGAGCGGGGAAAGGCGGTCCCTGAGCAGGTGCTCGAGGGACGGGCGGGTCCCGGTGGACACCGCCACAGCCGTTCCCCTCGCGAGCCCCTCCGTGTCGGTCCGCTTCTCTTGCGAGCGAACCGAGAGCTGGCTTTAGGCCTGGCCGTAGCGAGTTACCCAGACCTCCACCCAGGCCTTTTTAGTGACAAGGGCGGGAAGCGGAGCCCCGACCGCCGTTCCCGAGCCCTCGAGCGGCCGCTGCCACATGAGGGAATTGCCCGAAGCGCAGGGAACGCGGCACGGGTCAGAGGCACCGGCACGGCGCTGCCTCAGCAAGCCTCGGGCGGTGGATTTTAAGTTGGCGATCGTCGCCCAAGTGCGCTGGTATTCCTTGCCGCAGAAGCCGAGGGAGTTGTACAGCACGCTTGTGCCCCACTTTGTGTGACCCTGCTGGGAGATGGGGCAGGGCTGCAGGACCAGGAGCCTAAGTAGCACCATAGTCTTACACTGAAATGAGCCTAGAGTGATAGTTGTGTTCTGCGCGTAAATCTGGACAAAATCTTGCCTTAGTACACGTATGGCATTGACTTATTAGTAGACAGAAACACACAGTGGTTCTGAAATCGGCCACCACTTTGTCATCCTTCCTCCAGCATCTGTCCCTGCACTCCTGCTGTAGCTGACGGATGCTGCTGACTGGAGTACGGGTTTCCCCACAGAGGGGCCCCTGTAGCTTGGCATTCTCAGTGTATTTGGACGGTGTGTACTTAGTTGGAGAAGGGGTCAGGATTTCATACTGAGGTATGGGGTTTTTCAGCATATTTATTAGGGTTTTTTGTTTTCTTTGGCCTATGGGACGCTTGCAAATTTAAATGTTGATAAGATAAATATATTGTCTTAATATGTTCAAAATACCAGCACCCAGATATGAATCAGTTTTATTGAAGTATGTTCTTAAGTCTGTATGATTTAGTATTTTAGTTTTACAATATGCACAAAATGTAGTCCAGATAGAAGTATGATATCTGACAGCAGGAGAGAATTTAAGATTTGCCAGTTCTTTATACTCTGTCAGATATTTGAAAATGATGCTTTGTTCTTTCAGTTTTGACTGTCACTTGCCATTAATCGTCAACAGCAATGTTGATCTTAAAGTCAGGGTCTTAACGTTTTTTTCTGTGAAAGAATAAGCACACTAACACGCAGAACTTTTTTTGTACAGTACAGTTTAATAATAGTCACAGTTAATGGCTCAGCAGCACTGCTGCAAGTAAACATTTGGGTTTTTTCAGTTAGCTGAAGGGCTCTGACTCAGGAGCTACATACGGTCATATACTGTAATGCTCATAATGTACACACAGAAACTTGCATTGAGATCAACAATAACTCAGCATGTCAACAGATTTAAATCTACAGCTGGGATAGATCAGTAGTTCCACTGGACCTTACGTGGGCTGAGAACTGGGCCTTGGTATCTCGCACTGTTGGTGGGAAACTGGTATGGGCAAGCATTTTACATTTAAGAATTGCAAAGGTGCCTCTACTGTAGGTCTAAAACTATTAAAATACACCACACAGATTTGAAACTGTGCAGTGACCTGCATAAAACAACAGATACTGAGACTCAAGACTAGTAACTATCTTTTCATCGTGTGCTTGCTATGTAGACAATGACTGAATAGTGAAATCTACTATTACGTGTAATGCTGTTAGAGTTTTGTTGTTTCTGATGGTTTTATATTTCTAGTGGACTAGGGGTTTTTTTGGTGTTGTTTTTAGCCACAGAAAATAGTAATTTAAAGTGCTGACTCAAATCTACATATTTACCAGATTTCCTTACTTCTTAGGTTTTGAAAAAATTACTACAATAGTTACTTCAAGCAATTGATAAGAGGTCAAATGTACATGTAATAAATTAAATATATGTAAATTTTAGGTTATGATTTACTGAACAAACGTGAAATTCAGTATTTCACATTTCTCCTTGAATTTATTTTTAGGCTATTTATCAATAAATATTTCTGTAAATATGATTTTAGTAGCTTAATTTTAATACACAAATACTGTAGAGAAAGAAAAAATTGTACTTCTGTACATTATGCATTGTAATGGACAAAAATTATTTTATAATTTAACTAAATAAATTCTTTTAAAAATCACAACAGTTTCAATTATCTGGTCTGTATTAACACAAGGATTAATGATTAGATTACAGTGAATCAGAAAACTGCAGTCTCATTATATTTCTGATTTTGAACATTACTGTTTTCTGTATTTCTGATAGAATCCATAATGTTCAGTTATAATATTATGAAATATTTAAGTAAAAGAATAATGAAAAATGTATTTTAAATTAATTCCTTGAAAGTTGAAATTGCTAAATTTTTCATGCTTGTGCAGCTTTATAAAAAAGGCAAATCCGTGCCTTATGGGCATATTTTCATATTTTACCTGTCCGAAAGCTGCAGGAGTTTTGAATCCATTTTCTACAAGCAGTTGCCTTGTTTTTAAATAATGTTTCAAGAATTATATATTTTTCCACATTTTAGCAATTGCAGTTTTTAAACACACATTAATTCATTTTGTGAACTTCAGCTGCAGCACCAAATCTTCCCAGTTTTTCAGCAATGCTGAGCTGTGTTTTAGAACTAAAGGCATCATCTGGGACCGATGATTAGAGGAAGGAAATTTCAGCAATTAAAGTAGTACCATCCAGGTCTGACTTCTTCAGGAAAACAGTCTTTTCATGTTCCTTTTTATTTGTTTTATTTTTTTTTTTTTTTTTTAATACAGGCAATTTCGGTGATATTATTTTGTCACTTTTGCTTCCAGATCGTGCGGGTTTCTTGAAAACACTTCCATACATTTCAGTGGCTAAAAAGAGGCCAAGTTTGGGGCCATCACTGCAGAACCGCAAACCAATAAATATTTAGCTCTCTGTTTCTGTAAGGAAAGAGGTGAATTTAAACACTAATTTTATCCACTTTCTGGTGCAGTGTAGGTTTAAATAAGGGTAATATTTTGAAATGAAATTAAAAAGTCACGTTTCCTTTCTGTCCTGAAACTTTTATAAGCACATCCTAACTTGTTAAATTTGTTCTCACAGTCTGTACTTCATAACTATTAGTTTATTTATTTTGTTTCTGGGTTTTGACATTATCTTCAGTCAAATTCTTCATCAGCTCTTCATCAAATCATGATTTTAAAGTCAATCTTCCCTCCAAAAATGCTGAAGAATTCCATTTAAAGAGTGTTTTATCTTGAAATTAATAATCACATTTTATAAATTCTTGCTAAGCCAGAGGTCCGTTGGTTTCTTCTCTAGTCAGGTAGAGACTGTTAAATACTTTCTGGTGCTAATCCAGTTTCAGTGGTTGATTAAAGACTTTGAAACATATCCTGGATATGGATGTCAAAGCCTAAAATCTTTTGATGTTTTGTTTGGTGATGAAAAGATATCTCTAAAACAGAACATAACAATTCAGCAAATGTAAACTCTTCTATAGTGTAGTTGATAGGCTTGATCATAGTGATTGGGGTATACAGACTGACTCTCCTGTTACATTTGTATATTCTTTCTGTTGGATAATTCAGGTGTGGTTGAATACTTTTGTAGAGAAACAGGAAAAGAGATAATACAAAGGAGCAAATTGTATGTTTTCTTCTCCTCTGCAGAACTTAAGAAAACCTCTTGCTTGAAAAAGAAGGGGGGAAATGGCAATTTTAACAAGAAAATTTTGCCTTGTGTCTGTCACTATTGATTTAATGACAATAATTTAATTGCAGTAATAAATACTAGTCAAAACTCTGTTTAGCATTCACCTTTTATTTTCATGAAGAGAGAATTCTCTAGAATCAATTATTTTCATTACTTTAGTTTTTTTTTATTTAGTTCTATTTCTATCTGTGTTTCAGGCCCAGAACACTAAAAAAAACAAGAAAGGCAAAACATCATAAATTATATTTGAAATTGTGACTATTTGCTGATTTTTAGGTTTACAATTTATCTTCAGTTTCATTTTTCAGGACAGTCTGTGTATCGGCTCTCTGTATATCAGGCTCTAAGAACCTCTCTGAAGTTAGTTGACTTCCACAGGCCAGACACCATCTGTCTGTTGTGACTGCTTTGATTGCATTCATAAAATGAATGTCATTCATACTGAAGCATATAAATCACAGCTCAGCAGTCACTCTTACCTCCAGAGATACTCCTCGTGCACTTGACATGCCTTCAGCTAAAAGTATATCAATTTCACTGCTTTTGAAGTAATTTGATTCAGGATCACATTGATATGATTGTCCATTACTTTATTAAATTATGTAAGAGGAAAATGTTTATTTTAGGTGTTTTCAATGAAAAACACAAAGATTAGTAAATTACACAAAAAAATAATTACTTCAGATACCCAATTCATCTGTGTTCATGTAACTTTTCTCATTATTTTTTTAGATTTGTACTTTATTTGCATTTTGCTCCCGGATCTAATATACCCATTTAATGCCAGTCCTATTTCTTCCCCCAAATTCCAGAAGGAACAGAGTGTTATTCTCTTCAGATATCATGCTTGCAAAAACTACATACAAACCAGAACAATCTTCCAGCACCTCTGCTCTGATCAGCTAATCCAGACCTGGCAAAAGGACCCCCTTCTTTCAGAAACTTTTGCAAACCTAGACAGTATTCTGAAAAATGCCAGTTCTCTGCCTTAAAAATACATATTTTATGCAAATGTGTTACAAACAGAGAAGAAAGGAGAGCACAAAATTTGATGATATTCCCCAGGATTTTACTAAAACCTGGCCTAATTAGCATAACACATAATAGCAATGGCCACCAATAAGGACCTCAAAGATTAATAGATGGATACTTATTACTCAACTGCCAACTTTCTAATTATATTTTTCAGGGACAGTGGATCAGAGGAGTTGACCACAAGAAGGCCTGAGACTGATTGTTGTTTTTTCTTCTCTTTGTTCTTCACATGAAGGGTAGCATGAAGTGTATCTTTTAGCCTCATCTCCCACAGGCACCATGTTTTTTTCCCTGTTGACTTCTTCTTCAGTCAGAAAGAAAGCCCTAGAAGTGTGATATGCAACAGCATTTCCCTACCTCTTCATTAATTTCCCTTGGGTTATGTCAGCTCTGAAACACAAAATGATGTGCTATGGAATGGTCTACTTAGCTGTACAACTTTACACCAGTTTTCTGGCCACAGTTGCAGAGGAAAATGGGTGATCACAGTTTGAGATATCCACACCTGAAGCAAAACCTTAATCTCTTGCTGATGTTTCAGATTGTCAGTAATCCTCAGCTCTCCTAAAGCAGAGGCGGAACTGGCCATTAGGCCAATGTAAATTAAAAATGCCCACTTCTTGCTTGGTACTGCCTACATACCCCATGAAGGTACTAAAAGAAGGGATATATATGCATATTTTTTAACATTAAAGCCAGGTATAAAACTGAACACATTTATATCTCAGGTTAAAAAACAAATACAGTTAACTATATTTTTTTAATTAATAAATCTTAAGTGATAGCCAGCAGGATGCCTGCCTGCCACTTGATTTGCCCCAGTAACCCTAATGATGGACTTCAGCAAACTAAATTCAAAGAGAAACAACAAAGTAACAGACAGGTTCTGTTTCAGATGAGGTGAACTGATTGCTGGTCACTTAAATCACACTTTTTGTGACAGAAGCCAAGCCAAAACATTAGTGTTATACATGAACATGATAGAAAAAAAGGAAGAGTGGCTACTGAAGTGAAACAGGAATTTAAAGATTCCCTTCAGAGTGCATGAAATACACATATACCACAACAGGAATTGCCATTAGTGCACAAAGTTGGCATGTATTCTGCTCTCAAGAAGACAGGAGGAGAAAAATAAGTAATTTGTATTTATTTCTTTTGCCATTGTAATTAATAAGGGAGTTAAAAAAGAGAACATTTCCAATAAAATGCAAATAATTCAAATAGGTTGTCATCAAAATGTGTTTTTTCCATGAAGATTTTCAGAAGTTATTTATTAACTGCCAACAGGAATATGCAGTCACCTGAAAATGAAGTCATGTAATATATGCCAGTTTACCACAAATGGTTCCTCAGTGATCTGCTTTCTTTAGTAAGCAGACATGAAATCATTTGTCTTCAAAATTATATAAAGAAATTAATGATCTAATACAAACTATCAAGAGTGGGATGCAAAGTTCAACTGCCTATTTTTTTCTGTGAAAAGTGATTGAAAACATTAGGCTTGCATTAGTAAAAAATAAGCACTCTAGAGAACTACAGCATTACTCTTTAGTTTCCATCATTACAGAAATGCTCAGATTTCTTTTGAGTACACAGAAATCTTTGACTCTGTCTTGGTTTCTGTAAATTCACAAACACCTTTTTTTAACAGCAATTATTAGCAAAATATAAACCCCTGTGAAACTCTTCCAGATTGTATTGAGAATCTGTAGTTTTCTGAAGGTACCAAAGGGAAAGTTTTAAAATACTGCTGCTGTAGCATAAAGGAAGGAAAAGTACTTCTTCAGAGAATATGGTGAAGGAATAACTAAATCCTTTTCCTTTCGGCTAGTTAACTGCTGATTTTTTCCTTGGGAATGTTGTTTCAGGTCGGGGGTGGTTTTTAATACCTTGCTATATAGAGTTCAGAAAGAAGCTTCAAAGATTAATTATCCATTGAGCTAAAAATTCTTTCAGTGGCTTAGAATCATTCTGCCTTCTGGGGACAAGTAACATTTGCAGTTTCAAATGCAATTAAATGGAAGTGGTAGTTTAGAGAGTGAAAGACAGTGTATATATTTTGAATGTAAAACAACGCCATAAGTATTACTTAAAGAAATGTAACTTTGACCACAGTTTTGTAAATAAACACGTTCTGATAGAATCTTTTTCTTTCCATACAGAGCAAATACACTTTCTTCAAACAGTGCTTGACACAAAGGAAAACAGCGAGGGTGTAACGCTTCAGGTTGATAAAACTAAAAGATAGCAGCTGTAGCCTTGCACAGAGGCAAGATGCTGCTCTCTGCTGTAAGAAACTGCATCGGAGCCTTAACCCACTGCACCCAAGAATAACCGTAGTGACTGTGGGGACGGGAAGCTATATCAAATTTTCTTCCCCTGCCCTACATGACTGTGTAAGCCTGTTGTTAAGAGGTACATAAATGTATGTGGAAGCACCACAGACGGTAGAACAGGTTTAGTAAAGAGAAGTGCAATACTGATTTTCTAGCCACATTGAGACTCCCTACCTGAGCTTACATAGGGTAACTTAACTATCACAAAGCTAAGAAAAATATCTATTTTTAACTGAAAGCCACATCTCTTGCATCAGCACAAATACAATTACAACAAAACTAATGCCATAAAAACACAGAGTGAATCATAACACAAATGCAAAAATTTTTGGAAGGAACATACTGTTATGTGAGCTGACACTTGGAAAACAAAAGTCAGTTCTAAGGTCTCTCATCTTTACCTTGGGTATTTTACATTTTGTGTTTAGGCTGCCTTGCCTGAATAGTGGCAGAGTTTTGTTTTTCAGTGTACAGTGATGTTCATCATAGTAAGTAAGGTTGCTGTGATATTTTTTAAGTACCTTCACCTGGGTAAGAGGTGTGGTTCCTTAACTTAACCAGTGATGCACCAATAGTACCAATAGTACCAATACTACTACGGAATGGTTCCCTTGGAGCAGGTCAATAGCCTCACACTGCTGCTCATTGCCACCCTGACTGATGCTGCTTTGCCCCTGTGCAACCCAACTATTCAGTGCTGCCATAAAACAACACAATGAAAAGCATAAAATTGCTGCTCAGAGGCAGCTCTTTGCCTAAAAATTTGGCAGGTGTGTGCTTTTTCAGTTTTTTGTTGGTTTTTTTTTAAGGGTAATACATTGATACTGAATGATGCTCTTCCTTGTAGAGGGAATAAAAATATGCTTATGCTTGTCATCAGGAAAATTTTTTCCAGCATGTTTTTCAAACTCATCTAGAGGTATTTGCTGTTTTGAAATATGTGTTTGCAGTTCTCTAACATTCTTCCCACTTTTATCTGATGATGTAGTGATATCACTAGGCTGACTCTTGTCTGCAAAGTGTCCTGGAAGAGAGCCAGGACAGGAGAATGAGGGGAAAAAAACCCAAGCATATAAAGAACATGGGAACTAGAGGGCCTAGTTTTTATGGGGACTTTCTAATGCAAAAGTTATTCGGTGGAAAGCCTGTGCTCATTGGTATGCTCAACTGTTCTGCAGTGCTACAAGTAAGTGAAACAGCTATAAGGACAGCCTAATTCTCCAACAGCATTTGTAACATCTTTACAATACCTGTGCAGAATGAAGTAGATGGAGACAAGGAGTCATTTTGATCCTAACCATCCCCCTTTAGGCTTTATTTAGCATTCTTTAGTCAGGTAAAAGTTTGCCAGTTCATCTAAAATTACATTTAGAGGCCTCTGAAGATTAAACAAAATAAAAACATAGAACGCTGTAGTGGGTTGACCCTGGCTGGATGCCAGGTACCCACAAAAGCCCCTCCAAAAGCCCTCCAAAAATGGTCAGGGGAGAGAAAATATAACAGAGGGTTCACAGGTTGAGATAAGGACAGAGAGAGATTACTCACTGAATACTATCATGGACAAAACAGGCTTGAATTAGAGATAGTAACTGAATTTATTACTAACAAAATCAGAGCAGGATAATGAGAAGTAAAATAAATCTTCAAACACCTTCCCCCCACCCCTCCCTCCTTCCCAAGCTCTACCTCCTCACTCAGCAGCACAAGGAGACAGGGAATGGGGATTATGGTCAGTTCATCACACATTGTTTCTGCCACTGCTCAGGGTGAGGACTCCTTACCTCCCTGGAGAGAGGAGAGACCTCCAGCATGGAGTCCCTCCCACATGAGACAGTTCTCCACAAACTTCTCCAGCGTGAGCCCATCTCTTGGGCAACAGTTCTCCATGAACTGCTGCTATGAGGGTCACTTTTCCATGATTTGCAGTCCTTTAGGCACAGCCTGCTCCAGTGTGGATTTCCCATAGGGTCACAAGCCCAGCCAGGAAACCTGCTCCAGCATAGGCTTCTCTTTCCGTAGGTGCCTGACAGTCCCCTGCTCCAGCATGAGCCTCCCACAGGTTCACAGCCTCCTCTCAGGCACCCACCTGCTCCAGTGTGGCCTCCTCCAAGGGTGGAGGTGGATTTCTGCACCCCCATAGTGATCCATGGTCTGCAAGGGCACAACTTCAGCACCTGGAGCACCTCTTCCCCCTCCTTCTCCACTGACCTTGGTGTCTGCAGAGCTGTTCCTCTCACATTCTCACTCCGCTCCTTCTCTGGCCTCAATTACTTCAGCGCAGTAACTCCAGTTTCTTCTTAAATACTCATCACAGAGCCATTAGTATCATTCCTGATTGGCTCAGCCTTGGCTGAGAGTGGAACTTTTAATCCCAGGGTCATAGGTTCATGCCTCACATTAGGTGTCAAAAAGGACAGCAGGAGGTTGACGTTCGCAGTGCATCGGGTGCCCACCAAGCTACTTTATTATACCCTCTTCCCAGCTGGACAAGGGAGAGAAAATAAATGGAAAATTTTCGTGGAAGATGACTCCTAGGTTGAAATAAGGCAGTTTACTAAAGCAAAAATTTGTGCATGCACAAAGCAAAGAGAAAAAACACCGATATTCTCTACTTCCCATGAGCCAGCCAAGTCCAGCCACTTCCCGGGAAGCAGGGCCTCAGCACCCATGGCAGCTGCTCAGGAGAGCAAGCATTGTAAATAGCAAATACGACCACCTCCTCCTCCTCCTCCTCCTTTCCTCAGCTTTTATACTTGAGCTGATGTCATATGGTATGAAATATCCCTTTGGTTAATTTGTGTCAGCTCCCCCCGTTGTGTCCCCTCCCAGGATTTTGCCCACCCACAGCCTGGTGTGTTATCAGCACCTTTCTAGCTACCAATGCAAAGCACAGCACTGTGAGGACTGTTATGGGAAAATGAACTCCATCTCAGCCAGACCCAATACAAACATATGTTAATAAATGCATATCCTTTAAGTGTTTTTTGTAACATTATATTTTGAGCAGATTAATCCAATTCGGGTGCTTTGTGAACTCAGTACTCTCACTGATTTCAATAATTACCAGCATTGTACTTGCCTATTACTTTTTTGACAAAAAAGTAAACTGATTTTTACTTCCAAAATAAATTTAACAATTGCCTTCTGCAATTTAACGGTTCTTATACTTGTGAACTCTATGCATGGATGACAAATCTTTATTTGCCCTTAGCTACAAGCCTGAAATATGGTTCTGAAATACATCTGTTTTAGTAGGGATCCACATACATGAGTACCCAGATATACAGTTCACAGCCTTACTCCTTTTCTATGTGATTCCCAGCACAAAGGACAATTTTAAATAGTTACCTTTTAAACCTTTTTTAAATCTGTTCCTTCTTTAGGAGTCAGTTGCCTCTAGCAGGCCCAGCAGAATCTGATTGTTCATTGAGAATAAAACTCTTCTTTTTGACCTTGTAGGCCAGTTCTGTACTTGTGAGCATAGTGTTAGACATAGTCACAGGTCTGAGTGCAAGAGGCATGCTACTCCCAGGTACTTATGGCAAAATTCTCCCTAAATATAAGATGATCTAGTCAATCCCCACTGTTGGGGAGAGACAATGCTGTGCACCAGCCTCTGGGCTGTGTCCAGGAGTTGGCTGGGAGAGTGCTTGTTGTCCTAGAGCAGAGCTGCTGCCTGCTAATGTCATGCTATAAAGACAGTAGTGACTACTATTGCACTCCAGACTTTGTTCCTGGCTCCCAGTTTAGTGTTCTGTACATGCAGGTGTGGAGTAATGCAGCAATGATTGTGGCACTTGTCAGTGGGGCTGAACATTAAGAGTCCTGAACAAGGACTTGTATGTTAAAATTAGAAAAGCCCAATGGTCAGACTTAACAAGGAGTCTGCAGGAGGCTGACGTTGGCAGTGCACCGGGTGCCCACCAAGCTAATTTATTATTTATTATAATCCATGTCAGGATTGTTTCTGGGTTTTATTTTATGCTCCAGCTAACCAGGACCAAGGTATGAATCTCCACTACCCTTGGAGGCTGTCCTGACCACTCGCCTTCAATATCAGCCACTTGTGCTTTTTCTTTCTAGTCGTTAATCATGCTCTGTGTGCTACAACAGTATTTCAACATGCAGAATGGGACATCTCTGCGTGTCCACAGCCTTGTGGTATGCTTCTGGAAGATGGGAAATGCAGTCTTCAGCCCCAAAATTTAATGAGAAAATTCACTGAGAATATTTTTCCTGGGACAAATATACTAACCACAAAGGTATCGTAGAGATGAGTATGAAGATAGCACCAGTTACCAATGGATTATACTGAGTCTGGTCCACAGGTTCTGCTTTGTGCTTCAGCCATTGTAAAGAATTATTTTTCATTCATTCCTTGTTTTGCCATGGTTTTGTTTAGACCGTATCAGTTGTGGAACTAGACTGTTCTCGGGTTTTAAGCAGAGCTTAGAATTATGTTGTCTAACACTCAGAGTTGCTTGATGTCAGGGAGCAAGCACATGATAAGAAATGTATTAAATCTTGTATGAAACAGCTTAATTTCAAAATTTTATTTTCCATTACTCCAATGGGAAACAGTGCAATAGCACAGCAACAAAATTAAACCTGCAAGTACATTACTACAGGTCTGAGCATAAATTTGTAGGAGAATGTGTTAAATATATTTGTGCAGCTGTACATACAAAAGATCTGAATTCTCCTAGCAGCAGTGTCTGGACATGAAGTTTTGATTTAGATTGTGTTCCTCTGGAGACTCTGTTCCATATGTATATAAAGCTGAATTTAGCAATTAAATGTGATTTCTGAATTTTGCGCCCATAATTGCCTGCTCGTTACAAAGTACAAAATGGGGTTTGGAAGTTCTGTCTTGAGATAGATTTGATTGCATATTTCCAGTTCTAGCATTTCTCGGGTAGCTTGAAGTCTCCAATATATGAATTTGCTGTATTATGCATAGAAAAACCTTATTAGAGATATTAGATATCTCTATTAGAGATATGACTTGCAATATGCATAACTAGATGGTTAATGCATTTTTATACAGCACTACCTGTATTCTAGCACATCATAAATATGATTCATATTCTTATGATTCATAAATATGATTCTGGCATATGTTAAATATTTTTCAAGTATCAGCCCGATTTATCTATTATTCTATGTCTATTGCTTGGATCCACAAATCTATATACACATGAACAGGAAAACCTCTTCTTAGCATGCTTCCTGAAAACTGTTGCTCCAAGCATATAGGTCCTTTTCTTAAGCTCAATGAAATTTTAATACTTTAACAAATTTTTCAGTACATGAAGAACATCATGTGATCCCAAATATTCCTCCAATCTTTAAAGTTTAGTAAGTGTCTAAAAATCATTAGTGAAGTTCTCACCCTGTACCTGTGCAAAACATAATGAGGATGCCTAGGATACTTTGCTAATGGCTAACTTTTCCACTCCCTAATTAATTCTTCTTCCATGACAAAATACATAGATTTTATTGGGCAGTTTCTAATAATTTGCAGTATTTTTTTCATATACGTAACTTTTCCTCTCTGAAGCAATGAAAACGATGAATATAACTGAAGAGATAAAATGCCCATGACATCTAACTTGGTGTCTCAGAAACTTGGGCCTTTTCAGTTCTTGAAAGCAACACAATCATAAGTTAGGGAGATACAAGTTTTGTACACAATCATGTCTTCCATTTCTCATTAATAAAGTTTGTGTTTGAAGTACAACCAGTCTTTCTTTTTACTCAACTTCAAAGAAATCTACAGTCTACAAAAAAATCAGGACAGTTTTTGAATTTTGTAACATTAGTTGCAACCTCAGCATCTATTATCTTTGTAAACAAATATCTTCACTATGTCATGTGCTAAATAAATACATCTTGCCTTTTACAAGATGTCTTCCTATTGACTTCCAATTGAAGCACAACAAAAATGCTAAGAAAAAGCATCCTCAATAGCTGCATGAGTAGCTGTCCACTTACTCTAGAGATCAATAAAATGTTTGGCACTAGCACTCATTCACATGTCAAAGCCAAAGCAGAAAACATAGTTCTTAGTGAAGCACAAGGACAAGAATGCTGGAAAGGCATTCTTGCAAATATGTGCTACAAAACTGTACCACGCTCCACCTTCTCTGTTGCTTTCACGCGCAGCTCAACTACACTTCAGTAAAACAGTGCCCAAATGCAACTCAGGAATGCATGTGGCTTCTGCAAACAGATGCAGAGCCAAACACCAGACCCTGTATTAGCATGTGGATGTATTGCACAGCTGGAGGAACAATTGCAGCTGCTATGAAAAAACATGTGTTTTTCTTACTGGGTTATCTAAAAACTTTATTTATAGAGTGAAACTGTGTTTTAAACGTGATCTCGACTACATTAAGTTTTGCAAGCTGTAGGCAATGTAACTTTAACGGTGGTGTTTAAGTTTTCTGAAGTCCTAGATGTATGATATAGTCTAGTAGTTAAAAGTGATTAGCTCAAAATCAAGTTGTGTAGAGATCTGTAAATTTCAGTCACTGCCTGGCATGTGGATGCCCACCTACTCAGAAAAAGTAGTCTGGGGACACAAACAATGTCACAATCCTCATTACCTGCCAAAAGACATGTGAGGAGTATGTGCTGCACTGTCTGAGGTTCACAGGACAGGCTGGCTGGGATTTAGAGCAACCTGGTCTAGTGGAAGGTGCCCCTGCTAATGGCAGAGGGGTTGGAACTAGATGATCTTTAAGGTACATTCCAACCCAAACCATTCTATGATTCTGTGATTCTATAAATCATGGTAAGGGGGCAAAAAGAAGAAAGGCGGACAAAAGGAGACATTTCCTCACCCTCAAAGCACCAATAAAACCTGACCTTGCCCCATATTCCACAACTGGAAGTTGAGCTGAAAAAAATGCTGGAGTTATAACAGGGACAACAGCTGACAAGCAGGAGCCTGTAAATATTTACAGTCTCTGAGGCACAAACTCTATGAGTTTGGCATTCGTTGCACTTGACCATTTGTCAGGGCTGCCTTGAGGGGTGTGAGGCACTGAGCAGGCGTGGGAGAATATGCAGATTTTAGGGACATGGAATTTCAGAAAGAAACCTTAGACAATCACGTGCATAAAATCTACTTATTTTATAAAATTGAGAGGGATTCGCTCTGATCTAAATTCATATAAAGAAAATATTAAAAATCCAGAATGGTTATTAATTCCTCCTGAAATAAGAAAAAGTGACTCTATTCCAATTCTTTAATGAAATCTAGTCCTTTTTCCCCCAGTACACATACATTGATGGCTTTAACACTTATGGGACCTTTGCAAGCAAATATCTAGTCACCACAGAGCTACAGTAAAGTTGATAACAGAAATCATGATCCTCACTTTGTGGGCAAGGTAACTGACTCTAAGATATCAAGACCAAACCATTGCCCTAAAATCTGAACACATGCAGGCATACTTAATAACAAATAGGTTATCAGGACTGAAAACTTCGAAGTAGTACTTCAGGTGATAGATGCCCAAGTCTGAAAACATTGTTTAAGTTAGTGTTTAGTTTCCAAACACTTAAATCATGAACAGTCATAGTTATTTATCTAAATGTGTTTAATGAAACCCTTAAAGTTACTTATTTTTTAGAATATTTCTTCCATGAGAAAAAGTTATCTTCTTCAGGACATTTGCCTTTTGCTTCTTCTAGAAGCAGAGTTACTTCTGGGCTAACAAATTTCCATTTAATAATGAGTGAATTTTCCTTTTATGAAGCTAGATAGTTTTTCCATCACTTGTATTTCAGTATTTCTGAAACCAGGTGTTAATTTTCAGGGGGATAGGAGGTTTCCAAGCAGCTGCCAGGACTAATACAGCAGCCAGCAGTAAATGCTGAATAAGCTTAGGTACAAAATCTATACCATCTGGTTTCAGGACTCCTTGGCCAAAAAATGTGAGACCAGTTCCTTTCATGGTCAGAAATCTTCCTGTTCATTGGAAATTGTGAAATGGATGTTACCTTTGCATTACCTTTTAATTCACATCTCAGAGGAAGATTCGAATAATGGTCTTAAGAAAACATTGCCTAACTGTAAAACAGGAAACTAAATAATGTGCTCAGGTTTCATTACAAGAAAGATGAACACTATTTGACAAGCTGAGATCAAAGTCCTTGCTCAGCCTCACAGCAGTCCAGTATTCCAAGCTGCTGTTTCTCAAAGTCAATGATAGCTGCCAGTGCTCAATGCAGAAACAAGGTCCCTCACAGGAAAGACCTCCCCAGACCAGTGAGTCAACAAGAAGATACAAAATGAAGCCCTTAAGGTTTGATTTAAGACCAGGGAAGTAAGGTGTGAGGTCCATCTTGGCTGCCAGTGAGGAAATACTTCTGGTTCCTTAGGTGTCTGTAAAGATCAAATATGTTCTACATAAAGAATTGCTGTACTGCAGTTGTTGATAAAAGAATGGCTTAAGAGTGGCTTAGTTCAAAGATATGAGTATGAAGGCATAGATATAGCTTGGGCCACTCTGAAGATAACTGAGGAGAGCCAAGCAACAGATCTTCCTCTGAAGACGTGTGGGAAAAGAGTGTTTCTTGCAATTTTTTAAGTTCAAATCATTTAATCCTCTCTCTCAGGCAGTCATTTACAGATATACATAATCCACAAGGTCTCTTTGTTATCAGATCCCTGAAGGTACCAGGCTATCATCCCATCCAAAGAGTCATTAGTGTCTTTTAGCTTTTTATGTCTAGATTACACAATTAAAAAAATGTGTATCATAAGAAACCATACAACTCTATTTTTCTTTTGCTATCACCACTGCTTTCAACACACTGATTAAATCATTGCTTTAAGTGGATGATTAAACTCTTTTGAGAAGGGTCTGACATCCAACTGTATTTGGCTAGAACAGAGAATCATGATTCCCCAGTCTATAGGCACTATCTCAATGCAGATAAAACTGCAGTGGTGGCGCTGCTGTGTTCCTGGTAACCATGAATTTGTCTACACTGCTGTATAGCAAGATTGCCCCGAGCTCCATAGAACAAGTTAGAGTAGCACTATCATCTGATCTAGTAGTAAGGTTACTTGGAGACAGACTAGCTGGAGGGCATTCTGAATTAACAATTTCACACAGCCAGACTATTTTATAATGCAGTGTAAGTAATTATTTCAGTAAAGGCAGTGATTTTACTGTGTTCATGCTGTAGAACAATAGTGCCAGTATAAATCTCAAGATAGCACTCAATGTACTTTAAGAGAGAACTTTAGTTACCTTAAAAAAGTTTAGAAGGCTGTGGTCCAAAGTTCCACTTATCTCTGAACATATGATAAATGGTTGATCCACAGATAGAGTTTTCTGGTTGCATTCATGAAGCATTTGTAAGTGATAAGTTAGGCAACTGTAGTGCACTGATATTTGTCAAAATGGCAACAAAGCACACATCAAATTACTGAGCAGTCACTGGCTAACCAACCATTATATCCCAGAGCAGCTTTTCCCCACTGTTGAAGCTGTAGATTCCACACATAAAAAGTCGGACTAGTCCACTGACTGCAAAACCCCTTGGAGAAGAGACATGCCACCAAGTTCAACCTAATTCAACAAGTTTTCCTGTTACTAATTTTCACCTATTTCATTAGTTATTGCGTTTATTAGAATCTTCCTATTAGAGTATTTCTGATCTTATGAAAGGTTCGGGGACTAAATAATACCAAAAAACATGGTTGCACATGATTTTTTGTTTCACATTATATGGTCTAGTTCCAAAAATTCATAAATCACTTTTGATACCAGAGAGAAAACATTTCACTGAAAGGAGGAAAGGACAGTCTCTGTCCAAGAAGGAGAAGCAGCAGAAATTTTCTCTCTCTTTTTCAGTGTTAACAGTCAGAGGGAATACACTCTGGAAATCAATTTTCTTTTACTGGAACTTGATGTGGGTAGTTGTTTGATGTGTTCAGCTTCTGTATGGCCCAGGTTCAACAAGACACTTAAAAGCATGGCTGACTTTATTCATGTGGGTATTTAGTTATGTGCTTAAGTACCTTGTTGAATTGGGGCTTATGTTAGGTTGTAAGTATTTACTAGGTCAAGCATCCAGGCTAAAAATTTCTCTGTTTTTCCTAGTAACACTGCAAGTAACTCCAGTCACACAATACGTTTGGAAGCGCTTGCAGTGAATTTATCAGGTGATGTTACCCAGGGCAATGGAGAATACATTCTTGTTCTGTTGGAGAAACATATTAATTTGCCTCTTCAGCACAAACTCTGCAGACTGCTGAGAGGATGTACATGGGCCAAACTTCAAACATACAGCATAATAGAGTAACATTTTATTTAAATATTTATGCTACTGCAGTATCCAGGAGTTGAAGCTAGTCTTATGCGCTATTGAATTAGGCACCGTAGAGAAGCATGAGGTCCCTGCTCCAAGCACTGCACACCAAGGCTAAGTAGTTGGAGAACTACATATATTTGCCACAATGAAACACTTACCAAGATAAATCAAAAAGCAGAAATATTAGGAAGGAAAAATAAAGTGAAAGACTGCTTTTTCCTCCTGTAACTCCGGCTATTAGCCTGGACATTAGCCTATCTAACCCACAAGTGAGTAATTTGTTTAGGAAACACAATGGTTCCAAGCACTGGGGGATATCACTGAGCAAAATGTTTCTATTTTCTTGGAAGAGAAGAAGTGATTAAGATGGTGCTCTAGTCTGCTCTTCAGCCCTCTGTTACTGAAATCTAACTCCGTGGCACATTTTAGACACAAAGGTATGCGTTGTTCAAGGCCCGGTGACAGAAGAAACGATGACTCTTGCAGCTGCTGGCTGTTGCAGGCACCATTAGGAACTCATAGAGTCTGGCTGGAAAACTGGTGCCTTGCTCAAGCTTTGACAGTGTTTGGAACTCATACTCACGGTAAGAGAGCCAGGTTCCCTTCCTTTCTCTACCATTTTCTCTGTAAAAACCACAGTGTCCCACTGTGTTTTAACTTTATTGTTCTGGCAAAAGCACTTCCAAAACCTTGAATTAGTACTGTTTCTGGTTAAAAGACTGTTACAGCTCTTACCTAATCAATCTGTGTATGCAGAGGAGCCGTCAGTGTATACATAGCCGTAACAGAGCCTGAGCACATGGAAAAGAAAAACTATGGAGGTATGAAGAGTGAGCTGCAATTCCCAAGGAGGGTAGAACAGAACTTGGGGCAAAATTCCTTGTGAAACCAGCTTTTACAGTTCCATTGTTTACTTTCTGAATAATTATCTTCCTTGACCTGCTTTTCTTCAGCTGTAATCAACAGAAGTGTTTCTCAGTGTCTTACCTCAACATCAAGACTTGAATCATTTGTTTTTTTCCGAGGCAAACTATTTTATGACTGATTGCTTCTAAGTAATTCAGCAAGGCTGAATGTTGGTCTTGTGAGTTGTGGTGTCTTTTTCTGGAACCAACCCCCCACAATGAAAATAGCCTAATTTTAACTTTGTGAACTGAAATGTCCTGTCTTCCAATTTTCATACAGACTTTCTGTAAAATTTGATTCACAGTGTCAGTT
Source organism: Promerops cafer (assembly GCA_013398275.1). NCBI lineage: Eukaryota > Metazoa > Chordata > Aves > Passeriformes > Nectariniidae > Promerops > Promerops cafer. The sequence goes on along the minus strand of VZSE01006462.1, from coordinate 2,849,530 downwards.
CATATTATAGGGTTTATTCTCATCTTGGTGGTATGAAAAATCTGTGCTGTTTCAAAAAAGCCACAAGTGTATTGCCATGGATTTTAACAGTAGTTAGGTATTCCAACATTGACAAAAATTAGTGGACACTATTTGAGCCATGTTTCTATTTTAGAATAAATTGGATACAATGCTGAAAAGGGGGAAGTCATCACTAGGTTAGAAAAACTTCTGTCTTACATCTCACCCATCTTCACTGTGTTTTATTTCACTAATGGGATCTATATATATTTTGAACTCTAAGATTAATATAAACTGTGAACGTCTCTTGAGGAAGGGAAACACAGAACAATGAAATGATAGAACAGAAAAAGAATGAAGTTGAAAATTAGGCCAGAAGATTGAAATCAGGACAGATTTAAATCATTCTTTGCTGTTTTGTTCATCTTGGTTGTCTGATAAACTACCAAGCAGGACAAAGTTCAGGAGACTTGATATACTGCATGTTAAGTCTTTGTTGTTATAAGGTGAACTCCTGTTCTCCAGCTTGCTCTCCTCATCTCCCACGCTTGTTGTTTTAATACAGAGGAAAGTTCAACTCCCCCTGCTTAACTCCAGTACCTCTTAATGAGGGAGCTGTAACACTATCCAGTCGTCCCAGCACACGTCAATCAGAATTTCATTGCTTTGCACAGCTTGACTTATGTCAAAAAGGATGGTTAAAATTCACCCAAGTCCTGGAAACCTCCTGTTGAGTTAAACAGATCACATCTTAGCTACGGGAGGATTTTTTGTTTGTTTTGGTTGGGTTTTAAATGGTCAAAGGGCAAGAAGCATTATTTGCAAAAGCTTTTTCACATAACTGGTTCTTAGGATGCTGGTATCAGCAAGATGATTTACACATCATATAGTTAAAGAGACAAAAGCAATAGAGTTTGATGTGCCAATGAAAAGAAACATCATTTACAAAAAAGTCTGATCATACAAAAGGGATCCTCTAGCCTATTGTGGTTAAGAAAATCTCTTAGAGCATCGTAATAGATTATCTTTGACAGCGTGGGCTTTACCTTTACAAATGAGTAAAAATCAGAGCAGAAGGCTCAAAGCCAGCAAACTTGAATCATGGGAGGCAGTGTTATCTATGGGCAGCAGCACTTGAACCACCATTCCTGCAGCCTTCAGGACAAGCTTCATTGAAGGCTCACATACACGTTATATGGTTATTGCAATTGCTGCAGGCGAAACAACACAAGTAAGCATTTGCAGACACTTGGCTTGTGCTTACTGTAGCTCAAGTTGTACCTTCCAAGAGTTTTTAGACATACTCTTTTTTTCCTAGTTTGTTGCTTCAGTGAAACTGAAAACTCTGTTAAACTGTGAAATTATTGTATTGTGTTACAGGAAGCCTCCAAGTTTATAGAAATAGGAATGTCTCTGTGACGGAGGATAAAAGATTCATGCTATCCTTGTTTACAAGACAGTTCAAAGGATACCATAAACTACTACCTCTGAAGTGACAGTGCTAGGCATATTTTTCTGTGTAATTAGAGTCAGTACAAGAAGATGACATTTAAAAATGGTGGCTCTACATCCATAAAAGATTAATTATCCAGAGGAAGTATAAATTGCTTATAAGCAATAGCCCTTATATTTTTAAATGGTGACTCAGGAACAGGGAATGACTGAGTAGGCCGGTCTTCTTTATTCTGAAAAATAAACCACCAAAGGAAAATAGGAGGAGTTTACATAATCATAAGAGGCATAGGGGTGAATAGGGATCAGCTGCTCACTATTTTCTCCAGTGAAAACCAGGAAGGCATCAAGTGAAGACTGCATATTCTGATCCAAACAAATGTGATAGGGAGGGTCTTCTTGTAGTATGGGTAGTAGTGGATATTGTATACAGATGTATGAGGGGACACTACACCAGGTAATGGAAGAAAAATCCTTTACAGAGTACTAAATGCATAGAAACTACACGTGATTCTGTAAATCACTCAGCTGGCAATTGTATAAAACTGGGAGTCCTCATAGCACACTCATTTGCTTGCTCTGTTCTTGTTTTTCCTGAGTCATCTTCTTATGACCGTTGTTCTCAATGGATTTCCCCCTAAAAACATACTTCATTCATGCCTAATACCAGCTACCCAGCCAAAGCAAAGGATGATGAAATTTTAAAAATCAGCAAAAATATAAGAGTCATCAAAGAGGAAGAAAGTGTCAAAACTAGAACATGTGGGTGGGGCAGAGGCATGCCAATACTATCACCACTCCTTCAAGGCATGCAGCTCAAAGCAAAACAATTGGCATTGCTCAGTGGTGCTCTTCCCAAAGGAAGGGACAGAGTGAGGGAACACTAGATGCTATCAAGTTTCCTTCCGTAGAACCTGTGAACAGCCAGCATAGACAGGGCCAGGAGGAGTTTGACAATCAAGTCATGTGACTTTCTGGGTCCTCAGGTGTGGAGGTTGCAAACGAGAAGCTGAAGGAAGAAATGCAGCCACAACCTCAAGAACTGGAGGACCCAGATGAACTGCAGGGTTGTGCACCGAATGCATATACATGCCAGAGCCTCTTTCTCACTCTTAGTCAAGGACCTTATAAACCAATTTGTGCAACATTAATCTACATCTCTATCCCAGCTCCACATTCCCCCTGAATACTGCATAGTCTGCAGTCATTCTCTGCTTTAGTATTTACCAAAGCTCTTTTGGATGAAAAATCTAAGCACCAACTGGGGCCAGTCCACGTTGGGCAGGCAGCATCATCCATCCCAGTCCCGGTTGTTTTGGCACATTTCTCTCTCCGCATCTCACATGAGTCAGGGCTTACACTTTCTGAGGTGAGTGAAGACTCTGGTACTCATTAGCATGTCCAATGGTGTCTATGAGGAAAGAGAGGAAGAGGTAGTACTTGTAGCATAGTGCACACCACTAATGTGCAGCAAGGATAAAATCCAGCCTTCCAAATGGCTGAGACTTAAGCAGTGCAGAAACAGGCCAGTCTGCCTCATTTGGTCCAGAGTCACTCTTTGGTGTGATTATCACCAGGAATATCACTGTAGACTATAAATAAAAACAAAAATGTAGCAGCACAGAACCTCAGAGTTCAAAACTCAACATCTGTACAAGGTTGTATATGGATGTTTCAGGTGTTCTGGACTCTTGGGCGACCCTGGTTGCTGTCACTGGTCATCACTGCTCCCAGCACAGCCTGGAGAACCCCGCTGTGGCCAACCACAGCAGAGCTCCACAGCTCCCACAGACAGGCAGCCATTCTGAGAGACTGGCCCCGGGTGATCTTGGAGAACATCCCAACAGGTGGCATCCCACAGCCTTGGTCTCACCACCTGGTTTGCCCAGACAGGCTGTGTGTGAGCCTCCTGCGAGGCAGCTGTGTCAGGGAGCATGCCATGAGCATGGTTTCATGTCAAAGGTTGTGTAGACCTAGGCAAAGTGATTTACAGAACCAAGTGAAGAGAGAGCTAAGTCTATTCAAATATCAGATGCCATAATTCATCTTGATTAGCCTGGGATGATTCAACAGCTGTAACCATTTAGGCTACAATTCAGAAAGGCAAATATTTTAATCTAATGCTAGCAGGGGATTGCCAAGGAAAGGGAGGAACTGAAAAGAAAATACATCAATATTACAGACTTCATCCTGGAAACAGAATTCCAAAACTTCATTAAAATTCTTATACTGAATGTATAAAAATATAACTCATTTATAAAAAAAATTGTTTCAATTTGTTTAGAAGGATCGAGAGCAGCTGGGTTGAATGCAATGTAGACAAAACTTAGGTCCAAGAAAAATGATGAAGAATACTATTATCCAGCAGCTCCTTATCATGGAGGCATCTAAAATTTAGTGGGCACCTCTGTTGTCTTTTCATTTCATCTTAAAGCTCCCTAAGCACCTGCGTAGCCCCAGCAGGTCCTCAGCTGTGAGGCGTTCTCACTTATGCTCTACCATGATGCAGAAATTAGGATGTCTCTCTGCAGCTGCAGTCCATTACAGCCTGCTTCCAGCACATGTAAGTGTGCTGAGGTCAGCACGTAGCATAGCATGGCCAGCTACTCACAAGAACATGGCCAGTGCTGGCAGCAGGTTTTCCTCTAGATGCCCTGGCAAAGGACATTAAATAAGACAAATTAATGTAGCCTGGAGGAGTCTGACCCTGCAGGTGAGGTAGAAGACCATCTAACCATCAGTGTTAGTCACTGACATTATATTAGGGTTGACTTAAGCCTTAAGTATCTAGTGCCCTTATGGGCTAGTTACTAATCACTGTCAAGGAAAAAAAAAAGTGGTCAGGTAGTGTCTTTCCTCTCCTTCAATTCACAGGTTAGTTGCTAGTCTTCAATAAAGACCAAAAGGAGACACTTACGTAGCTCTGAGTTCCAGCTGGGATGGAGACTTCCCAGAGCAGCCAAGTCAGTAATTGCAGCACCACTGAGTGTGAATGCACTGATACCATCAGTGTATGAAAAGAGTTAGGTCCTCTTTCAGCAAATTTGTTCTTATAAATTGTTTACTATTGTTAAAGTAAACAGGGTTTAAGGCAAGCTTTCTCTCTAGGGCAAAGTGGCTAGTCTTGGGAGGCAACTGGGATTTTTTTAAGGTAATTTGATATAAGCTGCTTTTCCTGAAAGATACTGTTTTTTAGCAGCAGAGAGAAAGGAGCTGTTTGCACATGGTCAAAAGGAGTGGTTGGGCTCAGCCTCCTAATTGTTCACATTTGGCATTAATTGCTCTGTGCAAATACAGTGGCCATGCTCGCACTAGTTCCTAGCCACCCTGCACAATCATTTAATTTTTTTTTAATGAGCTATCTTCCAATAGGTAGTACAATATTAATGTATTGCCATCAATATATATGGAGAGATTTGTGTTTTGTGTTATACGTGCAGTATAACTATATATGCTGCAGGCTCAGGTGGTCTTCCCACTAGAAACAATTTCTGAAGTCTGCAGCTTCAGAAACTCAGCAGCTGCATAGTGCAATGTTAAAGTGGTACATTTTAAAGGGAACTGGGCACCTTAAAATTGAAATAATCTAGAAAAAAGAAGAATTACTGAAGACTAGTTAAAACTGCATAGCTTATTTCTTTTATGTTTAAGAAACTACAGGAAAATTCAGCAGAAGCATTTTGTGGTACACCTGTGACAGAACTGGTATCCCTGGAAGAAGAATCAGGTAAGAGTTCCAGAATGGCAACAATGCACATTAAATTTTATATCCTCTTATGAGAAATGGCTTCCTTCATAAATTGTGTTCTTAAAAACTGAGCATAATCTGATACATGTAGGGAGGGAAAAGCAGATGTGACACAAACAGAAGCTGATTTTTCAGCAAACTGTTTCAATATTGGTAGGAAGATTTAAATAAAGATATATTTTAATGTCTTGAGATTATTACAGAACTAATCCTAGCCAGACAATGTCAAAATACAGCTGATCCAAATTATCAGATTGTACTTTGAGGGCATGTTCAAGAAAAGTCATTCAAGTAGTGCCAACCCAGCTTAGTGATGTATGGCACCACACAAACTCAGAGGCTATCCTGACTCAAATTGAGCTAGGTTTGGTGTCTCTGCACAAGTTTCATAGTTAATGCACAACCCGAAAATTTCCTTTGGATGATCAAAAACTGACTGTATCTATGATACATCAGGAGGGGGAAAAAAAATTCCAAATTCTGACCCATCTAGCAACAACAGATAAACTTCAGGGGTTCAGAGGACAGCTGAGGTTTGAAGTGACTTTTTACAATCATCTAGTCTACTCTCCCTGCTCAGAGAAGAGTCAGCTAGAGCAGGTTGTCCAGAACCTTCCCTAGTCAGATTCTGAAATATCCAAGGATGGATGTTTCCACAGCCTCTCTGGGCAACCTGTTCCAATGTTTGATCATCCTTACCATTAAAAAAAAAAAGATTTTTCTGTTCTTAAATGGAGTTTTCTGTACTTCAGTTTGCACCTATTGCCTCTTGTCCTTTCACTGGGCACTAATAGGAAATATCTGGCTCTCAACACACTACTTTGTTCCTCTATTCTACCCTCCTAGTCAAAAAGTTTTTTCCTAATGTCCTACCAAGCCACATTTTGTGCCCACTGGTCCTTCTTATGTACTTTGCCACAAAAGAGAAAAGTTTGGCTCTGACATCTTTGTAACTGTATTTCTATTGTTAGGAATCACCCTTTAGGTTTTTCTTCGTCACGAAGAAACAAGTCCAGCTGGCTCAATCTCTCCTCAGAGGTGATGTGTTCTGGGCTCCTAACCTGTTTGGTAGCCCCTCTAGTCTCTCTCCAGTTTCTCCTCCTTGAACTGGGGCTAAAATGAGATGCTGTATCCCAGGTATGTCCTCCCAAGCATCAAGTAAAGTTTGATTCTAACTTTCTGCAATTAACTAGCCATGCTGCTCTTAATGTTGTCCAATATGCGATCTGCCTTATTCACTCATTTGTTCTGGAGTCAAATCCTGTCCTTGCTCTAAAACATAAATACCTAACCATTGTTTGAAATCAATCAGTGTAATGACATAGAAAACCTAGGCTGCTCTTCAAAGATAGACCCCAGAGTCCACTGTTTCATGTTTCAGTGACAAACTTATTTACCTCAATATATGAACATCACAGAAAGTAATAAAATAATTCATTCCAACTGAGCATTTCTGACCCAGTCTGATACTTGGCATGCCTTTAGAGTTTGCAGACTTATGGTGCTGGTCTATGTGATGGGTCAGAGCAGACTTTTGCTACAAGGGGGCCCACCTGAATATCAAAGATAAATAATCCTTAGTCAAGGAGGTCAGACAGTAGCACAAATTCCAGAATCAATGTGTGGTATATGCAGGATCTGTTTATCTCCAGAAAAGTACTTCAAAGCCAGAACATGACTTTTTGAAGTATTGACATGCACCTCCACCCATCCCTTCAAAAACCCTCACTAAAAACCCAAACTTTCCACCCTGGCCTAGATGAGAAACCTTGGCTGAAGGCCCAGCAGTTCTTGCAGGCTGCCTAAACCAGGCCTGGGTGGACCCTGAAATGAGATACAGACTCTCTTTTCATTATGATGGCAATGGTTTAAAGATAAGCAGCAAAAGACAAGGAAAATGAGGAGAACTGTATTCAAGCTGACTGTTAGGAACTTCAAGAAAGGGTAAGGGGTAGAGAATGAAAAAATGAAAATTATCTCTTTAGAATAATGAAGAAAGGAGTAAATTGGGAAAATTACTTGCATCCTCTGCAAAGCATTTAGCAATTTCCACTCTCAGTAGCTTCAGTGGAGAGGCTGTATTTTGCCAGCTCCTTCCCGTGTCTTTAGCAAAACTGCATGCCATATGAAACACTGATCTCATGCTAAATGGTCATATGCCAGCTATTGTGATGATGTCTGATCTGGCTGCCCAAGTGGAATTGCACAATGAGCAAGAAAGGAAATAAGCAGGTGTTTAAAAGTACTTGTGTTCTTAAGGGCATGATTGTGCAAGTCTCTGACTCCTTGAGTTATGGCACTGTTTTACAAAACACGGGTACCCAGTGACACCCATTCCCTTGACTGCAACCATGGCCTTAGAACCAGCAGCTTCAGAAGCATTTTCAGTACTGGGGTGTGACCCAGGGGACGCTCATCTCTTGTCTCCCAAGGAAGAAAGAGTGCTTGCAATGAAGCAGCACAGACAAAGCCTGAAGCTTGTGTCTTATCATGGGATTACAACCAGGAATCAGCAAGAACAGGATTGTACCATGGAGTCAGACAAATCAACAGCCAAGTACAGTACAACAACAACAACTCCAGTACAGACCATACCCTCAGTAAAAGGGCACGATATCAAGGGGTCTGTAGCACAACCCCTAACATAAGGGATGAACCAGGGCCAGGGTACACCCAGGGGCTCCAGTCAGGAGCAAAAGGAGAAGGAGCTGCAGACAGCAGCTGGAGATAAACTGCAACATGTGACTGAGGGACTCCAGCTAGCTACAGAGTAGGACTAAGGTCCATTGTGGAGGCAGGGCTGGAGATAGTCACACCTAGCAGGACAGGACAGAGTGCCCATTCATGACCATACAGAGAGCCCCTGGACAGAGGAAATGTGGGTGAACATCCTGAGTGAGGCCAGCTGGGCCCACTAAGGCCAGTTGGTGACCTCATATGGCCCTGATTCCAGGAGGAGACATTTCACGGTGTTGTGGAAAGACGCCATCTTAGGGAGCGGGAGCAAGCCGGAAGGACAGCAGCCCAAGCTGAAAGCCCAAGCCATCAGCTTGGCTCTATTCACTAACGGGGGCTAAGAACATGGGCCCAGAGAGGCCAGATCTTGTTTGCAAGGAATCATTAAACGTTGTCCTGAGACCAGCTGATATCAATAAGGTCTCATGATCCCTGTTGTCGGCAGCTCATTCGCATAATTCATGGCCGCCTCCAATTATCTGTGGGAGCTTAGCAGGCCGGACTCTTCGCTTGTGAAGGAGGTTCCACATGGGCAGGCACTTAATGAACAGATTGGATTATAAACACTAGCTAATCTTTCCCACATGTACACCTGAAGAGTATCACAAGTGACAGCTGTTTAAATTTCCAAGGAAATTAATGATTCCTAAAGAGGCAAGACTTATCAAGGCTTTGACTGGGCCTGATAACGGACAGCCACCAAAGGGCAAATTGTTTATAATAGTCTATAAGTGCCTCATTCTATGGGTTCATCTTGGGAAGTTTTATTGACATGGTCCCTTTTATTAATGTTTGTGCTGGCAAAGACTAGAACAGCTTGGTTCAATCTACTAATGATATTAGGCTACTAAGGCCTCTAATGAGCACCTCGTATCTTCAGGTCACAGTCAGTTTAAAATGGCTGGTACTGGGGCCAGGACACCATGGGCTCAGCTGAACTCTACAAGGCAGCTGCATTGTGCCTGCCCCATGCAGCGCTCACATCTTTGCGGGGCCCATCTGAGAGCCTACTGAAACATCAACTCGTGTGTAGTGACTCATTTGCTGTGTTCACAGCTTTGAGATTTGGGGTCTCTCGAGGGCTGGTGGGAAGAGGGTGATACAGGTTTACTGTGAGTCTATAACCAACCTTTCCTGACAGACCACATATGGAAAAAGAAAGCTCTTTGCTCTGTTCCCTTTTGCAGGAAGCCTGTTCCTTTACATTAGGACACAAACCCTCCATCAGTCACCCTGGCATTCCTCCTTCCCCATAAAGTGTGTCACAGGACACATTCACATTTCCAAGGGGACTTCTCGGAGCCTGGTTCTGTTTCAAAGAAGGCATCATGAAAGAAAAGCATTCACGTTGGCCTGTGAAAGTGGCAACATGGAAAGATCCTTATTAAACTCAGGGGTGAAAAAAAGCGATCTAGATAGAGCAAGTCATTTTCCTCCAGCTACAAGTAATACAATTCCCATGCAGAACTGGGTAGTTATGGGATCATTTTAAAGTTCAAACTGGTCAAGGAGTGTTTCACAAAGGACCGTGGAATTAATTTAGATTCAAGACTACAGACAAAACAAATGGGCCACAAATGGTTTATAAATATTTTCTTGCTTAAGAATAACTCTGTGATCCATCACTGAGTTCACTTCTGAAGTGTTTGGCTACAGCAAGGAACCTGTTCCTCCTGCCACATGGTGTAAACCAGAATTGATTCATTTGAAACAAATGGATGACGGTGATGGTTAAAACCAGACTTAAAGCAAGTCTAACTAGGAGGAGCCTGAGCTGTTTTACCTAAATCCATGGTAATGTTACTGTCTGACCCACTGCACTCAAGCCTATTTTTATGTGTCATATATATTCTGCAAAGCAGTTCTTTCCCAGTTTATGTTCGTATAATTGCACTTACTCTGCTTGCTGAAGAACTGACCCAGTATTTTCAACTTTAATTTCTCTGTCATTTATCATCAAAACTAGTGGAAGGCTTCACTTAAAGAATGTTGAAGTCTCCTGTGACTGAATAAATCATTTCTGTATAGGTTATTTTTTGTGCTTTCTCCAACTAGATCAGTATTTTTCCTGGGAATGAATAAGAAAGATCTTCTGATTGGATTACTAAATAATGGATATTTTAAAATACAATGTTCAGGCCAAAGATGATCTATATACTCACGGTGCACGTGCATGCACACACATCATTTCCTCAGTTTTATTTTAGGACCTTGCACGATTGGGATTTTTCTTGACATGCTGAATATCTGCCACAGAGAATGTTCTACTATAATCATAACAATATGATACTATATTAGGAAAGGAACTCAATTTGAGGGACATTTGGAATCTTTGTTAGTTACATTTCAAGTCTCTTTGCTTTCACGAGGTGAAGAAACCAAGAACAGGCAGCCTAAGAAGGAGATGTTGCTAGCAGGTAGTAGGACTGCTCTGGTCGTATTGGTTGTTTATTAACTTGCTGCTGGATTTCTAACATAATAAAATTTCTGAACAGCACAGGCAAAGATACAGTTCTATATGTGTTCCTCAGTAGCTGATACAGCACTTTTGATTCAACTTTTAATGCCTCTTCCCTAAAATAACAAAGCAAGCATAAAGAACACATACAAATGAATGTATGTGTGATGCCAGTTGGTTTAAGGCAGAAAAGGGAAAGGCCGAAAGCACATAGAACAAATAAAGACTTTTTTCCAAGCTGGACCTTGTTGTTTTTTTCCATGATTCTTACATCTAATATTTCATGTTTGTCTTGAATGAAGACTCTGACCCCCTCCTTGATCCAGGGAGGCTGTATCCCCAGAGGTTGGAAAGAACAGACTGGCCCACCTGTATGGCAGAGATCCACTGATATGGCATGTAAGAGTGGAAGAAGTGAGGAAATGAGAGTTACTTTCCCTCTCAAAATGGTTTTACAACCTTGCCAGGGCTATCTATGGTATCACAATCCTGTCTTAATGCAGCTAGGTTTATAATACACCTGCATACCACTCCAAGAATTTCTTTCCTTTCAAGGACCACTGTTCAGATGCCTATGCCCAATTCTCAAGGTCAGATAGCTCTGGTGAAAGACTTTCTGTGGCAGACAGTCCAACAGAAATAGCAGTGGCTGCATCTCATGGATCCCACTGGGGGCATAGATCTGGAGGATAAAAGAATCAACAAAACCCTTTTCTTACGGGGCTAAAATTTTGCTCAAATGGGCTGAGAGAGCATTTACAAGATTATGTGCAACAGTGCCATCTCATGGGCTTACTCAAAAGGGTAAACAAGGTGACGAGGTGTCTGCAGGCCTGGCAAGCTACCCTCAGTCCTAACAAAAAGGAAGACCCGACCAAGGAATTTTTACTGCGTACCCTTTGCCCATGAGCCTATCTCAAAAGGCTTTTAAAAATAAAGTTATGGGGTTTTTTGATAAAAGTTATAGGGTTAAAATAATTTCCATGGTGAGATATTTGATTTAGTACCGTGGAAGGAACTTTTTGATTGAGGCACTACAGCATAGGAAGCACACAGGTCAAGTTAAATGCACTAATTACTGGATAATAGACTTCAAGTGAAATTTCAAAGCTGGAAGCAATGAAAGGGAGTTGAGGGTTCAGATGCCTCAGAAAAGCTGGTGTATTACAGTGCCAGACTACACAGCTACATAGGATATCAGAAAGGAAAAAAAGGAAATATTATGTAATTTATCAGCATTTATATGTTCATACTCCTTTCACAATGCTAATGTCTGTGGGCTTCATCTTTTCAGAGTACATTGCCCTGAAATAGTTGTTAAAAATTTGTAGGACAAATACATTTAATTGACAAAGTTAACACAGGGATTTAGGCTTTTTAAATCAAATTAATTCTTCTCCAAGACCCTAGTCAAGTGGTTTTGTTTTGGAGAATGAAGCATGTTTATTACACATTAAAATAAATGTAGAAATGAGGCTTTTGAGTTTCAGATATGAGTTGCTTGGGGTGGCTACTAGGCTGCCTTCTCCTAAGCCTCTTCTTCCTATACTGCATTACATTTTCATTATTGTTAAAAATTTTGAAAAGATTGTTCTTCTTAGATCAACTCTAAATATAAAAGTGACCTTTCAATTTATCTGCATCTTCATTACTGTATTACAGCATAGGTAAAACAAACTAATTTCCCCAGGTCTGAATTCCTATGAACATGCAGAAGTGCACAGTAAAATTCATTTCACTTGCTGCAGTGAAATAGCAAGAGCTGTCCCTGGCCACAGAAATCAGTTCATGGCCCTGTAATGTAAACAGTTTTTATCAATGAGCCAGGAGAAAACCTTAAATCATTATTTATATAATCTCTAAATAACACAAATAGTGGTAATATATATAAATACTGGAAATATAGATATAAATATTGGAAAGAAAGAACTTTTGAAACAGATCTGGGCCATCTTGGTAAGTAGGGTTCAAATCCATGTTATTTTGTTGAGCATAGGTAAATTAAAATCTTGGGGAAAACATAGGACATCTTTTCAGGGCTCACTTTATCTTCAACAAGAAGACTACTAGAAATGTTTAGAGCTTATGATAGATAACTGGTTGAATATTAGCTGGCTTCTTTTGTGTTTGTTTTCAACTTCCTTCCTAACACTTTAACTTCTACAAACAAAAATTATAACTTTTTTATTCCACAAATCAGTTTGTCTCAGAATGCAAAAGTAATGCTGGACCATTGTCACGCAAAAATAAGTTTTTCCAGAGATGAAATAGAATATGAAAAATTCTGCTTTACCTTGTGATTTTCTTTGCAGTTCTATCATCTGTCTAGGGAATGTTCGTGAAGGAGTGGTCTGTTCCAACATCTGTCTCAGAGAGGGATTAGATGGATAAGATATAGAAGGCCAGGGTAGAAAAAAGGTTTGTCTTGAACCAGGAAGGGATTGTTTCATTTATGGCTGTTTCGAGTGAAAGAAGGAAATTGAGAATGATGACAGGGGCAGAGGGAGAGGGATTGGTGAGATGTAGGCATCTCACACATATCATTTCTGCTTTTGGAAAACTGAAATTAAATACACAAACACAGTGGCTGAGACATCTTTGTGGATCTACCTACAGCAGTCTTTGATATTACCAGAAGAACAGCCAGTTCTATGCCAAAAGCTGATAATAACCTTATATGATAGGAAAGCTCACTTCATAGTGAGATACCTGGAGGTAGCACTGATAGAATATTTAGATTCTATAATTTACACATGGGCCCTTGTTAAATCCAGGAGCTATTTTTCAGTATAGCCATAATTAAAATACTCGAGTAGCCAGGGGGTTTTGTGTATGTGTGTGTGTATTATGTGTGCAATGTAGTTGTGCAGCTAAAAAGGGCCAAATCCAAAAGTCCATTGTGGGTATAGCAGAAAATGTATCTAAGTAACACCAACACTTGCTGTGAGTGGAGCCACAGTGCTGGAGCAGGGCACAGAGGTGTAAGGCATGCTGCTGTTTTTAGCCTCATGATCTGAGGAAGTGTAGGAAGTAAATAGGCAGCCCCATATCTGTGCTTTTATCTGCTTTTGTAATTGATCCCTAAATCCTGTGGGAGCAACTCATTCTACAATGAGTGATTGATATTTAAATTGACGTTTACCATTTAATCTTCTGTCTGGTATCTCCTTTGTCAGTAAGACTAGATCTGGTTATAGGCTGCAAAGCAAGATGGAAATGTGAACTCCAGCCAGTAACATTGTCACAGTTGCTCTAAACCTGCTAAATCAATAAAACTGGAGGCGAGGGTTCATAAATCTCTGTCTGTGTATATAGCTGCTGTGATCCAGCTCCTTCTGTGAGCCTGCATGTGGCCTCCAAATAGAGTTCCTGGCACTTCATCTTTTTGGTCTAGAGGTACATCCGTGATAAAGCAGATTTAATGGGGAAGATCTTGCAGTGCAACAACATAAACTGTGTGTTTTCTTTCTTCCCTCTCACCAAAAAGCTAATATTCAGTTTCTCTCCTGTCCAAGTCAGACTAGCTTCCCATAACAGCACTCATCCATGACAGTCTCCAGTATTTTCCTTGATGACAAATTGAGCTCCATGAACTAGAACACTTACTTTTGGAACTGGCTGCAATGGATGCTGGAAGAGCCTTCAGCATTTGCATTTGGAAAGGGGCAAAGCTGTGTATTTATATTTGAGCTTTCTGCCTGTGTGTCTGAGTGTATATGTGATCTAATGCCAAAAAAAAAGTTCATATATGAATTGCAAAACTAATGTAATGTGCAGTGCATATGGAAAGGAACATTTTCATTTATGGAGCATGACACAGTGATATCTGTAATCCCTTGGTTTTGTTAGCCAAGAGGAGAACAAATAATACTATTTTTTATTTGTGAAAAAACAATATTTTTAGAAGTTTCTCAGTAGAGTTATTATATGTTACTTGTATGTTACTAACACTGATTTCTAAAAAAATCTACTGTTAGATTTGAAGAGAAGGCATTAGCATATTCTCTCTTCTTTTTTTTTGTCATGTCTTTTTTTAGCTTTTCTTGTCATAAATGCAATGTTTTGCTGCATACTTAAGCTCTAAAGTTTCATGGGAGCTTTCAAAACATGAGGAATTCTTATGAAATAGAGGAAGGAATGAAATAAAAACTTAACAAGGTTTCAAATGCATCAAAAGCAAGAAGCGTGGCAAAGAGTCTGTAGAGTCAACAGATTCAGCTGTAAAAGAAGTTTTCCAGAAAGATAAGATCATTAAAGGAAAACTTAATGAAATATTTTCTTAGTAAGAGAGGTTTCCCCCCCAGCTTTTCTTTATAGAGGGCTGAATCTAATGGGTTGTTTTAAATTGCAGTGTCAGAAGAGATTTTTGAATAAAATTTATAAAATGAGAAGTAGGAAATCAGAAGGACCAGATGGTGTTCACACGGGTTTTCTGAAAGAACACACATGCCAATGTGAAAATGTTATGTGTAATCTGTCACTTAAAATCAATCTCTTTCCCAAAGAAACAGAAAGCAACAAATGTGATACCATTTTTAAGCCATCAGGAATGATTTGGGGAAGTATAGATCAATGTCTCACTTCTATATAGATGAAACTATGGAAACTATAATTAAATCTAGACTTAGTAGCCACATGGAAAGATTTGATTTAGTAAGGAAGACTCAGAACTGCTTTTCTTGGTGAAAGTCAAGCTCAAATATTAAATACTTCTTTAAATGAGGGAGTATGCAAAGAGCTTTCCAGCAGTGTCTGCTCGGAGTTCCAGGCACAAGCAGTAGAGGGGAAGGTGAAAGCTTCATTAAGCCCCTGTATGAATCCATGTGGAGTGCTGCATGCAGGTAGGTCTAACCCTTGAATATCAAAGAGTGCGGCAGTCTTAAAAAACATACGGGGACAGCAACTCTGTTGGCACAGCAAAACTATGAAGAAAGGACAGCTATCTTCTGAGACTGAAACATCACTGAGAGTCAAGCAGATTCATTTTATTGGAAAAAGCAATTTCAGATTACTGACGACAGAAAAAAAGAGGAGTCTTTAAAGTCTTATAAAAATGCCATGGAACACACATGCAAACTTTAGAGACAAATAAATTGCCATCTGTTTCAGTCTTTTATTGTGTTTTCACTTAAAACAGAGTCATCAGAACAAAAAATGTCCCCTGGTTCTCTTGAGTTGTGAACAGGGAATAATTTTTCATGGCATAGCAAAAGGGCTACTGTTAAATGGAGCTTGAAGGTAGTTACTGTATACCTTCTGTGGAAAGAAAGGGCAACAACTCTCCTCCAAGCCCAGAGGAAACAAAAGTCTGGAGTAAGGCTCTGACGTTTGGAAGAGTTAAAGCTCCAGTGAGAATGAGTGGTTTAACCAGAACTTCTATTTTACACCACTTTTAGCACCAGTTTCTCACATTTCCCTCCCCATCCTTCAGGATTATCTTCTGCAAAATCTGGTTCTTGCAGGCACAAGGAACCACATGCGAGGATTTGAGGTACACACTAAGCCGGGGAACAAGGAATGGGAGTGGGTGGATCCTTGTTAGCACAAAGGAATTGATCCCATGTGTGAAAGAAAAATACTCATCTGCAGTGTAGGCAATATCTGAGCAAACCCAAAATTCCTAGGCCTTTTCCTCAATATTGAAAGACCATGACACTCACAGACATAGTTTCTAAAATGCTAAAAACCTGTGATTGATTTTCATGAAGCTCAGAATGATCCATAGCTGCCAGAGGAATGGAATAATAGCACCCACATTACTAAAAGGAATTAGATTTGCAGCAATACCAGGTATGATTGCTGTTTCTTTCATTCTGTCTTTATTTAGATTTATGTACATTGGTGAGGATCTATCTGTATTGCCTAGGGGATTTGGATTTTTTAAAGGTACTATAAAAAATATTTATAAGCAATACTGCAATAAGCAATTTTAGAACTGCAGCCTGTCCTCATCTTCCAGCATTTTATCTGAACTCTTTTGGAAATGTGTCTTTTAATCTATCCTAAGGCTAGTGACTAAGACAATTATTTTTTAGAACAAACCTGCTTATGGCCAACATCTCAAAACTATACACGTGTTTGTGTTTAAGAAGAACATCATACACATATAGGCACTCATATACCAGCAGTCATAACACCACAGGCCACATGACAAGAAAGTATTTCTCCTTTTCCTATTCCTGTGCACCAGAGAACACTTCTTTTTATATGCTCCATTTCCCCTGACATCTATAGCAATTATGTGCACAAGAGGTACGTGTCCTGATATTTAAAAACAATTCACTTCACAGAAGGAGTTATTGCTGAGTGTTTTCTTAGCAAAAGACAAAGCAACCAGCCTCTCATCTTGATTAAAACCCTCTGACTTTTGGAATCTTCTGCTAAATTGTATTTGCCATACAGGAAGGGTGTAGGAGGGAGGAAAAGAATTGAAAAACTCCAGTCTTCTGTCAATTATCAAGTGTTTTAAATTTAGAGATTTTCCCATCAACTAGAAACTAAATCCATTTGGTTTTTGCCAGAGAAAATGGGTGAAGATGCCATTTCTAAAGTGTGTAAAGACTTTGTGGTTCATTTCACAATAATATTTGTTGAACTTTTGTGGCACACTTTCAGAGGAAGCAAGACAGGGCTGTGTTAGTCATGATTCGCTAAATAGTACATCCTAATCCTTCCTAGTTTTTGTTTATTCATGCCTTGCTGTGGGATTTAGCTGTTAGCTCATGGAAAGAAAAGGAAAATCCCAGCAGATAGAGGAATGCAGCCTTCCAGTCCGCTGCTTGGAGACAGGTTTGGATATTTCTGTGCTTCAATTCTGACAGAAACCCAAATGCACAGGGAATGGGGAAAAGGAGAAGAAATACATTGTCTGTTTCTCAGGTGAGAACAGGGGAGACCAAGCTCCACACACAAGATGACCTGGAAATCAGACGTACAGCTTGGGGAGGCAATGAGGGGCAAGCTGCACCTTTCTCATGAGAGCTCTTCACAGCCCTGCCCACTGCTGCTGCCAAACAAAGCTGCGGTCTGGCAGGAACCATCTACTTTTTGGTACCTCAGGGCACCTCCAGCAATGTCACCATGAGGAGAGAGGGCAAGCTTAGCTAGAAGTGTCCCCATGAGCTCTACTTCCTGCCTCCCAATGTTGTTTCAAAGGTTGCTTTCATTCTCCAACCCTCCAGTCTGAGCTGACTGATAAGGAAGCTCCTCTTGGTTTTTTTCATCTGTTCTGAAAGAGGATCCGTTCATTGTGAGAGGCCCTTTGGTCAGAGGAGGGTGTCTCCTCTTTGTTTTATTTCCTCTTGACTCTTACTGGCCATAACCTTGGTGGAGCCGGAGGAGGGAGCTGAGTCACTGCTATGGGTGGTGAAGCCCTGTCCCACTGGTGGGAGCAGACGTGGAGGGGCGGCGAACAAGGGAGTGAGTGTGTTGAAATCCTGCCTCTGCTTTTCCGGTCCAGGTGATCCTGCCAGTGACAGATCTAGTCTGAACTTCAGCTACCGCTGAGGAGGACAAGGCCGGAGGGAGTGGAAAACCAAAGCCTGTGGCGCATAATGAAGTCCTTATGTGCTGAAAATTCATATTTGATATGCCATAGATGGAGATGTTGACAGCCACAATCTGTGCTTTGCAGGAAAAGGTTTTGAAGAGAAAATACGCTGCCTTTGCAAAGGCTGGCAGAGAGCCGGCACGGGCCTGCAGAGCATTGGGTCTGTTCCTTGATGGCTCCCATTAGAGAAATAAGGAAGAAATAATTTGATGTAATTGTTTTTTTGCTCAGTTTCTTGGTTGCTGATTGTGTAGAACAAGAGGCACAGCATCCAAGAAACTTGGATGTATTTCTTGGTTGTATTTCTGTTCCTCATCCTGCCATGGACTTGGTGTGTGAAGTTATGCAAGTCTGCTCTGTTCTGGGCACCTTGGTTTCTTCATATCAAGTTTTCTTCTTCATAAGTCTTTGCAGCTCTTGGGAAACCAAGTATCAAATATTGTTATTAACTAAAGTTATTTGATGGCATTTCTATTCTTGGTCTATCAGTCCTCAAGAAAAGTCATAGGTTTTTCAAATCTCTCTTTTACAGTGCAAATGCATTTTCCTACACAAATTACTGTGAAAATGATGTAGTGAGACTCCATAAACATGATGAATATGTGTTCTGTGGCCAATGTGTGAGAAAGAAAAGACTCCATCTGTTTCTTCCTGAACTGCTTTGAAGCCACTGGGATAACAGGACTCTAAAGCTTGGTAAATTCATTTGTTTAGACCTGTACTTAAAATACTCTTAAAAAGGTATTTAAGATCCATTAATTTGGAGGCATGTATTCTTGATTGTAACACAGAGTTTTAACATTCCTTTTGAATTGCAGCAGGAACTTTTTTGCTCAACTGCTCCAGTACATTTTCTATCTAGTTCAAATTTCTTTCATCAGTAGTCATTGCTAGGGTTATCTCACTACATTATTTCTCTTCACTTATTCTTGTAATATTGGACTCAGATTTTCAGGACCCAATTTGTGATCACAGTTAGACAATCTGTCCCTAGCTGTCATGATGTTCAGTAGCTATTCTGCTGCCCCAAACTGCAATGCAATAATTTTCACCCAGAACTGGAGTACCAGAAATTAATCCCTGAGATCCCAAAACCATGTTGAGCATTCATTCTATATAAAGAGTGGTCCATCGTATCCATATAATTTTATCCCTCTGGTTCACCATATTACCAACAGGTTGACAATCACTCACATTTCCCACTCTGCACTAAGTGATAGAGGAGACACCTGCATCTGGCAACTGTAGATTTTACTGATACAGGAATTCTCCTCAGTGTTTCTATGGTGGGCAGACCATGACCCATATATCCATCTACCACATCCACTGGTATCTTGGCTGTGTCAGCATGGACACATATATAGAGAGAGATAGATAGATTAAAATATATAGCCACAGCTATGTCTCTTGTGAGAGGAGCTGTACCGGTCTGAGCTAAAGGGATGCACCCCTGGCTGTATTCAGGTGTATATTCCAAATGTAGTTCTTCCCTATTGCCTTTTTAAATTTCTCAAAATAGTGTACTGAAGGAGTAGTTAAAAATGGAGACCCCAAAGAATAGCCTCCCATCTGTGGTGGCACTTCCATTGTGCATGGTTCTGCCAATGATTCCTCAGATCCCCTCCTTTTGTCTAATTTTTTTATTTTTTAATTAGAATGCCATGTCACAATCTTTTTTTTTTTTCAAATTAAATGAGATCCACCATGAAATGCATAATTTTGTACGTAGGAATTAGGACAGGATGGAATTATAGTTTTACTAAAGCTAGATCTAATTTTAGGTTGTTTGAACTGCTGTGACAGTTTTTGCAATAAATTGAAATTTGTATTTGACACTACCTTGATTTAATGTAGTTTTCAATTCTATATACTACTTTTAATTTAGGAGATGACAAATAAGCTGTGGAAAACATTTATTTTCAGCTCATTTTTGTGGTGTTATTGCATTTGAGTCACAAGAACAGATTTTTATATTAACAACAATATATTCTTAGAACATTGAAGATTAAATGCAGAATAAACACTAGGTACTGAACTCTCTAGATTATATCATAAAGTGTATGTAATTTAAAAAGCTCTCCTCCTCTTAGCACTGCCACTTCATATTTTATTCTTCAAAACATTGTCTTGCACAAATTATATCTCATGCAATCTTCACCTTCACCATTTATGACAAAACCCATCATAATCTCCAAACCTGTGATCATGTCTGTTAAGACTATGAGGCTGAAGTCTCTCATAACTTCTGCTGTGAAGCCACTGATGACCTGACAGGCAAAACCTACAGTTCAGTTCTAGTTCAATGAGATTTATTTCAACAGTTTTCCTCCCAGTTTTCTGTTGTGTAAAAGGCAAATTAAAGGCACTTATATAATAATATAGCATTTCAGGATGCAAGCAGTAGTTCTGGGGTGTTCAGCCTTAACACTGTCATACTTCATTTAAGGTTGTAGGAAAAAACGCATAAAAACATTTGGGTAAGCATTCCCCATGGTTTGAGTCATTTCATACAACAAAACGAAACCTGGAATGTTTTTGGATAGCTAAAGCTTGCACAGATTCACATGCAAGTTTGGAAATGTCTGGAATAGACGATAGTGTGGCCTGCAGAGCTTAGGATGTTGCATTTATTTCTATTTCCCTCTATTCAGAATTCAGATGCTTTCAGCCATGTCTTTTCAAAATTATCTCACAATGACACCTTGCATTGTTGCTGCCACTTTGTGTTCTTATGAGGAGGAATCAGGGGATTTAGTTATATAAGGACTATGTTGTACTCCTGCAGATACTATGTAAATTTCCACGGAATCTCAGAGTGTGTTAGGTTGGAAGGGACCACAGTGGGTCATCTGGTCTGAGCTCCAGCTCAGTCAGGGTCATCCTAGAGCTCATAGCACAGGATTACATGCAGATGGTTCTTGCATATCTCCTGTGAGGGAGACAGCGCCGGCAACCTGTGGGCAACTTGTTCCAGTGCACAGTTGCTGCTCAGTGAAGTTCTTCCACATATTCAAGTTCTTCCACATGGAACTTCATGTGCATGAGTTTCTGCCCATTGTCTCTTTCCTATTGCTTGGCACCACCAAGAAGAGCCTGGCTCCATCTTCTTAACACCCTCCCTTGAGATATTTGTAGTTGTTGATGGGGGGCTGTTCTCAGTCAGCTCTTCCTGAGCCTGAACAGGCCCAGCTCCCTCAGCCTTTTCCCATAAGAGAGATGCTCCAGTCCCTTAATGACCTTTGTATCCCTCCACTGGACCTGCTGCGGGAGCTCCCTCTCTTGTGCTGAGGAGGCCAGAACTGCACACAGCATTCCAGATGTGGCCTCACCAGGGCTGAGTAGAGGGTCAGGATAAGGTCCCTCAACCTGCTGGGAATGCTCTGCTCAATGCACCTCAGGATAGCATTGGCCTTCTTGGCCATGTGGGAACAGTGCTGGCTCATGGACAGCTTGTTTTCCACCAAGATCCCCAGGTCCTTCTCCACAGAGCTGCTTTCCAGGAGTTTGGTCCCCAGCCTGTACAGGTGTCTGGGGTTATTCCTTCCCTGGAGTAGGACCCTGCATTTACCTTTGCTGAATTTCAGACAGTTTTTCTCTACCCATCTCTCCAACATGTAAAGGTCTTTCAAATTTTAATTATGATTTGCATTCTCCGTACTGCAAAATGTGTCACTAAAAAATTTGGCAACAAAATGAAACAATTTCCACATTAAAACAATATTAAAAATCATATTTCATGTTTCGTGGGAATGTCATGGGGTAGCCAGTACTACCCACCTTCAGCTCAGCTGGCAATCTTCCACCTACCAATAGCCCATCCTGCTGGGAATGTATGTCCATGGGCATTTACAAATCTAGACATGAATCAAGAAGTACAAATACAAGGGGGAAAGTCATTATTTTGCAAACTGGGTCAGAATATCAGATTCATGTCTACAATTGAGACAATAAGTTTTTGCTCAAAGTTTTCATTTTGGAAAACAGGCAATTGTTTGTCAAGTTAAAAAGAGGGACAGAAAGTGGCAATGTGAATGCTTCTCTATAATCTTTTCCTTGAAATGTTCCTACCATCCAGATATTTCTGGTGACATCTGTCTTTGCTCAATGAACACATGTCTTTGCAGACCCATCACCTTATGCTGAGTAATTGAAAAAAACAACATATACTCAGCTCAGCAACACCCTGTTTACAGGATAAAAGCTTTAATTTCAGCACTTTCAACTTAGAGTGCTATTTGGAAACATTTAGCTCATAAAAAGCCTCACAGTTCATGCTTTGAACTCATCATGACCTGAACATTTTGTTAACAAAGTACCCTGTTAATGTTTTGACCAAAAGAACTAATGTACTTGGGGATGGTTGTGTTGCCAAAGTGGTGCTTGCTCCTAAAAAGGGAAAGTTTTAATTCTATTTTCAAAAGCAATGTCTTACTCCTAACTATATATGGAAATGTCATCAATCAGTCCTGAAAACAGTGTGCACTGCAGTGCATTTTAACAGCTTGTGCTCCTGCCTGCGTTTGGCACAACCAATCTCCCCACACTGGGGCTCACAGCGGAAGTCTTTTGCTGTGTCTGTTTTCCCCCTTCTAGCTTGAGTAGATGTGAATATAACTTTTGTTTTAATCACAGCAGTGAATAATAGAGGGAACAAGCAAATAAAAAGAGGGGATAATAAAATACATTGCCATTTCCAGACATATTTACAACAGAATTCCTTGACTAAGGTGGTTTTGCTGGTGTTTATTTTAATTAAGATCTAAGCCACCTGAAGCCTTCACCTTCCATAGGTGCAACCTTCTGATATTGTCCTGGGTTTAATGCAATAAAAATAATGTCACTTAAAAATGGATTCTAAACATTTTAATCAGTTCTGTATTAATATCTACCAAAAGACTTCCACAACCAAAAAACATCTTTTTGCTTAAAGGGATGCATTATTTAAGCATCAGACCTACCAGGAATGGTAAAAGGTAGTTGTTTCTTCAGTAGTTAGTGAGGTCAGATATTTTGGTTTTCTAAACCAAATCCCAAGAAATCCCTGAGAGATAGATTCAGCAGCAATGAAAGGAGTGATCACTTGGAAATACTACAACAGTAAAGAAACACAATAATTAAGGGTTAATAAGAAATGCTGTATTTGACAAATCAGAACTGAATCCTAAAAAACCCAGTGCATTTGGAAATACTGCATGTGCAGTTGTCAATTACAAGCTACTTAATTGTATTTCATCTCTTTTAAATTTTTCCTAATTCTTGATCAAATCTGAAAAGTAGTATATATATATAGTGCATATTTTAAAAGTCATATTAGCTTCTGTTTTGTTGGGGATTTTGTATGAAGATCATCAAACATTTTGGTTTGGTTTGGGTTTTTTTTTCATTGCCAGTCATCTAACTTACTACTGTCTCCTTCATATGAAAATAACAAGCCCTTCTCAGTACTTTCAGAATTGCATTTTAGGAACTCAGAACTGTCATAGTTGTTTGGGTTTACATGGAAAAGGGATTTCTACAAGCCCCTGGTAGAAGAGTTCACATGGAAGAAAATATCAGTCAAGTAGACAGGGTGCAGGGAAAAAAAGCAAAAGAGGATAATAAACGGGAGGCTTTGTGGTGTCTTAAAATACTTCCAGCTAAATGTAGGACAGCAGAGATTTTGTCAAAATTAGCAGTCAACATGATGTAAGTGTGGAGGATAAAATCTATTTTGTTGGTGAAGAAAAGAAGACTATTGTAACTTACTGAGCTACAGGATATTGTTTCTGACACTTTGTCAGCAAGTTGTTATTAATACAGAGGCTGAACATTATTTGTGTCAAAATTGTCACTGAGAGCCTTCGCTTCCCAGCCAACTTCACCTTCTTAATCATATGCAAACTCATGCAGTTATTGTTATTTTGAGATTTAAATTCTTTTTGAGGCCAGAGTAGTGGCAGATAAATAGAAAGAGACAGAAACCTTCCACAGAGCTCAAACTACTGAGCACAGATTTCTAAAATTAGCATATTTTAGGTAGGAAGCCTGATGATCTGTAAAGGACAGTTCACCTTTCACAGTTAGAGTGACTTACGTGGTGTTTACCCATGTTTGCAACACCCTCTTTCTTGAAGAGACGATGCTATATATTTCAGAAAATTCAGCTAATTGTAATGCTTACATTAAATGCTGAATATCTTGAGTTACAGTAGGCAGTCATAAAGCTTTATGAGAACAATTGGATGTGTTTAAATTTAAACCAGTCCCTGTTAACCAGGGTTTGGGGGAAATCTCCTTCAGTGAGTGTATTTTCATGAACAGTCTAGGTGATGGAAAACAGTAAGTCCTTATTAAATCTGCAGACAATAGGAAGGGTGGAGCTTCAGACATGCTGAAAAGCCCAAAATGATCCTGAAAACTGAAGTTCCATGAAAAAAACCAGGATGGTATTCAAGAAGGAAGAACACAAAGTTCTGCATTTGGCCAGGAGGAATCAGCTTCTCAGATGCTCGATGGGGAACAACTGGTTGGGTGGATAAGGACAGAAGAGGATCCTGGGATTATAAAGCTCTGCTGGCTGAGTATAAATCAGCCACGTCATCCTGTTCTGGACAGGCCAAACACTAAGCTAGGACTTATAAACACAAGAAAAGACATGTAGCAGCTTCTGTTCTCCTCAGAAAATAACACCTGCTGTTCTGCTTTAGCTAGTTTTGGTGTGTCCCCTTCTCAATCCACTCTAGCTCTATTTTCTAGGATGATTTTTACTTTAGACTTTGGAATACCTTCTTTGGAAGACATTGGGCCAGCCACTGTTGGTGAGGACATGCGGAATGAGCAGGGCTTCTGCCATTCCTCCATACTCTGTATGCAGTGCCCTCAAGGGCACTGGGCTGTTCATTTTGCATGGCTTTTTAGGGTTTTTCATTTTCATCTGAGGAGTTAGGCCCGAACCCCACATCAGGCACTAGTTCTGAAATGTTTCTGTTCTTAATTTCTGCAGAACTCTAGGCTCATCTCCAAGTCCTTCAGATAGGAAAATGTCATGTCACATTTGTATTGTCTTTACCTCAGCAGTTCTGCAGCACCGCCAGGCTAAACATCCGTGGGACGGAAGGGGAGACAGAGGAAGGGATAAAAGGTCGGGTCTCCTAGTATTGCACATAACTCATTCAGGGGAATGAAGAATTTTTGCATTCATAATTTTACTTGAGTTCAGGCCAGTCAGTAAACATCCTTATTCTGAAAAATATGTTGAACAGCTATTGAAATCTCACATTTTCTGCTGCCAGCTTTTTCTAATTTGTTTCTGGTGAGAACAAAGACATTTACTTGATCTGACTTAATTTTTCTTTATTCTGTAAACAGTATGCCCTTCAGAAAGCAGGGATAGTCACAAATGATTTATCATAGATTGTATGGGGGATGGCTTTGTGAGCAAAAGCAGCCACTGCTGAAGTCCAGTATTCCCTTTTGCCTACAAAAGACTTAAAATGTTACTATTTCTACTGCAAGCTAGTCACAACACTGGTTTCAATTCCACCATCCAGACAACACACCACCTCCCTCAAGTGGTCAGCAAATTTAGGGTTGTTTTCTCTGCTTCAAGGGTTGTCTTTTGACACTGCCCAAAGAATGTGTTGAAGAACGCACTTTTTATAAACATTAATAGATCAAGTTTAAACCGTTCTGCAAAAAAAAAAAAAAGTATTTTGAATGGTATAAAGAGATAAAAATCTCACGGAAACAAACACTTAGCTGGCATCACTTCGGCACTGTAGGCTTTTGATGAGAAGAAAACTGAAATAGCTGCTTTTTTTGTGGATGGGCCCCAATAGCTTTCTGCCTGCGGTTACGGGCATTCAGTTACGGTCACTGCCACGGCAGGGATTGTATAAGCACATAAGCTAATCAAAACAGTGGCACATTTGGAAAAGCAGCACTGTTAATTTGGATGGCTTGCTCAAATCCTCATTGGAATAATTACAGTTTTCTTCTTTTGTTCAAAATGCTCTCCATTTAGAAACAGTTCTTTTGTAATTTGCTGCCTAATATGTACTTGCAGAACAAACTGGAACAATGTTGGGGAAGAGCTCATGGGAACTCAAACCAGAATTACATAAATTAAAAAATTGGCAATAATGATATTAAGAATTTAAAAAAAGAGGAAACAGAGAGCTTCATACTTCAGGAAGCAACCCAGGCATCGCTGCCAGGGCTCAGGATAAAGTTCTCTCATGGAACAATGTGCTATAGAAGTACCTTACAGAGAGATGTATACTCAACACATGAAGCAATGCCTTTGTATGCACACTGACAGTATCCCCCACAGCAATGGGTAAAGAAATTCCTGCCATGCAGCCAAGTCATGCTCATCTACACATCACCGGACACCTGTGAAATTCTGTGGGTGTTATCCAAGATGAAACATAATATTCACTCAGACCACTACTCCCCTGTCAATGACCAAACACTGTGATATTCAGTGTTACCTTATGTGAGCAGACTGATAGAAAACACAAAAGGAAAGCAGTTCAGGTAGAACTGGGCAAGCAATGAAAAATTAAGAGCACGATAAAAAATATTTGAATTTTTAGTCTCACAAAAAATATCTAAATAAATCTGTCGAACAAAAGTCTACACAACATAGAGGTTTAGAGAGGAGGCAAACAAATCAGTGATGCCAAGTCACCAAGAAGTTAAATTAGTTCATATAGGAAACACAATCCTCATTTCAAGGCCTAAGTCAGTCCCCAGTAGAAGTCAAGAATAAAATTGTGAAGCATGACACATATAGCCAAATATATTATAAGTATTGCTCTTGCTAAAGGCAATGTTCTTTTCTAAGAAGTAATTTTTTGTTTCTTTTGCTGGGTAAAACTGCAATCAGGTAGCTCCAACCACTTCTTTTAGCAAAAGCTTGTTAATTAAAGCCACACTACCCAGCCTCCTTCTTGGCATTAATGAAGCGCCAGAGGAAGGAAGCCTTAAGCATTTCTTTTCCTCTCAGAGCATCCAATATCCCACACTACAGCTGGTGGGAAAATAGTAACACATATCCTGACTAGGGAAAGAGAGAGAGAGAGAACATATTTATCACAAAAGCCTGATGTTTCTTTTAGCAGTCTGTCTGAAAGCTGTTGAAAGGATATTGTCCTCCACATATTTGAAAGAAACATATGAGTATGAAAAAAGGTCCTCCTTGCCTTACTACAGCACCAGGGTGGTTTACGATGGCTGTTGAAGGTCTCTGAAAAATATGGCCAGATCAGACTGTACAAAACATGCAGGTGTTGTGACAGAAGCAAGGCTAAAGACAACAGCCCTTAGCTTGTAGTACAGATGTGAAGAAGAAGGAGATAACTGCAGATAACTTGCACGGTCATCAGTGCTAACTTTATGCTATTAATGGACAGCTACAAGCCCCATCAGTTGTCTGCTATTTTCTCTTATTCTATGGCTCCACCTTGAGCTGCCTTTCATTCACTCTGAGGTCTAAGAAACCTTTAGACAGAAAAGTGAATCTTTGGTACCAGATGCGAGACAAACTAAACTACCACCTCTAAATATCCCTGAAGCTTAGAATTGCTTGAAATTTAAACTTATATCTAGATCCAGATTTGTCTGCTTGAGGTCATCTTTATACTTTTTGTTTAAAAAAATAGTGTTATCTTATTCCCCCAGCTTTTTTTGCTTCAGCCCTTCAAGTCATGGTCAGATTGGCTTACCAGAGGCCCTGGTAACCTACAATATACATCCGTCTCTCCCGCCTCTTCACTTCATAATCTTCCAGAGATGAAATTCAAGATTGCCCTCTAATTATAACAGGACAGCTTCTCAGACAGATGACTTTCCAAGTAACCTTCTCATTCCACTCATATTCAGGGAATGAAAAAGTATGCCAGAGCGTTATGTGATGACGGATGAGGGCCAACGTTACAATTTATGTTTGTGACCTGGCACACATATAGAAACAGAGCGTATGATTCAGTGGTTTCTGCAGCCTTAATCCCTACTAAAGAGTGGCTCTGCCAAGGTAAACGTGACATTTTAAATGAAACTGCTTTGCATACACTGCATGGAACCTGAGATCCCACTTTTGTACTGCGGTTTCCTTCTAAAATGTAGCTACTGCCTGACAGGGCAGAGTAAGTGTGCAGTCTGGGCTCCCCTGTGCCAAGAGTGTTTGGTCTGCTTCAGCAAAAGGCAGTGATGAGCAGACTGTGCAGAAGGAGTGAGACAGATGTTTTTTGAACATGCACATTCCCAAGGCTAAGAAAAGGAGTAAAAATAAAGGCTGGATCCCACTTTCCTTCCCCACCCAGGCAACTCCCAAGCAACAAAATCCAAATTAGGCCCCACAGTTATAATAACAGCACATTTCCTGGTAAATCAATCATTAATCTACAGACCTAGGAAAGGCAATTCATCTCATCATTATACCCACAACTCAAACCAAGGTTTTAGCACTGGGACCAGTTTCCTCTTTCCTCTCGCCATTGCTTCCTTTGTGTTCTTTCTAAAAATAAAGTATTGACCACTTTCAAAAAGGAGGAAGGGAAGGAATACAAATCATTTAGTGCTCCTTGTAGCACCAATCCAACCCAGCACAAAGAGCCAGCTTCTGCTTAAGTATATTATTAGCCAAAATCAATGAGTTTTATCCAAGAACTTAAAGGTAACTGAACAAAAGCCTGATATGTCCAAGAGCCTCCCTGCACCAGTGTGGCAGAAATGGTACCAGTTTTCCTCAGGCAAAAACCCACCAAAATAGCTCATATACAGCAGACTGAGCAGTACCACAAACTATAGCTCATCTCTCACTCCCTTGCTGTCCCAAAGACCCTTCTGTGAGAGATTTATTTAGACTAAGAGCAGATCATTTCACCTAGACATCCCATAGCCATCAAATGTGGTCAGTCATCATAATCTCTGACTGTCACTGGCCAGACCTGGAGTACCATAGGCACAACCTGTGCACTGTATAAATTACATGTCTCTAAATGCTGCATAAGCCTGGGAGTAGAAGAGCACGGAGTCAACAAACAACTAGTATGGGTTTCCTTAGCATGCTCATCTCTGCCTGGAGAGAACAAGGAACATTCAAGTATTCCCATGCCTCAATTCTCATCCACCTCCAGCAATTTTTCTTCATTCAGACACAGTTTATATCTAAACAGGTGAAAATTTGAAGCCCCAGTAAAGTCAGACAATGCTCTGGACTCTTGAGACTGAGAATCCCAAGCCCTTGTCAGAAAGAAAAGAAAGATTTCTATTTATCTTTGAAAATGTGACTGTCTTACAGGAACCTATCGTTGGGACTCAGGTAAGTGGTTTGTCTTTGAAACTAGTTTACTCCTTATGCTCTGCTATGGCCACAACAAAAAACAGTGAATCTTCACATGCATCTTCAACACACATACACACACACACACACACATCCTCTCCCTTTCAGCTGTCCCTGCACAGAGTGCAACTGTGCACTCTGCAAAGCCAAAAGTTGTACATCTGTACATTTCTAGCTGAACCTGCTTGTATTATATCTTTAGACCTGCTTATATTATGTACTGCATTGGCAGTATTTATTTATTTAAATATTGTATTAGCAATAAATCTAATCATAATCGTCCACATAATCACTGTCATATTTTTTGTGTCCAACTGAGAGTCTTTTCTCTACTGCTCTGACACATCTACTTAATATGTAGGTCTGAAAAAAAAAAAAAAAAAGCTGAAGTAATAATTTATATATCTCTTTGTTTAAATATAGCCAGAACAAGACTATTTCAATCATCTATTTTGTGTAAGCCCACTAATGAAAATGCTACCATCTAGGCTTTTCACTCCCTCAATGCTAACAGGAGAGAAGGGTTCTGAAATTCCTGTTCCTTTAGAAGAGAATGGGTGGGGAAGTGGCAAAACATTTCATGAAGAAATAAAAACCAGAAACATTTGAAAAACGTGATTTTCCATTCACGTTTCTTAAAAATATTTTGAAGGACAGGAAAGGGAACAATCCCATGGATTTTTCTAGTCAAACTGGTGGGAAATGGGCCCTTCTTTATATCACAGAGGTGCCAGGGAGGCTGGTTATCTAGTTTCACCATTCTAAATATTTTAGCTTAGCCACTCCCCTACTTAGTTACTCCCCTACGTCTTTACTCCTCTAGCTTCCCCAGTAAATAAGCCCCTGACCAGAGGTATGCAAATACCACCTAGCAGGGATAGCACAGAGTTCTTACCCTTTTGGTAAGGTCAGTGTGGACTTCAACCACATTTCTAGGCAACTAGACACAGCATCCTCTCTCATGCAACTACAAGCTTTTCCTAATGCAGTGGAATCTTCTACTATTTAAATAATTTTTTCCAGAGCATAATTTAAACAGGATTGACCATAATTATATATGTTTTGGAAATTGGAAGAAACGTATGATGGGAAATTGATGTTTCCTGCTTTCCATCAACTAACTTTGAGGCTCTTCAAAGAGGTCTCAAAAGCTTTGAAAAATTCTGTTTTGCTTTTACTGATCACATCTTTTTGATATTAGAAGCCAAATTGCTAGAGTTTACAAGTCAACAAGTCCATCACATTTTCTTCTCCATGCAACAACACAGTATTGCATTGCAGGAGTAGCAATAAGACAAGGGTTAATGAGTTTAATCTAAAAAAGAGTCAGTTTAGGCTGGATATAAAGATGAATTGTTTATAGTGAGGGTGGTGCAACACTGGAACAGATTGTCCAGAGAGGTGGTGGATGCCCCATCCTTGGAAACGTTCAAGAACAGGTTGGGCAGCAAGTTGAACAACTTGGTATACAGGAAGATGTCCCTGCCCATGGAAGTGGGGTTGGAACCAGATGACCTTTATAGGTCACTTCCAACCCAAACTACTCTGTGATCCTACAGTTCTGTCTATATTTAGAAAAGTAGTGCAGACAAAAACGAGAAGCAAAGCAACTGGCAACAAGGAGGAGAAATAGTACAGTGATTTAAAAAAAAAAAAAAAAAAGAAATGAGGAAAAAAAGTCACAGGGACGTAGAAGCACATCCACAAGTGTCTCTCCAACTACCAGCAGATCATTGCATCTTAGGAATACTTGATATTGGAAGGAGGGAAAAACTGAAAGCAGCTTTGAAATGTTGTTAGCTGTAAAAGATATCTGGGTACAAAGATGTTTAATTTAATCAGGACATCCTCAGCTCACTATTCCATAAACATTTCTGCAAAGATAGCACAAAATTAAAACACATTGTAACATAAGAAGATTTTATTTGGCTAAGCTATAGTATTAACTTTGCAAACCCTGAGACAGAAGACGTTAAAAAATTTCAGACTGTGCATTAGCACTTTTTTTAACTGACCGGTTACACAGGAACTTTGGAAGCATATAACACATAATGGATTTAGGATCAGATTTAGCCAATTTTTATTGATATAAGGACTCAGAAGATTCACAGGTCACTTGTAATTTTTATTTCCAAGGAAAGAAAAACAAGAAGGTTGTGAACAAAAGTCCTGCCAGAATTCAAACAAGGAGTGGAAATCAGAAACCAGACATGTCGTCATGTGAAGGTGCTGGCATACAGAAGTAGGTCTCCGAAGTACGTCCTACCTCTTTTTAAACCAGAAAGAACTTGTGTGAGTTCCTGAGGGAACAGCGACAGCTGCTCCCAAGGACTGGAGAGCACTTCAGGATGACATCCTGAGCAGCACTGTCTGTTAAATTCTGCAGATGATCAAGGTGGCAACCTGTTCTTCAGATCTTACCTGCAGGCACAAACAGGTTTGCCCAAATGTTAATCCAATCCTCTTTCCGCTATTTAACTGAGATTCATTTGTTCCTTTCTTAAATGTTCTTTAGCATTTCTATCTTTATTCCCTTTATGTCTTAAAGGCCATGCTCTGTAGAGATAGACACACGATACTCTGCTGCAGGATCATTTCAGTGCATGACTACTGCACGTGGACACTGCACAAGTCTTTAGGAGAAGCATGAAGAACTAAAGACAGAAGCAATGTTGGTATCTGCCTCTGGATAGCAAAGGGTTAAGGCAGAAAGCAAAAGAGACTGACCAGCCTAAGAAGGATTAAGCCCACTCACTCTCTAAAAAGTGTTCTAACCACCAGACCATGGGGTATGCTGGTGAAGGAGAGCATTCCTCCTTGTTCCTCTTGAAACTGAGCCACAGTGCAGTTGGGCATGTAAGAGCTACAGACACAGAGAAAAGGCAACACGGAATATCTTTGCAAGCAAGTGGTTAGGGTACTCCTTTTGGAGGCAGAGGGTACAAAGACCTAGCCCATTTTCCCAGGTCTGTTCTGCATTTTCTTTAACCCACAACTATTGCAGTGACAAACTGAAGGGAAATTCATACTCTCCCAAGAAGTAGGGCCTAACCTCCTCTTCACAGTCAAGTAACTGCTCAGGTGAAGTCACACGTATCTCTTGCTGCTGTTACCTGTGGTTCACCTTTAACAGAAGGGATACTCTCATGGCCATACTGCACCTCAAGTGGGATACAGCATGGCCTTGCAGCTCAGTTATTTCTGTGAGATGAAAAGAGAATTTTGGTCCTTGTCCAGCTGAGCAGACCCAGCATTCAAGGCATCCCACTGCCCGTGAGAGTCTGTGACTGCTACGTGAAAGGAGCATCCCTCTGCTCCCCTCTCCCATGAGGTACCTGTCTTCAGAAGAAGTTTATGCAGACAAGCTGGTTGAGTACAGACTAGCACCCAGTATTTCTCAAAAGTCTGCTATTTTCTTAGTGGAAGATGTAGGTGCCTAAATTAGGTGACCTGACTGACCATAAAAGGTTGTACTGTTCACACAACTGACGCTGAATGGGAGGTGGAGACTAAGCAGATGAAGAATACACCTAATCTTGGTGTGTGTATTTGAAGAAATTTCCAGTTTCTTGGGCATCTTCCAGTCCAGTACTCTCTCAGGTAAAGTCAGAAGAAGTTAAGACACACAGGCTCACAGACACAGAATAATGATCCAGCCAGACTGCTGTAAGCTTTTGGTTTCTGTTGATACAAACCAGATGTTGGTGAAATCTGAATTTCTAAGTTTGTTTAACTCCTTGGAGCATCATTTTAGAATAAACACAAGAGGCATCTTTTCTCACATCTCTCTTTTCCCTTGCATCAGACTTACCTCAGCTGAACAGGTAATTTATTGTCCAGTCAACTGGGAAATGTCAATTACATAGCATTGTTTGAAAACTTGGATGGAGGAGCGGAAAAAATCACTGTGAAATTTTCCAGTCAAAACTCCATTTTTGCCTGTCATTTGATCTGATACAGTGGTTTGCCACTGTCAACTATAGATCCATTGATAAGTCTAAGAAAACCAGAGAAAAATCTTGCACTATTCAGCATAGTAAGATAAGTGTAAATTTAATGTCTGGCTCATTAGAAACTGGTTTAGGATTTTAGTAAAAGAATCAAATAATATCATTCTCCTCTCCCTTGTGATTTATTTACTGCACCTGTGGAACAGGTGCTCAGAGAAGTACTTCAGAAAGAGTTTACCTGGTTGAAAGAGATCAACAACTGTCCTATTTTACTTGTGTGAGATAGTATACAGCCAAAATATGAAATTTCAACACCACCTAGAGTAACTTTACATAATTTCACAATCAGCATAAAGTTCCTTGAGTTATGCCATCACAAATGTAGACTGCTGATGCCACAATGACATTTGGGAAGGGGCAGGTCATGAAAGGAATGTTTCGAAATTGCACTTTGCTCCTACACAACAAAAGTACACCTAGGAGTCTACCCAGGGCTACTCCATGGGACTCAAGAGTGAGGAGAAGGAAGTGTACCCCTGGCAATGCCACCATGGTCAGCAAGAACAAGTCTCCCCAAGGTCTATCCCCTCTTATAGAGCAGCAATAGCTGAGCTCTGTATGCTGTTATGTGATGCTTGCCACTACTCATTAAAAATCTCAGGCCCAAAAGTCGTAAGAGGAGGAACAGGGAAGACTAGAACCCCTCCTGTGCCAACTCTCCCCCTTCAGACTAGCTGACCCCAATGCACTTTGCTCCCAGATGTCTGCAGTCTGTGTTTCTAGCTCACAAATGGGAAAACTTACCTTTTCTAAAGGAAAATCACTTCAAACATGGAAATTGTGGCAAGAGTAAGCAGACCAGAATAAATGGCATGGTGAAATCACTGACCAAAACAGCCTAAATTATACCTATAAAGTGAGCAAAAGTTGAGGAAAAATGAACACATGGATGACCTATAATGAATTTTTCATCTAAAAGATAATAGTAATTTTTTTTGCCATTTCCACTTATTGCTGAGAAAATCTGTTGCTCTGCAATGCCTTTACATTTACAAATTTGCACAGATGTTTAGTGCCATGCTCTTCAACAGCACAAGGCTGCCCAGCTCACCAGAACTACATGTGGGGAGAATTTGGTAGAACTAACTTGATTTTTTCACTGGAAGTGATCAATAGCACTAAAAAATTTGTAGGAGTCATAACTGTCCACACTGCAAAGATCTCTTATCATGTAAAATTGGAGTGTGCAGCTAGTGGTTCATGAAAATCAAATTGATTTTACATTCATTTTCTGGTCGCACAAGCTATTCACATAAACATTGCAGGAACTTTTTTTTTTTTTTCTCTCTCCCCTTCCCCCAAATTGGCAAGGATGATATATCTCTTCCAAATAGAAGAGCAGATTTAAAGTAGCCAAGAAGAAAGGGTGTAGCTGAAGGGGCCACTTTCAGACTGGAAGGTGCAAAAGCATGCAGCAAGGCAGATCTACAGATCACTTACAAAGCCATGGAGGACTTCATAGTAAGTGGATGTGAAAGGGATGATGTTTGTGGTGCTGCAGATGCTTAATCCATTCAGCAAGAAAATAATAGTAAAATCAGTCTCCTGGATGTGATGAGTCTGCAGGGATATGTACACATGTGCAAGAAACACCCTTCTTTTATTAGAATCAGAGAAGGGGAATTCTGAAAGTCCCCTCTTTTTGTGAGCTGTGGTCACAGTCTGGAAAAAATTGAGGATGACTGCATTAGAGGTCCTGTCTCTGGCACTAATCAATCTGGCATCTTTCCTGAGTGGTAAAAGAGCTGATAACCCATTTATACTGCCATAGATCACTGACGGTAGTCCAGCAGGCTGACTGATCAGCCAGGCATCTGAATAATATTCAGAATGAGACAAAATAATTAGCTCTGGCTGTAGATTCTGAACACACATCTAACTAAAGCATATCCTTCTTTAAAAAATGTCCTCTTTCTGTCAGTGTTATAAAAGTGCTGCTTGACAGACCTGGTCTCCCTGGTCTTTGCATGTCTGACAGCCCTGGTACGGCCAGCTACTCTGCAATCATTCCCATTTATTAGCTGGAGGCTGACAAGTCCATTGAATTCCACTCAGCAATAAAGCATGTCTTCTGCTTCTGGGATTACTCACTTGCTTTGTTTTTGAGCAATTCTTAAGTGCTTTGCTGGAGCAAACCAAGCCGCTCAGCACCACCTAAGACCTGGCATTGCAAACTTGGATTCTGCAGCTGTACATGCAACACCTGACACGGAGTTGCATTTAGGATAAGAAAAGGTGATGAATATTCATAGATGAGTAGGTAGATCACAGAAGACTTGAAGGAAGATGGTCAGAAGAAGAGTTACATTTAGGATAAGAAAAGGTGATGAATATTCATAGATGAGTAGGTAGATCACAGAAGACTTGAAGGAAGATGGTCAGAAGTAGAGTTACACTGGTGTAATCTTCAAATAATAAAGGAAACCTTCAAACCAGATGTTTTAAGAGATCTTACTCAACACAGAATTAAGAAACGGGAAATAGTCCTTGTTTCAAAAGGGACAGGACATGCTGGAACAGCCTAACACACTGAGATGACAAATTTAGGTTAAACATCAGAACTTAACTATAAAATCATTTGGGCAGAATTTCAGGCTCTGAAAAGAGACAGATGAAACCACAAGATCTGCAGCTATGCAAGAACCAGTGACATACCAGGGGACATGAACCAGGGCATGGTTCCACAAATGTAAGCGACCCCTTGTCTGGATCACCCAGGTTGATGCTGTACTTTTCTCTACCCACTGATAAACCAAGCTTCTTCTGTAAAAGGTGGGAATTTTGCCATTGACTTCCAAGGGAGCAGCAGCCCTATGATTTGGCTGTGTACAATTTCAATTAAAAAGTTTATGAATCACATCATTCTGCCCTTGGCAGCTGACAGATGAAGACAGCGGGATAGGAAAAGAGCAGCTCAAGCAAATGGAAATAATTTTTCTTTTTTTTTTTTTTAAAGGAAGACACTCAGCATAACTTGTCCCTTTTTTCTCTCCTATTCTGTTACAAATAACTGTCTGGCGTGATTAAAGGGAATTGCTAGCATCTTATTTACTTTTCATTATCAACAGATTTGATCCTGTGAGATCTATTCACCACAGATAAAACTCATTCCCACAGAGAAAATGTTTTCTTGTTCAGTGGTCATTCGAGTCCTCACTTGGCTTGATTTTGACAGTTAATCCAGCCTTGTGAATAGGGCACAGGAAAGCTCTCAGAAGTACTTCTGTGAGCTCCAGTGATGCCCGTGGAGCTGACTGACTGTTCTGATAGGAAACAGACCTGTCACTGCCTCTGTGCCGTGACACCCAGCTGGTTTGGAAGACGTCTTTGTACACACTTGCCTGCATTACACACTGTGGGGGTTGAAGTATATTATAAAAAAGAAAATAACAAACAAAACCAAAAAACACAAACATCCTGAGAACACAACTGCAGTTACACAGAGGACCATCGTCCACAGTATTTTCTGAAAGAACATAGAAGGACACAGAATAGTACCACTGAATAATGGCTGATGCTCAGATGGCTTTGGCTCAGGTCCAGGCTTCCTAAATGGCCGAGTACCAGTCTTTAGGAAGGTGCCAATACAGGTCAGTAGATACGACCCTGCTGACTTCATTAACACTACATTAAAAATTGAAAAAAAACCACAAAACCACAAGAAAACCTAACACCAAATGCAAAGACCAGAAGGCTACAGGAAAAGTGTAACGATGGTGCATAATGGAGAGGCATTCTTGTGGGCTCAGAGATCCTGCTCCACCAGCCAAGCCACCCTGCATCCCCACCAGATCTGCCCAGCTCACCTCCACCACGCTGAGCGGTGCCATCTCAGGCCAGCCCTGACACTGACATCTCAGATGCTCAAGTTACTTGTGTGTTTGGCTCACACTGATTTCAGTCAGATCTAGGTACATAAAGCAAGAAGCATTTTGAAGGACCTCAATTCTCTCTGTGCAAAACAGAGACGGTTCCCTTTTCCCATGCTCCGTAGAGTCTGTTTTGATCTGCAAGGCCTTTAGAGTACTTTCTTTGGGCATGCACAATATTCAGCCCAGCAAGGCTGCAGCCCTAGCAAAGGCTTCATAAACATGAAGCAAGCATGTGATTAGTCAAAACAGAATACACATTTTAATTGTGATTCAGTATTGACCTTAAAACAGAACATCCCTGAGCCTTCAGAAGCAGTAGTTTGCTAGCTTCAGATAAGTACCCCAAATAACTCCAAACGTAGCTAGGGTCATTGACAACAGGACTCACTCAAAAGTACTGCAAAGATCTTTTCCAAAGTGTTTTCCTAGAGATAATACTACTGTCTGCCTCCTTCTCCCACTAGAGTCCATATTCCCCTGCACTATGACCTTGTAACAGTAACCTTGACACAGAAAATTAATAGAGGTATTAAGATAACAACTTCTTTCTCGTAAAAACAAAAGCATCAGAGCTGCAATAATTCTTAACCAGATTGAAACCTACTGATACAAACCTGAACCAAGACAATGTGATATAAAACACTGAGTGCAGCAATAACCAACAACCTATTTTGGAGAGAAATAGTTCTTGCTTTTTCTTTTCTTTTATGAAGGCATCGATTCATGAAAGGGAGTCTAAGAATCTTCCACTGCATAAATCCTTTTATCCACATGGTCTTCTTCATGTTTGTGCTGTGTGACCCCTGGTAGTCTTCCTATTTAATACCCACGATCCACGTTCTCTGTGCATAACACTCATAATCCTTTGATACTGCATGGAGCAGAGTTTAGAAGCTTTGCAAGCCAAGATATTTTAAGTGATTTATACAGTGAAGCAGAATTTCCTCTGCCCACCTGCAAAAGCTGAAGCATTTCTGTGATTAAAGTTCATTTTTATAAGTTTCCATCCATGTAGGGTTATTCATAAAAAAAATAAGCACATTAAAGAGATCCATATATATGTGTTTGCTACTCAAGTCTTCAGTGGGTCTTACAGTGTGCCACTTGGAAGAACAAATTTGATTTCATTTGAAACAGTCTGCTTGCTCCGTGCATTTGTTTTAGCTGTAAATTGTTTTGTTACACTATAAACAAACAGAATATAGGGAAGGGAAATATCACACATGCAGAATTTCTTCTTTAATAACATCTCTACGTGCACTTATTTTTATTGTAGAATTAAGAAAAGACCTGTTCATTTTCACTAGCAACATCACAGTCTTAACAGCTATTAAAATCACTTCTTGAGGATCAAAGTAAAGCAATCAAATGCCCAAAAAAAAAAAAAAAAAAAAAAAAAGAAAAGAGAGAGAAACCCATCTCATACAAAACCATTTTGGTAACTTAGTCTAGACATGGAGCAACAAGATAGTGGCAAACATTTTCATGGCCCATTACCTACTCCCTGACCCACGCTGTCCCTTGTTAACCGAAAGAACATCAGATTAATCAAAAGAATACCTATCATAGAATATTCCATTTAGAACAAAAGGAGAAATTATTATCAATGTTATAAAATTGTAGATGGTAATTCAAATATCTGCAAGGATTACAAGCAAAGAAGCAATGCTCAAAATTCTAAATGAAACAAATAAAAGGCCTTATGGAAAATTAAAAGATGCACCCCAACATTTAAAATAAAATGTGTGGATTAGGATATTGAAAGAACTAGCAAGAGCAGCAACCGTGGAAGAAAAATTATTGCAGGGTATATAAACACTACTTAGAGGAATAGCATGGCCTTCTTCCATCTTGGAAGGCTGTTATGTTACTAAAAGGCAGCAGTAAAAGATCAGAGCATTGTTAATCAGCATGAAAGGAGAAGTTCAGCCAAGAACAGCAAAAAATAAATATATTTTTAATGGCTATTAAAAATCGCAGGTCTTCTGGCCAAGCAGGGAGTCTGAGATGTCTGGTTACCTCACTCTAGCAGGAGACACGGCAATTGAATTTACCCTTTGGTGTTTACACAAAGGAGGCCAGTCTCAGCAGCACCTGAGGTCCATAGGAACAGACAGCACTGGGGAGGCTGGACAGCTGCTCTGGCTGCCCTCTTGGTGTTGGCTTGGTGTGACAACATCTTCATCTGTTTGTACAGAGCAGCTGAATAACCCCAAGATGCTGTGGCACTAAACCACCATTCACAACAACAGCTAAAGCACACAAAGCCTGAATTCCACCTACATTTAATATAGTAGGTTGCATTTCTTACAATGTATAGAATTTCCTACAAAATTCCTGTGCAGCAAATACCATGCATCCATGTTTCCAGATGGGGCTGGGCCCTTTGAGACACTTAAACAATAGAAAACACTGGAAATTTTAACTGCTGGGAAGACTTTCAGTAGATTTCAGTGAATGAGGAATATGAAAAGCAACACATCAGTGTTTCAGTGACTGTAAGTCTCACAGATCAATTATGTACCTACTAGAGGAGCAGGACATGGAGTCGCTGTGTTAAATAAAATATTGTCTAAACCCTACCCTCCTGGAGGAGGATCTCACTGCTGGAGTTTTGATATGCCCTGCAGCCATTCAGGAGCTTCCAGACACCTCTGCCACAAAGCTTCAGGCTGGACTCATACCCAAACACCATCATGCTAAGCATTTTTGGCAGGACAGCATACAAATGAGATCAGACTGCTAACTCAAACCTATTGAGTGTTGCTCAGTTACTGAAGAGAATTGTTCTGCACGAGTCAACTTTTCCTCACTGGCATTCTAACGCAGAAGTGGATCCATCTTTCACAGCAGTTTCTGAAGTGAAACAAAGTTAAAAGGCTTATTTTGCAGGAGTGTTCAGTAAAAGTAATGGAGTGCCTCGCACCACAGACCAGCTACTGCTGCAGTGGGACTTATTGCTGCACATGTGACACTGTGACCAAGGTGAGAGCTGATGACACCTTCTCTAGGGAAAGTAAAGACTGAAAAATACGAGGTTCTAAAACATGATACTTCTCGTGAATCATATGCCAAAAATTGCCTCACCCATGGGTCATTTAATATGCAATTTCAAAGCAGATATATTTTTCCTAATGCTATTTACAGATCTCTCAAATTGTAAATTGAATTCCTTTTGTTACTCAGACTTTTTTTTCCCCTGCTGAAATATAACACTGATACAAGCCTGGGTGTTATTTTAGGATGTCTCTAATATTTTTATTTTTATCTTTCACTGCTTTTTAAAGTTTCTCTGGCTCCCATTTAAACATCTGTGGAAAATACAAGTTGATTTACATTTCAATAAGAAATTTTCGTTGGTTATTTTTTCTCCTGAATGAAACCTGTCCTCCTATTTTCATGCTTTCATGGGAAGAAATCCAGTTTTCTTCTGCTGTACTTTAACTTTTTCTGCTTCTTTCTAAAACCCTTAAATTAATTCTTTAACTGAACAGGAGAAAGGAAGGATTCCTTTACTCACCTTATGTTTTGACCATTCATTTTTAGCAGCATCTCAAAATTATATAGATTATATTCACAAGTAATATATTGTGATATTTTTTGTGCAGGTTGCAATAACTGAGACAGCTTTGGATTTTTAAAACTCCGCTTGTTGTTGAAGCATTAAATTCAGAGGTAGTAACTGCATTGATCCATGTGAAATGCAGCAGAGTCCAACCAAAGGCAGTTCAAGAAAGATGCATTTAAGATGCATGGCACATTTCAGCTGGGGTTCAGGGTCTGGATCTGAAACTGAACCAAAGCCAAGAATAATGCTCCATTTATTTCCATGGCTTTATTTCTCATTTAGATTAAAAAGGAAAAGAAAGAAAACACAAAATGGTTTTAGATCGCACAGACCCAAATGTAGTCAGATCTGCAGAGTACAGTCCCACAGGTTCAGGTTCAGGAAACAGAGCTTTAAGTTTCAAATGGCTGGGGTTTACATTTGATGGTGCACTTAACGTGGTCTAATCTAACACTTTACTAGATTATTTTATCTTAATTTTTACTATAAATTTAAATTGAGAGTCAAATGCTCTCACCTAAATCAAGCAGCGTGGTCTCACAATGTTAAATCAGGATAAGTATTTTCAGGAACAAGGCATTTTGGCAATTTCTATCAGACACCGTGTAGGCTACAAGCATATACTACATATAATATTGCTTTAATTCATAGCACCAGCAACATACTACTCTTTCATAGTTATCATTTCAGTTCTGTTTTGGTTAATTCTCAAATCTCGGCCTTTTCAAAGTTACAAAATTCACAGCATGAGATCAGAAATCCTTTGGAAGCAGAATTTACCATCAGTTTCCTAGGACTTCATGAAGTATGATCACATCCAGAATAGTAAAAAAAAAATTAGAAGTGTTACAGCATCATAGTGCTGTAGTCAGCTTCAGTTCTGGAAATAACCTGCACTTTGCAGCCAGGAGCACAGGCAAGTCAGTTATGCCAGGCTGGTTTGTCTGTCTGTGGTCTGTGTCACCTCAGTCCAGTGCTTGATAAAAGCCAGTATCTTATGTGCATTGTAAAAGACGACTTATTGCAAAATCTTATCACTACTCTGTCTGCCTGGGCTCCTGTCATCCCTCCTCTGCAGGACAAAGGCAATGATTTCCACATTCACCTGGAACTCTGAAAAGCATTTGTAGGACAAAACCTGTTTGAAAAGAGAGAAATTTGTGCATCCTGACAATATAAGGCTGTAAAAAAAAAATTGCCTGGGGGAGGTGGTGAGAGAAAAATAGATCTTTTGCTTATTATTTTTTCTTTTTTTTTTTTTCTTTAAAAGACTAAATGCACACAGAGAAGCACGCACAATCAGACTAATTGTGCAGACTCGAAAAGATAAACTTCTGGGGAATCCTTTTTGAGATAGGGATATGTGGAGAGCTCCCATGTGCTTTTGATGACAGCACATTTCTTCTTCCTCAGGTTTCTTTACTTACTACGATCAGAAAACAGAGATGAGACTTCAAGATTTTTTACTTCATTAACATTGTAGGAAAAATTAAAAATGTGGTCAATCCTTTGGGAAAATAAACCTTTACCTTCTTGCTGTTTTGCTGCTTAAAAAACTTTCACCTAATTTATTCTGATTGCTTGACTCTTATAAATCATGGGCCAGATCTACAGCATCTAATAAATTAGTGCAGCACTGCTAACCAAGGCAAGTTCATTTATAGGAGTCCAGATCTGAGTGCTCTGTTGCCTTCGGGTATGTCTTCTGCAGTAAGCAATTTCCCCAAGCTGTTTTAATTACTTTGGAGTGTTAAGATATTTTGCACTCTATTAATGAGATTAGCTTTATTATGTTTATCTAAAGTTTCAACAGATGATGTAATTTTAAATGATTAAAGCAATAAAATTAAGGAGGGTTTTTTAAATTAAAAAAACGGGGAAAAAAAAAAAGCCAACCAAGCTCTAACAAGTTTGCCAGCATTGTAAACTGAAAAAGAAGCAGTCAGAACTGGCAAAATATTCAACATGGATAAGGCAGGTTATGACTGGGAAATATGGAAAATTATTCGTCCAACTGCATAATGACTTAATAAAAATACATACTTTACACAGTGCAGGCTACTATATCACCATTTATACTTGTAAAAACAATCCTCTTTTATCTCTCCAGGCTGTGGAACATCTGGTAAGCAGCTTCCATTCTGCATTCTTTGTTGCCCACTAAAACTTTAGGGTTTGAGGAAAACCCATTACCCAACTTGCCCCTAAAAAGTAAATATTTTAAGAGATCCACCAAAATGTCTGAGTATAATTCACTTATTTATGGACATGCTATTAACTTTATAGTTCAAGCCAGTTCTGCCTCAAAGGTTATGCTTCTGATGGTGGGAAACCTGTTTTTCATGGCAGATGAATAGGAGGGAGGATAGCCCTTCTTAGAAGGAAAGCTTTTAACAACTTTTGAGAACTGAGCTGTGCAGTGCAACTCAATCAAATGTAGTAAGCAGACCTGAAGACTGGGCTTCTTGAAAATATTTCCACCATGACTGTCTTTGGAGGGCAATTTTCTCACAAGCATTTTCTTTCTAATTTTTTTTTTTAATATCTCTCATTAAAAATATCAACACTCAAACTCTAAAACTTTTTCTCTCTGATCTGCCACATCAGTGTCCTTCAGGACAGTTGATGGTCTTCCTCATTTCCCTCATCTTGTGATGTTTCCTTCAGTTTCTCTCTGGTCATACCTGTGGGTGACAGAAGGAAAGCTGTGGGACATCCATGGAGCTGAGCTGACAGGTCAGATTCAGAGGAGCTTTGGAGCTTTGCCTGACCTTGTTTAAAAGTGGAGGACATGGGAGTGGAAAAATATTATGCTGTAAAACAAACCTACAGATTTAGTGCGGCTACAAATCTCCCAGTATTTTTACATTCCGTTTGCCCCAGAGAAGCAAGTTTTGAAACAGCAATATTTTTACATGGTTCAACATTTTCCCAACTTATTCCCCACACAGAAAGGGTAACTGGGTACCATGAGATAACAGGAGGCAGAAACACCTCTGGAGCAACTTTTGCTTCTAGGCATGCTTCTGAGTCTGCCACTGGGGCTCAGTTCTTACCTCAGCTCAGTTCTGGTGCTCAGCAGGATCTAAGCCCAGGGACCTGTTGGGGGCTTAAGCAGCAAAACATCCACACCTGTCTCTGCCCAGCACTTCCAGAGGACCCATGCCAAGGCCATATGAGGGATATCGTTGGCTTTGAGCTCTTCTCCCTCCATAGACTTCTAGGTCTGGCTCTGGCTTCACACCAGACTAGATGTCCAGTGGCAGCCTGATGAAAAGCTGTACAGGGACAGTTGCTCTGACAGGAAAACATCTGAGTTGCAAATAGTTTTGTTTTAACAGTGGGCAGGATAGGTCAAGTAACGGTATGGTCTGAAGGATGAAAGGCACTGGAGTTACATCATTTCTAGACATTGCAAAAAGACACTGGAGCATGAATCTGAAAAGGTTTGCTTCAAATTAGCATTGAAAACATATGTACAGGTTCTCAACTGAGCTCTTAAAGCTCATACGATTTGTTATATTGGCACTTCCCGCCCCTGGCTTTGTTTAAACCTACCCAGATGTGCAGTGCTACAGAGCCCCAGACATAAGGCA
The DNA here is from genome assembly GCA_013398275.1 of Promerops cafer. Taxonomy (NCBI): domain Eukaryota; kingdom Metazoa; phylum Chordata; class Aves; order Passeriformes; family Nectariniidae; genus Promerops; species Promerops cafer. The sequence continues at coordinate 2,805,215 of VZSE01006462.1, read as the reverse complement.
TGCACACTTACTGCTCTGCCCCAGCCCTGCTCACTGTCCAGCAGGTGGGACTGCTGAAGATCATATATGCTGGTAGTACCAATTGAAGATTAGGAGGGAGATGCTCTGGGTCAACAGGAAAATACAAGTCAGGAGAATGGAGTTTTACTTGTTTTAATAACTAACTGGTGGGATTCTCTGGAGGGAGCCCATGATGCCAAAGAGAGGGTACGACTGTCTGCCGTGGCCTCCCTGCGTTTCCTTACTCCCATCTCAATTGCCATTTCCTTCCTGACTTTGAAGAGGAGAAAGGAAGAAGATCCCTCTCTTGCTCTTATGAAACAAAACTCTCCCTCTCCCTCCTGCCCTGCACTTTGGATGAAAAGAAATGATGAACACACAACAACCCCTCCCCTGGGGCTCCCAGGCAGGATAAGGAGGCACCGCTGGCACAGGTTTCCTTGTTCAACTTACAGGATTGCATTTATGTCTTTAGCTTTTAGCCTGTTTCTTTTTAAGGGAATATACTGGATAAAAGTCATTCCTTAAGGCAAAAAAAGACATTTGGCTTTGAGTTTCATTCAACTTATTAGTCCAAGCTGCTTGTGGTACATATGTAATTGTGCCAACTATCTAGTTAAATGTCCAGCTTGCTCCGGTTCTGTGAGTGTTTCTCCTCAGAGTAGCTTGTAGCTGTACAGAAAAGAGTACAAATCTTAGCACTTGGAGGAGACAAGAAAAACCATTACTGTTAAGTCCACAGGTTTTGGTATTTAAAGGGAAGGGTAGTTTTGATCCACATGTGCTGCTCTTAAAATGTTCTGATTTGTGATTATTACTTTTAAATTACCTACTGGAATGCAAACTTGGAAAAAAAAAAAGGAAACATTCAGCAGAGAATGTCAGTGACAGCAAAACCCTAACACAGGACTAACAATTTACCTGTAAGAAATTATCAGAAAATGGGTTCCAGCTGAATAAATAAAGTGAAGTATTTTTTGAAGTTTAACCTGCAACACTCTTACAGATCTAGGAAAAAAAAAAAAAAGATTCTTGGTCTGTTAGCATAGCTGCTGGGAAAATGACAGGTCCTGGGTTGGGGAGCTGGGACATTGTCTCCTTCAGGAGCCAGGCTGAAGCTCTTGGCAACACATACATCCCTTCCTAGATCTCCAGGGATTTCTTTGTGAACTCTGATGGTGATTTCCAGGCATGTCTTTATTTGTAGACCCCCTAAAATATTAGGCTAGAGAGGCAGAGTACATGGTACTGCCTTACATCCTATTGCCACTGGGCTTGTTTTCCTTACGTACCATTTACTGGCCCTTTCAAGGCAGTCCACAGGCAGAAAAAAACATTGCCCTTGGACCCTTGTTTGTGGCAGCAAGGGAAGACAGAGACAGTGGCAAAGCTGAGAAAGCATGTATCTGTGACAAGCAAAATTCCATGACAGGCCAAGTTTGACAGAGAATCCTTAAAGAGCTTGCTTAGCTCTAGGAGCTGCAGCAGCTGCTTTTACCCCAGGAGATACTCTCTCAGGAAGGTCAACAGCATGGTAGAGTCTATCAGAAATGCCAGAAGATGCTATACAGGGAGGCCTGCTTCCTCTGGTATAAGACTTGTATGAGGTCAGACGGCCAAAAAAATTGTTCAATAACAAAAGCTGCTCTCTTATCATGACAGGGACATGGCCATTTCTGCTCTTCTTCAGCCTCTCCTAAACAGAAGAAATTTCATGATCTGCAAATATATGGAATAGTAAAGTACCCAGAAAATACAAGTGAGAAAGGGTACATTTCTCTGGAATTCAATGAAGGTTAATTCACTGTTTTCAAAGAAAGCAGTAACAGCCCTCTTCAAAGCAGAAGTATCTCGTCAAGTGCCCACAAGGACAGAGAAAAGGCTTTGTGATTTCAGGATCAGACCCTTTGGGAATGAATAAAATAGAAGGTTGTGTTATTCTGATAACATTCTTCTGTACATTTCAGTCTCCATTATGCTCTGGACACAAAACATTTAATTTAATTAAGGATAGAACAAGAAGGCCATGTTATGGTTTTGGTTTTGAAGAACTACATTAGTCAGGTTGTGATTTGCACAACCCAAATTGGGGATGGTTTAAATCTAGGTTCCATTTTTAGCCAAACCACCCAAGTCCAGAGGGGATAGAAAGCCCAGATAAAAGGGTTTGAGTTTAGTCTCATGTCTATAATGGACAAACTGTAGTGGTTTGGGTTTAAATGTTGCAAAACCTCATCACTCAGGTTTTGGTTCTGCAAAAACAAAAACAACTTGGGGTTGGTTTGGATGCCATTCCATTTTATCTGAATCACTAACTGTGGGGGAGGGGATGGAGTTGGTTATGCCCCATCTCCAGCTTCAGCAGCAGCTTTAACAGCACTGTTGCAGATTTTTCTGTGACTTTTCAGGAGACAGAGGAAAACAGCCAAAAAAAAAAAAAACCCAAACAAACAAAAAACCACAACAACAACAAAGATTATCAGATCAGTTTAGGACTCAGTTTTTTGAGATGCTAAGCTATTGTGGAAGTTGTCAGGCTAACACAGCTTCTGACACCTTTAGAAAATGTTGACAGCAGAGAGAGTTTTGTAGGGGTCTGAGCCAGCAGCACTTTCCAAGTCAGGCTCTTGACTGGCAGAGCCGTCACCATGCCCCTGAAGTTTGAGAGCCAAGGATCTGCTCCACTGAACCAAATTTCACTACTGTAACCAATCATGTAGGCCTCATTCATAAAGTCAGTCAGCTTGCATAGAAGTAATTACAGCTATAAAACTTTAGAGATTTAGGAATTCAGAAGGCATCTGAAACTGAGATATATTCTCTGAGCTGAAATGTTAACACTGTCCAGTACTGGACATGTGTTGGGAATGACTAGAAAAAGAACATCTGATTGACAGTTATGAAACAATTCATATAAACAGTGCTATTCATAGAGTAATTCAGTAATTTTTATTAATCTCTCTTCTAATTCCACTGGCTGTGTATTGATTTTTCTCAAATGCAAGTTCATCTTTACAGCAAGCTGTGAACTTTTTCAGAAATTAATCCTAGTTGTGTCCTCTAGAAATAATTCCCTCCTTTCTGATTGGTCTATTTTCAGCAAATTAAAAAATAATGTATTTCTATAAATGTATATTTATATGAATATATACATTGTCAATTTCATTAAGAATCAGACACAAGCAGTTAAATTTAGGTACTCCTTTTATTTGGACCAGAAAAAATGTCAATACAAGGTTCATTGAAGATACTTCCTTTGCTTAAATCAGTGTTGAATCAGTTCTGCAATCAACAATTACATGTCAGTATAATCCTATCAAGTAAAAAAATGAGACTATATTAATGAGGTAAAACATTTCTGTCATCTTCTTCCTATCATCTGATCACTAGATCCCTCTTCTTATACTGCTGCATCCAAACCCTTCTTTCACACTCAAGTCCTTCATATTAATTTCCCGAAAATTACTTTTTCTTCTCCAGAATCTGAGACTGGATGATGATTACACAGACTATCTGATAGACTTGGGCCAGCACACACATTTACCCTCCAGTTTCCCGACCAATCTCCTCAGTACATCCATGTTTCCAAAATGCTCAAGTCTGTAAAGGACCACTCTGGAAACCAAAGTGGATTGGAGGCACGTGTGCTGGTTGTCATATTATTCATTCTTGGTCACAGTGACTATATCATACATTGATTAATCTTCTTGTAGCTTGTCTATTTTCTGAATTCTTTCAGTGTCTCTTGTTTTTGTATTCTTTTTTTCTTTTGTCTTTTCTTTTGCCTCATTTTTTCCACTTTCTCAACTAACTTCAGACTATGCCCTTTTCCCTCCATCTCTTACCACAACTCCTCTATATCCCTTCTTTCTCCTTATATCCTTATATATAAATATATATATCTCCTTAATATCTAATGCCCATCTTAACCCCTTCACATGGACCCCTGACCATTATAGTGTTGCACTATAATGACAGCAAATTGCTCTAAGGATTTGCATGTCCCCTCACACAGAAACCAAGGATTACTTTGTAGCTTCTGTAATAGTTTCACACACTGCATTCATCCCTACAACCCCAGAAAATTTTGATACTTATGAGAAGGAAGATTGTCCTTTGTAATTGTAATTCCTAAACCAGATCTGATGTTGACATATTCTGGCATAACTGATTAACACAGCATGAATTAAAACTTGGATTTTTTCCAATTTCCTACCTCAGTTTCTTTCAGACTTTCAGTAGCACTCCAGACTTAGTATTGAGTAGACTCAGAAAAAAACAAAAACAGAAACAAAAACATGGATAAACACAGAGACTTGGATAAACACTATCTTTTTGCAGATAGCAAAATAAAAAAAAAAAAAAGTGAAAAAAGCTTTGAGATGGAGGGTTGCTAGTTTGGCAAATTTTGTCAAAAAGGGTTGTGGGCATGGGTTTTTTCTGCCTTTCACAAAGGAAATGAAATGCAAACAAGTGTCCTTTATAACTCATTTGAGACTTTTTAAACATTGAGAACTCAAGAATTTCATTACTAACATTCCCATGGCAACTGTAACTTGTCCATACTGCACATGTATATGGCACCATAAAAACTAACACTCCAGGCAGTAATAGAAAATTTCTGAACAATGCTTTTGTACTGTGGCAGTTATTGCAGAAATTAAGATGCTGATTCCATCATATATGTTGTATCAAAATGTCAGCCAGAAGGCTAAAGCAATATTGGATAATTTTCTGAAGCACTAAGGCACTCTCTTAACTTCCTGGGAGAAGTTCCCTTAATTTTGGCATCATCCTTGAACATTCTCCACCTTCACCCACCTTTACACTGTCCTTGGCTATGTCCACTACCATAAACCATGAGGTGAGAAAAAGCTGCAGATTTGTTGCATGCATGGGAGGATGCAAAAGGCTGGCAGCACATCTGCTGGGGTTCATCACTGACCCTGTTTCACAGGAACACAGGAACAGGCCATAACACAGATGTCATTAATCACAATGGCCAACTCTTTGGTCCTACCTGCAGATTTGAGGTGTTAGATCCTTCTGCAAATTGAAATGCAAAGATTCCCCCAAGTCTATGGGTTGAACTCCTTACTGATATACACAAAATCGATATTCAGGGCAGTTAATAACAGTGGAAACAGAGCTCTGATTTTTTTTCACATGGCCTCAAGGTTATGCTTGATCATCAGGCAGGAAGTTTTGTTCAGTGTATCCACATTTAAAAAACACTAATAAACCTTCAGTGAGATGCATAGTGTATTATGAGCAAATCATTGTGATACAGTCACCAAAGGGAAAGATGAAAATATGGGAGACTCCTGCTTCAGCTGTGGTTTTGGCAGTTGTGGGACTGTCGCTGGCTTGAAGCACAGTACATGACTGGCACAAAGAGCTATTCAGAGGAATGAGGGAAACGAAACACTGTATATTTCACATATGATTTGACCTTCCATAATCAAATTTGTTAATAATAACCAGTAAATAGCTGAGTGGTAATGAAATGATACAGAACATATTCTGTGGAAATTTCTAGACAGCACCAAAACTCTCATGCTGAGTTTTGTAAAACACCATTCTTTTAAGGAGGAACGAAGCCATTTGAAAAACAGCCTTCCCATCCTCCCTTTGATCACATGCAGCAGATGGATTCAGTTATGGCAAAATCAATGGAATGAAGAAAGGAATTAAAAGTAATCAGGTAGCTGAGCACTAATACATCCAAGCAGTAGAGTCAAGGCAGCAAAGGAGGATGTATTGCCAGTGACGGGGGGCTGAACAGAGACAGGGAGAAGGAGAAGACAGAAAGGAATTTTGGGGGAGGAAATGGCAAAGCAGAGCTAGAGGCAGACTCTCAGTCTTAGAGTTTCCCCAAGCAGCTCTGTTCAATGACATTACACAGGCAAAGTACAGCTGCTCGTACTGGGGAGCAAGCTTAGCTGGCCTTGGCCATGAAGCATGGTTAGGTGGGCTCCCCCAGCAAATTCTGCCTGGTGCTGGGCAGGAGACCTTGGGCCTGAAGGTTCATCTCCACACAGAGACCTAACAGGGATGTAGAGATAAGCTTGAGAAGGGCGACTCCACTGAAGCCAAATAAAGATTGTAAGCAGTGAAGATGAAAAGATAAGTAATAGGCTAGTCTGATTTTTCAATCAGATAAAATAAAGCTTCATGAACTGGCACTTGGTGATTCTTACATATGTATATATACATATGTATGTGTGTGTGTGTATGTGTATACATACAAATGTATATATACAAATATAGATATAGATAGATAGATATAGATATAGATATGGATCTATAGATATAGATGTAGATATAGATGATATAGATATAGATATAGATTAGATATAGATATAGATGTAGATGTAGATGTAGATGTAGATGTAGATGTAGATGTAGATGTAGATGTAGATGTAGATGTAGATGTAGATGTAGATGTAGATGTAGATGTAGATGTAGATGTAGATGTAGATGTAGATGTAGATGTAGATGTAGATGTAGATGTAGATGTAGATGTAGATGTAGATGTAGATGTAGATGTAGATGTAGATGTAGATGTAGATGTAGATGTAGATGTAGATGTAGATGTAGATGTAGATGTAGATGTAGATGTAGATGTAGATGTAGATGTAGATGTAGATGTAGATGTAGATGTAGATGTAGATGTAGATGTAGATGTAGATGTAGATGTAGATGTAGATGTAGATGTAGATGTAGATGTAGATGTAGATGTAGATGTAGATGTAGATGTAGATGTAGATGTAGATGTAGATGTAGATGTAGATGTAGATGTAGATGTAGATGTAGATGTAGATGTAGATGTAGATGTAGATGTAGATGTAGATGTAGATGTAGATGTAGATGTAGATGTAGATGTAGATGTAGATGTAGATGTAGATGTAGATGTAGATGTAGATGTAGATGTAGATGTAGATGTAGATGTAGATAGATATGGTACACCATAACCCGCATGGTGAGGAAGGTCAGAATAAATTATCAGGATGCTTTCAGCTGGCCTTGCACTTCATGAATTTCTGAATATATGAATTCATATTTGAAAGCACAGCCCTCTCTCATGCCCAGCAGGATACGCTGTGGCTCCAGCAGCACTTCAGTAGGAGTCATACGAGGAGAAGCCAAACAGGAGCCACACAAGGAAAGTCACAACCAGCCAAGAAGTGGGGCTATTGCAGTCACTTTTTATGCTACCATTGAAGAAAAATCTGAAGCATTTCCCAGTATTTTTTCTGTATGTAGGAAAATAGCCGCAAGATCCAGGTCTCAGCATGGGGACGAGTATCCAGGCCTGCCTGGGAAGGTTCTGCTCTGCAGCTGGTCATTTTGCACTGCTTATCTCACTGCCAGCACGCAGTTTTGTCAGCACAGCGCTGCTTCCTGACTAGTGCACTCCATGACTCTCATCTGCTGTCAGTGCATCATGGAGAGGGGATTTTGTTTATATACACACATGCACGTGTGAAACAGAGCTCCCTGGCACTGCATGCATTATAACCTCTGCTTTGACCTTTTCCCTTTGTTGGCTTTGATCAAACTGCAAGATTTTTTTGTTGAGGCCTTGCAATCCACCCAAAGTGTTCCGGCAGCTTGATAAGGATAAAGCAGTGCAATGCTAGCTGAACAAACAAACAAACAAACAAGAAATCAAACCCAAACCATCTTTAAAATTTGAATTTTTCTGCCACATGATTCTATTTTAACTTCTGTTTGCAACATTTAATGATAACCACACTGGTGGCTGAACTCAAAGAGCCTGGCTGCAAATCCAAGCTCCCCTCTAGCTTTGCTGTGTTCTTCCAGATAACCTCATAACCCCCTTTTCTCTCCTTTATATTTTCCCCCATAGATCACTGCATTTGCATATGTAATATTTGAAATCATAAACACTGAATTTTTTTTGTCTGCCTGCCATGGAAACACTGCAGCCACTCCACCCGAGTGCACATTCATCTGCTGCCTTTCCATTCCACTCAGGCCACCTCTGGAGCTGTGTGCTGGCTGTCCCCAAGGCTGGCTGTGGAGACTGTGCCCTGTGGAGGGAAAGGGTGCCCTTAGCATGGCTGGGCGAGCCCAGCGTGGGCAGGAACCCAGAGATGCCCCAGGGCTGTGCCTGCTCAGCCCTGGGATACAAGCCACAGCGAGCTAGGCTCCTTCATTCCAGCCCAGGGGGAGCCAGTTGTTTTTAAAGGGAACCACGTAGATCCCAGTGCTGCATGAAATGGCTGTGGCCCCAGCTGGGCTCATTTGGGGTCTTAGTAGGGTCATGGCTGCTCTTCAAAAACGGGTCTCTCGGAATGACCCAAATGCAAACAAAGGCTGCAGGAAAGCCTTTGTCCCCCCTTCCCCAGCACCCCTGTCCTACCAGAAAAATTCTTTGGCAAGACAGAGGAAGCTTGTTGTTTTTGTTGGCTTGTATTTTTGTTGCATTTGAGAGACCTAGGCAGAAATTAGTTATGCTTATCACAGAAGGTAGCGTGAAAGTGAAAAAGAAAATTCCTGCCCCATATATGCCTCTGTCACTTCTCTATGAGGTTCATAGATTTTCTGATGTGCTGTCTTCCTTTGTGTTGCTGGGGTTTTTGCACAGTAACATGCTCAAAAGCCTCTGATGGTCCACTTAAATATAAACAGCAAATTAGATCTACCCAGACATAACTGTATTTGTGCTTTCAAATAAATTTGCAGTTAGAAACTGAATTTGAAGACATACAGTTATCTTTAGATTTTACATTACACCTCTGAAAAAGCAGTGATTGCCTAGTTTTCTACAAATGATCTTGAGTTTATTTCTGAAGTTATCATACACAGAAAACAAAGAATGAAGGAGAAAATGTGCAAGAAAAGATCTGACTGACACTTCACTCTGTGCTGTGCAGTGGTCACTCCACTAGCCATCAGGACTTGCTTTCAGTTAAGGACTCTGACCTGTAAAGGGTTACATCAAGGAGAGGAATATTTCCTCTGGGCTAAAATCTTGGCAGAAGAGGTCTTACAGCTCACACTTAAAAACAATAGTTCTTAGAAGGGCAGGTACCAGAGGCTGTGGTGTTTTTAAATCTCTGTTACATCCTAACACTTGCACAACAACTGTATCCTGAAAGGGTTGGATTTTCTGTCTTTCTAAGAGCTGATTGATTTAGATTACAATAGTTATTTGGTTTTCAAGAAAGAGTTATTGTTCCCATGTGCAGCAATTTTTATATGGCCAGCAAAGCTGTGTGATGTTTCTAGCATATGGTGCGAGTGCCTTTAATGGTTGGACTTGCTGATCTTAAAGGCCCTTTCCAACCTAACGATTCTATGATTCTATGATTTACTTGACAGCTCACTTTATATTTAATCCAGAAGCTTGGGTTAAAAGTGGGAAAACACAAGCAGTGATTAGAAACTCTTTAGCTCTCACCTGGCTCTTCTCACTGACTCCCTGTGTGGCTTTGGATGCTGAGCTAGAGCAATTTTTTAAAACAGCCTCTGAAGAGGACTGCTGAGCTTCTTGCTAGTGTGAGACACTGTAGGCCTTCTCTTAACATTGCTGTAAAAAGTCAAATCTTTTTTTTCTCCTGAAGTGTTCACCTAACAACTTAACTAAAATTTACAGGCCCTAAATGTCGGTATCAGTTTCCCCATTTCAGAATGCAGTATGCTAATATAAATCTGCTTCATCAACAAAGACTGAGAATCAACTATGTAAAATTTAAACAAAGCTTTGATGTTCACTTTGAATCAGTTCATACTTAGTCTTTATTATTTCAATACAGGATTAAAGTCAGGTTGAATCAGGATGTACATGTGCTATATAGACAGCATAAGGAGGCCTTCCTTTGCTGGCAATCCAGAATGGTCTGATTTCAGCCCAGTTCTAATGGCAATTGATTGAAGTGTTTACTGCAAGTCCAACAAGTCCCAGCTGCAAGAATCCTTAAGCAAATGTACAGGTTGAGCGTTGCCATTTGTGCCAAGCAGCCTTCATACAGGATTTGTGGACAGCTGGGAGCTCAATATCCAGTCAAACAAAGTGGCAAGGCAGCAGGGAATTGCTAAAATCTGTGATCTACTACCAAATCTTATAGAGCCAGCAGGGGTTTAATAACCCCTGATTTCTGCAAAAGAAAATTCTTCCAGCATAAGCTGTCTCTGGATAAAGCCACGTCCTGGCGACTACTTTGGATGACTTCACTCACACGAATCACATGGATTCACTTTTTTTCAACCATTGTTGCTCTGTTGTGTCTTCATAAAATGGTGGGGTTATGAAAGGGCTCCCCAGCTTCCTTACAGCAAAGTGAGAAGTGTCCAGAATGAGAGCAATTCAGAAAACAAGTGTCATGAAAACAATATGCAATTTACAAGTGGCCAGCCACATGGAAATATTCACTCCTCTCAGGCCAACCAGGCACTCCCCAGGGACTTCTTCTCTCAGTTCTCACCTGTCAGTGCTAAGGTGAAGAATGTTTTGTTTTGTTTCCAGCATTGTCATCCAAGCAGGCAGCATATGGGGAAGTTTCCGGGGCTGAGGTCTCCTTACAAGTCATTGTGCTGGGTGCTGCTCCTTGACAGCAATTATTGGTGGACCTGTGAAGAATGAAATTCATCCCCCTCATCTGCATCATCACACAAATTATACGCTTTCCATAAAGAAGATATTTTAAAAATTAAAGCAGTAAACCTCTATATAAGGACTGTCAATCATAGAGCCTAGCATAAGGGCCAATGCCACGCTGACCACCTCATGACAAGCAGACCCTTCAGCAAGTATTGTCTTTTTAGAGGCTGTCTGCTCTTGTATTCCTAGGACTCTTAGGATCTCCTAAACTCTTCAGGGTTAGGGAGACATGGGTGCTTCGTAAGCAACTGCCAGTTTCTGAGCACAATTTTCGAAGTACCTTTGTTTCTAAGCCCTGGTGATTTTGGGTGGTGCTTAGAGATCAAACACATGGTCAGGTCACTCAAACTTGTCCAGCCAGGAGTTACCAGAGGTTGTGCATGGGCTGACTGGCCGTAAGTGTCTGGGTGCACACAAGCACAATGTAATTTGCCCTAATTTAAACCTCTCGTGCCATGAGGCAAATTCAGAGCTGCCACAGACTGAAAGCAGGCACACAGGGAGGTAAGGCAGCTTAGCAGGCACATGGTAACCTGCCGTGCTGCAGGGGTTGTGTGGTTGATTTGGTTCATAGGTTCCTAAATCCCTTTCCAAAATGGAACATAAGCACATCAAAAATTACACAAATCTCACTTGTATGTTGGCAGCCTAAACTCAGCTTTGTGAGTGCCACAATAACTTTGGAGGCACTTTTAGAGATGGCTGCTACCAATAATCACAATGCTTGGAGAAAAAGGAAAAAGAAGGCATTCAAAAATAAAAAGTAACTCTATTTCTCCTTCCCTCAACTGAAGGAACTATGGAACCTTGCAACTTACAGTTTCCCTCAAGTAGTCACAGTGAGGAGATAACTTAGTAGTGGAAGAACTGAATTACCATCTACTTAACTTAATTTTCAGAGAGGTTTCTAAGGAACTTATCATGTAATTTTCATAACAAAGTGTGTAATTATTCCTCTTTTTTATTGAATAGTAGCCTCAGGTCTATTGCTAAATCACATGCTACAATAAAGCTGTTGTTTTGAATTTAATTCATAGACTTAACAAAAGGACACCCTGGCAGAGCTTGTTTGAAGTGGAAAACTGCTTACATCCCATGAAGCTCAAAGAAAATATAATTTATTATACAGTCTTTTCAATGCCTTCATAAGCATTGTCCATGTTCTGGAAAATCGTGTCAATAAATCAGCACGAACTGTTGTTTGAAGGTCAGGATAAAGGCTCTGTTTTTCTTGTAGCTGGCTTCTGTAGGTGAAGAGGTATTTGGCTTCATGGCTAGACATTCTTGGAATTAATTTTCCACCAATTCATATGCTACTGAATGTAAAATATTTCTGCCTTTGAATCTGTCACATCATTCTGAGGAGCTAAATCTAATTGCCACCTCTTTGATACATTTCTTTGAGCATTTCTGTGGCTTTTTGATTTTTGTCTGTATTCTTTCCTTTTCTGCCTTAGGCACTTATTTTTCCTTTTTTTTTTTTTCTGGCTCCGAAGACCCTTCTGAATCTAAGTGCCGTGTTAGGAGCTAAGCTAGAAGCAAAAATTGCCAGTGAAGCTTCACTACTGTGTGCTGACTTCCTTATTACTGTAGAAAAAGGTCTCACCTGTCCCACAGGACTGAGAGGGGGAGTGTGGGTGGCTGGGTGGAGATGCAGCCTCAGGAATTTGATTCACAGTCTGAGTGGAAAGAGGTGTAGTGGACGACTGGAGACAGACATGTATTGGCAGGGCTGATGAGCAGGGTACAAAGGAGAGAGCAACCCTGCAAAGCTGGCTGAGGGCTTCCCGGCTCCAGCTGTGGGCACTGCGAGTGCTGTGGGAAGGGCAAGAGGCCATGATGAGAGTCTAGCAGGCCAGGTGACCTGGAGTCTGGATGCCTGAAAACAAGCTCAAGGTAATTGCAAGGATGCAGCTCTTCTGTGATCTCATACCAGGAGCCACTGGAGAGAAATTCTGTGTGTAGCACAGTTTCTCTGCCACCACACGTGTTCAGTCACCATACACCACTTGGCACCAGTCCCAGGAGACTGGATGCAGCAGTGCCCATGAAGCCCTGGCTGTGCAGCCCATTTCTTTGCTCCCTGTGATGTGTCAAGGTGTCATCACTCCCAGCACAGTGTGAATGGCACCGCCCTTTCTGCTACGGCCACCAGGGCTCATCTCACCCCCCACTCATGGGCTTCATCTTAGGCCCTGTGCTCTTCAACAAATTCATTAACGACGTGGATGCAGGACTGGAAGGGATACTAAGTAACTTTGCCAAAAATACTAAATTGGAAGGAGCTGTTGAGTCCCTCCAAGGGAGAGAGGCCCTGCAGGGAGACAAATTGAAGTTTAACAAAGACAAGTATCAGATCCTTCACCTGGCATGGGACAACCCTGAATGTACACACAGACTGAGGAATGAGATGCTGGAGGGCAGTCCCACAGAAAGGGACCTGGAGGTCCTGGTCAATTGAAAGCTGAACATGAGTCAGCAGTGCCCTGGCAGCCAGGGAGGGCCAAAAGAGGTGGGGGGTGGTGGTGGGGATCAGGCACAGCATCACCAGCCAGGCAAGGTAGGGGATTGTCCCATTCTGCTCTGCACTGGGGCGGCCTCACCTTGAGTTCTGGGGGCAGTTTTGGGCACCACAATATAAAAAAGAGATTAAATTATTAGAGAGTGTCCAAAGGAAAGTAATAAAGATGGTGAAGGGCCTTGAGAGGAAGCCGTATGGGGAGTGGCTGAGGTCATTCGGTTTGTTCAGCCTGGATAAGATGAGGCTGAGGGGAGACCTCATTGCAGTCACAACTTCCTCGTGAGGGGAAGAGGAGGGGAAGGCACTGATCTCTTCTCTGTGGTGACACTAATGGGATGCAAGGGAATGGCCTGAAGCTGTGTCAGGGGAGGTTTAGGTTGGATATTAAAAAAAGGTTCTTCACCCAGAGGGTGGCTGGGCACTGGAACAGGCTCCCCAGGGAACCGGTCACAGCACCAGCCTGACAGAGTTCAAGAAGTGTTTGGACAATGGCCTCAGGCACATGGTGTGACTCTTGGGGATGGTGCTGTGCAGGGCCAGGAGCTGGACTTCGAGGATCCTTGTGGGTCCCTTCCAACTCCGGATATTCTATGATTCCATGAAAATAACAAGGACCACACAGCAGACTGGGAGCAGACTACTTCAGAGCAGAACTGAATTTTGGACAGGAGTGTTTGGATATGTTAAATGGAAAAGAAAATCTGGGTTCAATCTTCTAAGGAAGGAAATGAAATCTTTGCACAAGACAAAAAAACCTAAAATGAGAGAGAGAGAGAGAGAGAGAAAGAGAGAAAGGAAAGAAGGAAGGAAGG
>VZSE01006462.1:2778982-2791088 GCA_013398275.1 Promerops cafer | reverse complement strand
AAAAAAAACATAAAAAGAGAGAGAGAGAGAGAGAGAGAAAGAGAGAAAGAAAAGAAGGAAGGAAGGAAGGAAGGAAGGAAGGAAGGAAGGAAGGAAGGAAGGCATTTTGGGATGGCCATCTATAAATCTTTCTCATATCCTACTCTCCTACAATCAGACCCTGTTTTAGACAGTGCCCTCTTTCCTTGTGCTGCCTCTTCTCACAGGCAGCTCATGGCATGATGGTGCTGCCCTGCCCACATCTTTGGTGAGTGAGCTCGGCCTTTAACAGCAGCTGAGGTGAGGGGATAGGAGGGAAGAATTGCATGAAAGATGTGAACAAATTTTTCTGCTCTGTTTGGATGGGAGAGCTTTGTACCCTACTGAGATCTAGAAAAACAAGTGGAAATTGTAGACATAAGTTTTGAATAAATACAATAAATAAAAAAACCCCACCAGCTCTGCAGTTCTAAGGAGAAAATAATATTTGATTAAAAGACAAAACATGTATGGGGCAACTTTTTCATTTCCTGTTCATGATGAAGGTATTACTGACATTATTTAAGCTGTGTTGAAGACATATAACAAGAGTCTAAGCAGATATAAATGTTCTTTTGGAATATTATTTATAGTTCCTTGGTACCCAATGCCAAACGTTAATAAGGTTTATGAGAAGCGAGTGGAGACTGTAAATTGTTAGACTTCTAATTTAAATCATGTTGCTGACTCTATTTGTTTCCTACACATTAATCTGGCATTCAGATAAATCTGATAACATTCTCCAAGTTGGAGAGAGATTTGTTTTCTGTCAGTGGGAATCTAACTATTAGAAAGACAAGTTGTGAGGTTATTGGGAACAAAGCCACAGACAGTAATATAGCATACTTGAATACTTTTTTATTATTTATTTAAATGTTACGGTATTTGATAAATTGCTTATGCAGCCATTTAACTGACTCTTCTGGAAAGTGTTTATTTGCAGTCACCTCAATGTCAGCAGTGAAATGAGCTGGGACTGAAATTTCATTAAGAAAGTCATATTTCATTATTATGGCCCCAGCAATCATCACCCTGTGTACATTAAGGCACAAACCCATAGAATGTTATAATATACTAATAATACAGCTATGGCAAAAAATGGGCACGAGCAAGACAGGATATTCACTGTTAACGCACTGGCCATACCAGCAGTTTGGGCTCTTGTGGGACAAATAGCTCAAAGAGTTTTGTGGGTCTCAAGCTTTGAATTTCCTTTGATTTGCCCATTTCAATTTGCAGCCTTAATTTCCTTTAGTGCAAAGCAAAGCTCAAGGTACCTGCTCTGTGTCAAATTGAGCCCTGCTGCTGCAAAACCTGAAACAGGAGGCCAAAAAGGGAGGGATGAGTTACAAGGATCCTCCCTGGGACCTCTCCTCCAAACACTTTTCTCAGGAAAGAAGGTGGTTTCCCTCCTGTGAAGAGTGAGGTGACAGAAAGAGGTCAGTCCCCTGTCTCCTGGACAGCCACAAGGTGTGGGCTGGGGACTGGTGCTCCCCTGTTTTTGAAATGCCCACCATCTTATTTCCATTTCTAGAGCAGCTAAATTCAGCCTTTTTCCTTACTCCTCTGTAATGTGTGTCTGCGAACCAGCTTGCCCCAGTTCAGCTCAATTGGATTAAGCATTTCTTCTCCCAGACCACAAGGCTATGTTGTAAGGACAAGATTCAGAGTCAATGAAGCCAACAGAGAGAGGAACAGATGTACATAAAGGCAGGCAGAGCTGTCCAAAGCAGGTGAGAGTCTATGGAACACAGCTCAAAGCAGTGTAAACCCCTACATGGAGGGATGTTTTGCCCAAGTGTAGTCCTGCACCTGATTTTTTTTTCCTATTCTATACCCTGTCACTTAAACAGGGTGGTGCACCCCAGATGCTTACCCCAGTGCACCCACACACACTGACTTGGAAGCAAGCTGCAATATTTGCATGACTGGGTTGTGAAGGTTCCTGTGGTTTAGAAGTCTTATTTTGAGAAATTGGAAATTTTGAGTATTTGGAAATAACAGGCTGTTAAGAACCAGGACATGGAACACTTTTGTGGCTCGTTATGCCTTATAGAGATTAATGATATATGGGATTTTATTCCTCTCTTCTGTCAGTCATAAAAGTCCTCAAGGGATATGGGTATACCAGAATGAGCACAATTCAGATACTGTAAATAAAATTAATCATGGAAGGTAGAGTTATATTGGAGGTTTTGTTTGTGCCTTTGAATAGACCAGGTTGAATCAAATGAAAATCAGAATATCACAGGAAAATGGGATCAAAGGGGAGCGTGAAAGACACGCAGCTCTTACACAGATTATCCACACCTTGCCTCCCAACACTGTGATTCAAACTCTGCAAAAGTTGATGTATGTCATAAGCTTCAGTGGTTTTAACTCAGCTCCTCAGTGTTTTACAGTCCCTTTGGAGCAAGAGAAATTTAACTTGCCCCCTCCCATACACCAAATAAAGTTTCCAAAATGGCACCTCTGCCTTGCTGACTATACTCTTTTCTTTTTTAATTGTACATGTGAATCCCTGAGAAACCTCACTCCAAGTTCAGGATAAACTCATGTTTCCTCTGCTTGCCAGAAGAAAATGAAAAGTAAAGCCCCATCAATTTTATTGCTCATAATTGTGGATAAAATGCAGTATATTTGGCTCATATAAATTTGCTAGCAAATTATATTCAATAAAACCCTGGTGAGCAATTTAAAAGCATAAATCCCCCCATGCTGAAAAAAAGGTCATAAATTATACAAGAAAAAGGAGTGATTTCATCAAAGAGCCAAGATCTGCCCATGGAATGTTTCAATAGTACTGGATTTATAGTTTTCTGGGAGACGATTTATGATCCCTAATTTTCTGCAATAAAAAGCTCAGTGGGGATTCTCTGAATGAAATATCTTTTAACAAAGAAATAAATTTAAAAAAAAAAAAAAAGACATCTGAGAGTGAATGCAGACAATGCCATTCTTGGAGATCTGCCCCTTTCGTGTTCCTGCTCCAAAATTAATCATGGAAGACCCTAATAAAGATTGCATAGTGAGAAGGGAAGGAAGACTATTAGACTTTAAAATAAATGCATTGCACAGTTGGAGAGGGCATTTTTAGTAATAAATTCATCCATGATGCTTCACAGCAATTGTCTTTAATTAAGAATAAAATGATCACACTGGGAAGGTTAAACATTTCCAAAATACACAGGGATGGTTGTGCTATACAGATAACCTAGAGAGAGAGGCTGTGTGTGAATTGTGTGCACAGGCCTGACCTGCAGTCACAGCTAGATGTACAGAGACATTCACTGACTTCCCCTCGTTTGGGAGCTCTGGTTCATGGCCCTTGTCAAATGTAGTGGCAGTGGCTGGTGAGGTTGCTGCTCCCACGAGCCATCAGTCACCAGGCAGCAGGGACCAGGGGTCAGAGTACTGATCTGTTGCGGGTCACAGACCAGGGCGCCAGGGTGAAATGAGAACAAGATTTAACTCAATATGCCAGGCTGTGAATTATGACAGCTGAGGAGGGAACCTAATGTCTCTTTGACTGCAAAAGGGATGGCATAGTAAAAAAAAATAAATAAGTAAATCTTCAATCACCTTTTAAAAATTCCCACATAAATCACCAATGCTGTGACCAAGAATTCCTGCTTTGGGAATCTGCTGCTGGGTGGTAAGAGAGAGAAGATAATGGGAGGGAGGGAGGGAGGGATGGATGGATGGATGGATGGATGGATGGATGGATGGATGGATGGATGGATGGATGGATGGATGGATGCTTGCCATAGTAGACTATGGTTGTTTCTCAAGATATTATTATTTCCATTTTATTTATAAGAAGGTGAGGCATATAAAAACGTAAAGACCTGAATGAGTGATCAGACAGGCAGACTGACAATACTGCAACCTGAGCACATTATCCTACTTGCCAGGTTGAGGACTGTCTCCCTCTCCACCGTATATTATCCACACATGGACCGTGTGGATAATGGGATTACAAAGGGATAGGGATAGCCACCAGGATAAGTGGGAGCAGTGAAAGTACTTACTGCTGGGTACCTACATCACTCAAAATCTTTTGGTGTCCCAGAGTTCCAGATTTTCAGAAATAGTAGAAGGGGGAAGGTGCTGTTCAAGTAGATTTCCCATGTCTATCCTTTGGATTTTCCCTATTTATTTCTCCTGTGTTAGGGGTCTAATCTAGGAGCTCTAAGCTTTCAACTTCCACGGCAAGAATACAGATGTGGGCAGTTAGGGGCTGATTCAATGCTCACACAAATCTGTAGATGAAAGGACTCTTGCCTTTGATAAGTATTTAGATTGAGCCCTTGCCTAAATCCATGTAATACAAATGAAAAGAAAATGCTCAAAAACATTTTGTTTTGACAGCAAACAATGGACAGAAAAGGCCAGAGAAGATATTTGACTGATCAGTCTTTTTCTCATTGAGTTTTATTATTAAATAAAACAAGAATTGTTGAAAATAATCTTAGTTCAACTACCTCTTTCTTATATAGCCCAGCAGATTCGATTGACTGCAATAAGGAGGAAGATTTTTCAATAAATTATTTTAAACTAGCACTGCAGCTTTGGAGATCTATCAGCTAAGAGTGCTGAGGCAGAACAGCTGGCTGAAGGGAAGGAAGTTTGTCTTTGGAAAGGTAACTTGTAAGTAGTAAGCATGCAAGATTTACTATCTATCATCTATCCCTGCTCCAAAACTGTTTAGAGGCACTGGGCATTTTGCCCATGTCTGTCTGGCAGGACCCAGGAGCTCCTCCTAGCTCCTCTGCCTGGGTATTCATGCCAGCTACACCCACTGCTGTGTTGAGAGCAGACCCAGCTACAGACTCGTTTCCTCCATCCCATGTGGTGGGAACTCTGACTTACGGCCCAGGAGGTGACTGCAAAGGGCCCTTGCTGCTCCCTTGATTGGGACAGAGAGTGTGTGCCTGGAGCTAACTCACCCTGCACTCCCACAGCATTTGTGGCTGAAGCACACCAGGAGAAGGCATTCATCAACATCTCATTCAATGTTTCCTTAGGAAAAAAATACAGGATGCAGCTTGATCATTCACTGCTCTTACAGAGTTGGGGTTTTATTTGGTCCTTTTTTTCTCTCAGAGGATCTGGACTGTATTTCTAATTGATCAAGAATGCAAAATTAAACTTTTTTTTTTTTTTTTCAGTCAAAGTGTTCTGATTATCCACAGATTTTCCGGTAAATACATCTATGTTATTTTGATTCACTATTGATACCAGAATGTATACATGTAGCCATATATTAACATGTCTACTTGGCATCCCAGTGTGCCAAAAATTAGCATTTTCTTATGCAGACAGTGGTATCTGGCTTCACTACCAAATAGCAATAAAAAATTATTTGACATAGGGAGAAACATCCCTACAAAACAATTTCCCACAAGAAAAAAAGTCATTCAAACTAGAGTTTTGTGATCCATTCAGTCAGCTGTCCAAATTTTAGAGGCAAATTTAATATTTTTTACATGTCTTGGAGATAATTCTAGCATTTCAGTAAATGAGACATCACTGATACTACAGTGATCAACTGTGTCCCCTGAAGTACATCAACCAGTTGCCCTGGGCAGGAGCTGTTTCTCCTTAGGAACAGATATTCCTGAACAGGCCTTTTAAACACACCTTCTGTGGATTTGTCCAGGACTTTGACACAACTTGGGAAAAAAAAAATCCCGACATCTCTATCTTGATCCATAGAATAGATCCAAAGCAACCCTCCAGACTTTTACTTGATTCCACATGGAAACTCAGGTCAATCAACGTGGCAATTATTCGTGCCATTGTGCAGCCTTACTGCATCAGTACAGGCTCCCAATGATCCATAAAAATAAAAACAGGATTTTTGAACAATCCACCCATGATTAGTGCCTAAAATAGCAGAGTTGGATCCCCAGAAGTGGTTACATTCAGAGAAATGAAGGAGCCCTGCATGAAAGCTTTCCCTTTTTCTCGTTCAGCAGTATCAAACTGACCTACAAGACTCCTTGCAGCTACTAAAAAGAGAACCAGAAAAATAAGAAGCTGATTTTGCATATTGAAATGCATAAGAGGACATCCAAAAGGAGACAAGACAACTAAAAGACAACTGTACAGCAGGCATAAAAGAAGCAATTTGAGTTGGAGGACATGCCACACATATAGACTGGAAACAGCCAGAGGTGTCCTGCCTGGGGAGGGGTCCAGCTTGAACAAACAGCCTCACAGGCAGCATATGTAAAACACAGGGTAATGTTTTTGCACAGTGTGTTGTAGTAAAGTGAGAGTCATAAACATCCCAGAAACAAAGCTGGAAGGGATCTCAAGGAACCATTTATTCCATAGGCCAGTATGAGGCAGGCTAAGTACAGCTGAGGGTATGTGTTGAATCTGTTCTTAAAAATCTCTAATAAAGGTCAAGCCACGGATATGTTAAGGGATAGTAAGGTAAGGAACTTAATTCAAAACACACTACCAGCCTTCCAAATGGCTCAGTTCCCCAAGCTCACCTACATATTATCTGCTAAGATGCTTTATTGAAGCAATAAACTATATTATCAGTTACAAAGAGAAGTACTGGTTGTTGGGATCAGATGCCCAAGGCTAAGGCTGATCCTTTTATTCTATCCAGAACAGTCAGAAGAGGATAAGGAAGAAGTGGGAAGTGGCCCCTTTGAAAATGAAACCCACTGCTATTGACACAAGAACAAGAGAAGTATCTCAGTATATCAGTGGGTTGGCAGCTGGATTCTGATGGCTTTTCAGTGTATTCAGAAACATCCCAAAATCACAGACCATGGCACTGATTAGACACAAATCAGGAATTATGATCCTGAAGTCAGCCTCAGCAAAGTCACATCATTCAGATTAAGTGCAAAAGTTATTTTTGTTTGTTACTGTTTCTGGAAGCCCAAGGCATAGAAGGCTCTTCCCAAATTTTGTGAAGGTATGATCCAAGACCCAAAAGCAATACAATCAGGATTCAGCAGCACCCAATCACTTAGGCTTAAGAGGGAAAATTATTAAAAGGAAAGGAAAGAGAAGGAAAGTTCAACAGTAAAAACAGGTGCTTGCCAAATAAGCCATAAATGAGCCAGGGACCTCTGGCCTAAATTACTCCTTTCTCCACCTAATTTCAGACATAGAAACACTGAAAATGGCTGAAAAGAAAAGCAGAGCAAGAGAGGACTGTGTGCTTTACTAAGGGTCAGTACTAGGATACTCCTGGGAGTGGATCAATAGAATACAAGAGAAAAAATACCTGGAAGTAGTGCACGAACCTTTCTATGTGTTGGCTGAAGCAGTCAGATAGCCCACGGTGATTCTGGACTCCAGTGAGATAAATCAGTGCTGATGTTCATGCCAAACCACAGATACCACACTCAATTTGTTAGGGAATAACCCCAGGTCTTTCCAGCAAAATATTCACTCCTTCCATATCCTGTCAGTGAGCAATATGGAAAAATTTCCCTCTAATGGGTGAGTGCTGTGCCCTAAAACAAGCCTGGGAAACCATAGCTTGTACTTCGTGCATGAAAGTACTGGACAATTAGAAACTCAGCTGAACCATGCAGATTGTCTGCTGATGAGGGTAAACGCTTATTAAAAAAGCGTGGAGGAATTTATTCTTTGAAGTTTACAGCTGTTGCCATTTCAACCACAAGGCCAAGTTTACATCCATGACAGACAAAGAACACAGCACAGTAAAAAAGAAATACAGCTTGAGAATTGCATGATGATTTTACACCTTTCTGAGGAAGGTTTTTTTCCCTTCTATTTCAGTGGCTTTATCCTCACAAAAACTTATTTTTTTGGTATCCTAGGAAGATGAAGTCTCCCCAAGATGGGGTAGCTGGGACAGAAGGAGTGTCTTGGAGCAGTTCTTGTCCCCTCTGGGTCGGAGGCCAGGTTGTTTTCAGCCTGAGTGGGATTGCTATTGTCTCCATAATGCCTTCCTGTCTCCACATTCCCCATAAAACTATCTCCACAAAAAATGGACCATCCCCCCAGAAGGGAGCAGAGATGGGACTCAACTAGAGATGGAAGAGCACGTTAGTCTCCAGGTGCATTTTCTTTTTCAGTTACCTGTTAAGATCCAGCAAAGGGTCTGGAGATGTGTTTTTCTCCTTACCTGGATAAAACAGTTATGCTCTTTAGACACTGCAATGACACTCTGATGTCATCTGTCTAATCCCATCCATTGGACAAATGAAGACAATCTTCCACTACTTTTGTGTTATATCCTTGATGAAACTGAGCTGTTGCCTGTTCGCACTTAACCTCAGAGCTGGGTGATCTCTTCACTGTTGTTCCAAAATCAGTGAAACAAGATAAAACCAGCCAAGACCAAACCTTAGCGTTGCCACATTGCCTCAGTTCAAATCTTCATAACAAAACCTTTTAGGAGACATCCCTGAAGCTGTAGGTTGCTTAGTCTGACCAGAAGAGCACAGGTGTCGGGGCAGGCGTCACCCTACGTTCATCGTGCTGCATCACAGGTTGATGTCCTGGGGTCGTGTGCATATGTGATGGACAAGGAGCAGCCTGTTGTATATTTAGCTGGGTAGTGCATGGTGTGATAGACACAAAGCCATCCTGCAATAATTTTAACAGCGTGCACTGGCCTAATAACTGTTTATTGCAAAAATATTTGGGTTATGCTTAATAGCAGACTGTAAGGAAAACAATCAGAAAGGAAGAAAAATGGCTTGAACTCAGCCAGCCCTGCAGTTAACACAGGACAATGGGAAAGTCATGGGCTCCCAGGAGTCTGGTTCAGCTTCCTGCAGGGCCTACTGAACTGGTTGGGAAAGACAGAGCCAAAAGTCTGACAAGCGAGAAGCACAAATGAACTCTGGCTGCATCAGCAGGACTCTCTTTTCAGAGCCAAGGAGATCTTGGGGAGCTGTTCAGGGGCACCAGACCGAGACTCAGGCACTCGCTGTAGTGTCTGCAGAAGCAGAGACCTGCCTCAGCTGCCAAAGGGGCAGAGCTGTGGATAATTCAGAGGATGAGGACGAACTGCTCATTTTGTAAATGCTTTTTGGAAAAGGAAACAATACGATAGTTTTGAGAAAGTGGTTTTGACATTTTGTGGGCATGATTTGTCACACTATCCTTGAGGGAAAGTCCACAGGCATCCAAACATGGCTTTTGGTGAAACCCTTCCTCCCTGTATTACAATCCCTGGCAACCCAAGGAAAGTTGAGACCCAGCCTCTTGAAATGTGCCCCAGCTGGCCAAGGTGAGGCCAAGATCCAGTCTCTAGAAACAAACTCTGCTGAAACTATGGATGTGAGCTCCACAGTTCAGGCACTGGCTGTTGTCCCCACCCTATGTCTCGTGCCAATGAGAGCATCAGACAATGCCTGAGGTCTGAGCCAACCTGTCTTTTCCTCTTGTGGGTTTTGTGGCCCATCAGACACCAGAGGGGCAGAAGTGCTAGCAGGCCTGCTGTCTGAGAGCTTGAGCAGACACAACGGGGCAAGCTCTTACCACCTGGGGAAAGGACTGCCTGTTGGTGCTCTTTGCCAGGGCCTAGTATCCTCTGTTCTTCTGCAAATACATAAACTAGGCTTGTTTAAATCATCTGAATTCATACTTAACCTATCAGCATATTAGTGATTTTGCATTACATTGCAATAGAGTATGTGCCAGGTCTGCTCAGCTCCTGTCTTCCAATTCCAGGGCAGTAACAAGAAGTACTAATGCATGCTCTGCTCAGGATCATCTGAGCCGTATCTGCACAGCATTGCCTTGTCCATGTTGCCTTTCAAGACTAGCAGTTCTTCTCTTCCAAAACCAAACTGCTAATTTAGATGAAATTTCATCAAGGCTCCTGTGGGCATTATGGCTGTGCACCAATAAGAAAGGACAGAACCCCTGCTGGACAACAGCAAAGATTCACTGGCTTATGTATAAGAAGACAAGTGACAGCTAGGTCATATTTAATTTACCCTTCCCACACAGACCATAATTCCGTCTAACCAGAAGAAAACACTGCACGATAGGGAAAACAGGCAGACCACAAACTAAGTATACACCACATGTTAAGTAAGCATATGTCACAGGAAGGAAAATGCAATATACTGTAGGTGCTGAAAAGCTTCAACTGACATCTGCTCTTCTTTATTTCTGTCTAAAATTCTCCTTTAATACCTGACATCATGATCTCATTTTAATCCTTTCTGATATAAAGTGGTGATAGCTTATATCTGCAATTCTCTAAAAGACATTTTTCTCCCATTCAGAAAAACAAGTACCTTCTTGTTACAGTTGAATTAATCTTTATCTGAGAGATGATTTCTCACCAATACACCAGCAACACTGGTGAGTTACTTTAGAGAAGGTCATATATGACCATAAAATGACATTTAACTGAAGAAAGAATCAGCAGCAGAAACAAAAGGTTTGTGAACCTTAGATAGCCTGAGCAGCACCTTGTCCCTTAGCAGGGACCTAGTCTCAAAAAGAACTACTAACAAAGGAAGAACTGGCCCATAAGAGCATCAATCTTTCTTCTTCTGTCCACAATACCTCATAGGAACTACAGCTTAAAATCTCTGGGAGCTGGATGTTGAGTACCTCATACTTTGGGAGGTACAACTTGAGAAATATTACAGAGGCCCAATTTTAAGGAGTCCTCTCAAAAATCAGTCTTTGTTTTGGACATCATAAGCTGCTCAGCACCACCAGTCAACTGCTAAAATCTTGGTTAGAAAGTACATCTTGCCATAAGCAGCATGCATCTCTTCGCAACAGGAACCCAGTCTGCTGTTTGTAACGCTTGGCATTCTAACCTCAAGTAAATACACCACGTAATCTGCAGGATATGTCTCTGAGCATGCTTACATGGTAATAATGATGTTAAATAGAATTGCCGTATGATTTATTATACCTTGTGAAATAAAGCAAAGCCAATCTCTTCCCACCACGGGAAGTACCAGCACAGTAGAAAATGGAAACAAGAAGAGAATTAAATACCACCCAGGCCTGGTTTAAACATGCAAACTTTCTAATAAAATATCAGAACCAGATGCTGCTAAAGATGAGTGATAATTAAAGAAGATAAATTAAAGAAATGTTTTTCCAGGGAATGACTCTACTGCACACAAATTGTTTCAGCATGGGAAAAAATATAATAAAATTACTGCTGCTGCCTGTTTTCGAAAGTTTCCATTAATAAGTCAAGGCAGGTTCCCTGCTAAATTCCCTTATATCCAGGCTCCCTCTTTGCCTCTGTTGGTTTAATCTCAGTGTGGTTTAGCAGAGTGAGCAGAGGACTGAGCGCCAGGAATTCAGTTCCAACACTGACTCACTGTGTGGGCTCCCTTATGTCATGCTCAGGGCAGGTCAGGCCTGGAAAGCACATCTCTAAAAATGGTCCTGAGGGGTCCAGAGCCTGACAATCTCCCCGCTCTTGTGTCAGATGTGCACAGTTCACCAAAGGTTCTCCCCTGACTGTCAGCCCAGCAAACTGATCTCAGGCTAAGCTGGTGTAATGTGATTTTTTTCAGTCTGGTGTCTCATCAGAAGAAATAAGTACACTGGGAGCCAAGTTGTGCAGACACCTGTGCAAACTCACGGCAGGAAACACGGCTGGAGCATTGCAGATGAAGGGCGGATTCAACAGACCCACTAAGACCACCCCGGAGCTTTATGTGCCTGTGTATAAACTCATCTTAGTTCGGCTTGTTGTTAAGCTTCATCTTAGCTAAACACAAGATGGTGTTTAAGCCCCTCAAAGACTTTTAATTTCTTTGGATTTCTCACGCGCAGAAAAGCGTCCATCTGATTGCCAAAGGCAATTTTGTAGCAAATAAAATAATGTGCCGCACCAGGAGAGGAAAAGAATAAAATAAACCCGTGTAGATACATGGCCTAGTTCCCTTTTAACCACATCTTCCCCAGGCTCATAACCTCTGCAAAAGCCCAAGAGGAGTAATGTGGTTTGCAGTGTGCCTGTAAGGCCGACAGATCTGGCGTGTTCCGGGCTGAGCGAGGGCTCACACACAAGATCGGGCTCCCGGCCGTGAGGAGCTGCGGCGGCTCCGCCTCGCACGCGGCGAGCGCCAGGTGAGACCGCGCGGCC
>VZSE01006462.1:2632209-2778250 GCA_013398275.1 Promerops cafer | reverse complement strand
AAAGAAAAAAGAAAAGAAAGAAAGAAAAGAAAAAAGAAAAGAAAAAGAAAAGAAAAGAAAAGAAAAGAAAAGAAAAGAAAAGAAAAGAAAAGAAAAGAAAAGAAAAGAAAAGAAAAGAAAAGAGAAAAAGGAGTCATGAATCTGGGTGTGTAATTTATATATGAGGGAAAGTTTAAACCAGTGTGATTGGCAAGGATACAATGTTACTAAAAGCCACAGACATGCTAATTGGTGAGTCATTTAAGTAAACCCTATTGATCTTGTAGGTTTGCCAATTTTCAATTTTCACTTTTGCTTGAAAACAGCTCAGAAAATAAGACTTAACCAGAAACTCATGATCAGTGACTTTTTCATCCAATTTTTTAGCAAATGTAACTCATCTATCTTGAGGGGTGCTTTTGTTTGACCAAGGGAACAGTCACAGATCTTCCCTTGACTCACCTAAGCCTCCCCCAGCACTGGCTGGAGTTGCATTCTTGGAGCAGACCACTCCTATCTGCTTTCCACATTCCCATTATTTCCATATTTCCACTGCAGCTGCAAACCAAGATGTTCTTCTCAACCATGATGTTCACTGCCAGCAAACAGTCTTAGGTGTGTGAGAAATAACCACCAGAGGCCTGTGACACCTCAGCCACGCCACTGCAGAGGTGGGGGATTCCAAAAGGTCAAGCTTGGCTCAGCTCAATTTTCAGCAGCTGTGCCCAGCACAGGAGATCTGAGCTGCTCAGAAATTTGACTGACATTGTCAGCATGAAGACAGTAAAGGCATGTGACTGATGTCTAGTGGTTCAAAGATGAGTGTAGTTTGACAATTCATGTAAAGGAACAAAAAAAAAATAAAGCTTTTATCCCATTAATCCCTTCATCCTTTACTATTTGGGCTGAATCTAAGGCAATTTTGATAGAGTGGCTAAAGCAGGTATCCCTGAACATCCACCCTGCTCCTCTGCCACAGGTTAGGAAAGTCTTGTCCACCTTGAAAGAAGCACCATCATCCCTCGGGTGATCCTGAGCTGCTGGGGTAGAGGGATTGGCTCCTTCTCCCCCTCAGAGAGAGCTTCAGTAAGCAGGCACAGGCTTTCCACATTCTTAAGCAAAATATTTACTTTACAAGCGCTGAAACAAAATTTGGAAAAGTGAAGAATAATATTTATTTTGACGATGTTAAATCGCATTAAAGTCAAAAGTGAAAATTAGATGCATGCACATACACCAAGGGCATTATTCACTAATCACAGGAACATAAAAGAACTGGAAAATACCCTCCTTCATTGCCACTAGGAAAGCTGATCTGGAATAAATTACAGGCAAAATGTATAATTAAGCAAGCTATTATTATCCAGTGTCTTAGCAGACGCTGACCTCGTTTATGGTGATTGGGATAAGAATTCAAGCGAGGTTTGATTTCACAGCTGTGTCCATGATGCCTTGGACCTGTTGTATCAGCCCAGAAGTTCCCAAAGTGTTAGCAGTGGTATCTAAGCGTGCTGCTTATGGATTCCTATCCTCCTCAGCTTCTGACTGGGGAACTTTTTTTTCGCTTCTTGGAAATGAGAAAATTGTTTCACTGATGTGTCAGCCAGGCTTTATACTTGAAACCTGCATTTAATTACTTTGAAGAAGCTTTAATATGCCATCAGTACAAGGAGGGGGGACCTTCCACTGCATGTTGCTATTCTCTTATTTTTATTTTTTGCAGGTGTAAGCTTGTGGCTTAGTTACTGAGATAATTCTGTTGAAAATATCCTTGGCATGAGAGATGAGCTGCCAAAGTGTTATGGGCACAGTAATTTGTACATGGAAATGAGGATCCAGGGAACAACATGAACATCAGTGTCCTGAGGAGCTTATGATTAAAACATTATGCTGAGCTTTTATGATTTCTACAGTTAATTAGCGGGATTTATAAGTGTCTAAAAAAAAAAAAAAAACAAGGCTGAATGCAGAAACAATCCTTATTTTCCTTTATTTAGGGCAGAAAACTGCTGGGTTCTAAAACAGTGGGGAAAGAAAGAGAGGGAAAACACCCTTATCTTTTCATTTGCCCACAGTTTCGTCAAATTGCTTCTCTCTTCTCCATAGAATGAGTGGATGTCTCTCAAGTGTTGAGCATGAAGTCTGTGACTTATTCACATCAGTGGCAATGCCTTGTTGATTTCATAGAGAAAAGGTTTCCTGCTGTTTTGTTATGGATTCAGACTAGCACCGGTTTTGTTTTCCAGCTGGGGGAATGGTAGGTGTCTGAAAAAGCCACTTCCACCAATATATACTTGGTTGATTCTGCTCCCCAGGGGTGCAAAAGGAAAAGGAGGGGTGTGGGAGGAAAGAAGAAATACCAAGCTAGTCTGTAGAAGAATGATGGTCTTAGTCTGCAGCCACAGACCTGCAAGGGCCTCTGCTGCTCCCAGGAGGGCTTCTGGCTGGCAGCACCTGCATGACCTGCTTGGGAAGTTCATGGTGTGCTTGGAGGGGCTGTGCACAACCCCAGCCCTTTCCCTACAATTTTTGCATTTTCAGAAGCCCAAACATCTCCATGTAGTTTTATGACAGAAAACCCCTGGCCAGTGACATCTCATTGCAGAGGATGAGCCTTGCTCCTAAGTGAGATAAAGACTGATGATCATCACTGAAGCTGTGGCAGAGGAATTGCTTCAATACAGACCCAAACCAACTGAAGCCAGATGTGATGACTGGTTTTGTGGTGGTTGTAGCTAGCTCCTGTGTGCAGAACAGCTGAGATTTCACCCAGAACACAGCTGGTTGTTTTGGCCAGGGTGTCCCTGGTCCAGGTTTGCCTTTGGGAAGAGACTCTCCAGCCATTGTTGGCATTGCCCTTTTACAGAATCTGCACTCCTCCTGTTTCTAGCCAAGAGTACAAGGACCACAGGTGGGTCTGTGCTCCCCTAACTGGGAATTGTGACCCATGGTGGGGGTCTGAGAGCTGCACTGGGCCCTCAGCTTCCTGGCCACAGAACTATATGTAGGTACATGTACTGTGTGTACAGCCCCCTCAAGCAAACATGACCTTCAGAGGATTGTACTTCACTTTTTCGTGGCTGCAAACATTTAGTGACAGACATAACACCTTCCTGTATCCCTGGGAAGTGCTTTACCAATTCTGTATGTGACCACAATGTATTAATTAAAAATACACTGTCTTACTGCACAGCTAGTGTGACCACAAAAGTCCATTTATAAAGTTCCATCTATTTATACTGGACCTCTGTTTCCTCAGCTTAGATATATGCAAATACTAGTATGCCACACTTACTAATATCCTAGCATTTTGTTATTTTTTAATGAACCACTGTCATCACCTCATCCAGTAATTTTTTTCTCATTCCTGTATTCCTAGACAGATGGCCTAAATGGGTATAATGGGATAATTTCCACTCCCTCAATAGTTTGGCTTACATTGTACAGTCCTTGGTAGCTGCTGCACCCTTGAGACAGAGAATATAGCAAAGTTTATGGTGAAACCCACACTGGAGTGATACCATACTCTCCATATTCACCTACAGAGCCAGTCCTTTTCTTTGTAAACATGGAGTGGGAGCAGTTAGAAACATTTTTAAAGAGTTTCTGGTCTAATATTAGATAGGAAGGTTTAGCCAGAGAACTTTTCACTGAAGTGGCACCTTAGCCTCCTTGGCCAGAGGTGCTTCAGACCATGGGAATAATCAGGCTGGCACCTCCTTCTGCAACGTGCCCAGCGAGAGGAACGTCAGCAGAGCTTGACTTCATCATATTAACCCAGGGTTGCATATGGATACAAAGCTCCCAAAACTGAGCTGTGGGGGAAAGAATCCCACCCTGATGGAAAGAGGAAAGTGGAACAAAGGCCTGGCTGAGGCAGCATTGCTGGGATGCCAGCAGAGCTGGCAGAGGGAGGGGAGCGGGGCAGGGAGCACCCTGTCACAGGGCAGCCCCTGCATCCTCCGTCCTCCAGCACAGGGAGTGGGGCTTGCCCAGCCTCTCTTACAGGTGTGCAGGGAACTGGGGGACCCACAGGCTGCTGGGGCTCTCCTCCCAAGCATGTGCTCTCCAGATGGGCTAGGACTGAACGCCAGCCAATATGGAATATTATTTATAATAACAATAATAACAATATTAATAACATAAGAACATCTGGTAGCATTTTTTTCCGTCTACCATTTGGCTGGAGGCAGAGCATCCGGGTGACATGACAATGTACTTCTGTTTCCAATTTAGCCCCAGCTCAGCTGCTGCAGTGACTCAGAGACAGGCACTTCCAGAGATGCATCCCTGCTCCCGGTCTCGCCTGGCCCTACAGGTGTCCCACCACAGACAGCAGAAGCACCTAAGATCATCCATGCTTGGATTTCCTTTATTACAGGAGACTGCAAGGCGGGGTTTTTATGCTTCCATGGCTCCTTTCCATCCTACCCTGTGAGGAAGTCACCCAACTACAACGGTGTGTGGTTTCAGACAGAAAACAAAAGCTGGCTGTTTTGAAATCAAACCAGAAGCAGGTCTTTTACACATTTCATGCTGTTGAAAGTGTATTTGACTTAATACATATTTAAACTATTTTGGCATTGTTTTGAATTCTAAGGCTTTCAAATGCGTCCAGTAAATACGTCGCTTCCACCAACAAAGATTTCAGTTTTGACACGCAACTAACATCTACCCTAAAAAATTAATGCTGTAGTTAAAAACAGAATTTTCTTTCCTCATTATACTGACAGAAAGCTAAAAGCAAAATTACCATGGAAGCTGAAGCTGTTGCTCCTAAAGTGTATGCAGATAGTTGCAGTAGGAATACTTTTATCCATCCTGCTCATCATTAGTTTCTCCCAGCAAGTTCTAGCTGGGGAGTTAATTTCTTTGGGGTCCAGTGAACTGAGGGTGGATTCCTCAGTCGTGGAACAGGCTTTCACTTCAAAGCAGTTAACGCATCGTGCACGGACTCTCATCTGCTATAAATTTATACAGGTTGATGACAAACTTAAAAGATGCACCATTAAAACTTCATGTTCAAGAATAATGTTCATTTAAGTATTTGAGCGTTCTCTCTCAAGTCACTAAAGACTGAGATTTGTGTAAAGTAAATGAAGCATCCCCCTGATGCCTTTGGATGCATGTATCCTGTTCCTGTCCTTGGGGTCAGCCAGCTCTTCACATATGCTCCTGGATAAACTAGGTCTCAGCACTCATTATATTATCAAATTTGCATATGAAATAGCAAAAAACTGCTGATAAACAAAAAATCCAGGCCTTTGGCTCAGCACTTATCCTATTATTACAATCAGTTGCTTTAGATGGCATCTGAAATAAAACCATTTTTCCTAATGCACTTTACACACCACTCTGTGAAAAGATTAAATCTAATTCTGCAGCTTGACCTCCTAGTTTAGTCAGCTGAATTTGTAGGACAATGCAAGGTTGCTCCCATCACCTTGGCTATAGTGCTGTGATTCTTAAAATCCTTAAGATGAAAACTTCAATAG
Source organism: Promerops cafer (assembly GCA_013398275.1). Taxonomy (NCBI): domain Eukaryota; kingdom Metazoa; phylum Chordata; class Aves; order Passeriformes; family Nectariniidae; genus Promerops; species Promerops cafer. Next base: position 2,772,776 of record VZSE01006462.1, on the reverse strand, counting down.
TGCAGCATTATTTGTAACTGACAAAAGCCAGGAATTTGGGTTAATTCTACCTCCAGCCTCATTTTAATCCCCACATAGATTCCCTGTTGTCACAAATATTATTAGCATATGAAATCTGCTGACTGCTGAAGTTTGGGGAATTCCAATAATGAAGGAATTTCCACACCCTTAAATCTAACACAATTTCTGAAGCAGACTGTCTGCCAGTGTATATTGTAAAGCTCCCCTGGTTGGTTCAACACTCAGTGGCTGTAGCCAGGAGCCTGCAGCTTTGGTACACAAATACAGGGCCAGACTTTCACCTCCTGGCCTGGAGAGGCAGTGGCTCCCTTTCCCCTTGGGGATGCTTGTGGTGCCACACAAGTGGGAACCCAACATTTGCCTTTCTTTGGGATCTCATGTCTGGCCCTGGGTGCAGTGATTACATTACGAGGCAGAACACACTCAGACTAGAAATTTGGCGGCTGAACAGCCAGAAGAACAGGGGAAAGCAGAGTGGAAATGAGCAGACTTGGGAAAAGAAAACTGGGAAGGAACAAAGAGAGAGCTGTAATCAGAAATCATCTGAAGCAATGCTGTTAATATGTCATCCATAACAGAGTCCTTGATGACAGTCCAGGACTCTCAGCCTGGGCCAGGGAACTGTCATCTAGAAAGGAGGAAATTCTTACATAGGTTCATGCTATTAATAGTGACAAGGTTCAGTAAATCTTACCATGTACACTGTAAACAAGCTTTTATTCTTGTGGCTCAGGACAAGTCCTTCCAAATCCAGAATTTATCTGTCTCCCAGCTACACAGACCAAAGGTCCAGCTTTGCACTGTGACACTGTGTATGCACAGCCTGCATACATTTTTAGCATCAACAGGTATGATTCACCTTCCTCGTGCAAGATGTTGACCTTCTCAGTTCAGCGTCTCCTCCCTTCCCACATCCTACCTCGCCAAAACAGGGTGTTCCCTCCATTCTGTAGGACATTCCCTCAAATATATGTTCTCTTGCATTATGTGAACTAACAAAGTATTTGTGACAGTCACCTGGGAGAGGGAGAAGTGGGTTCCTGCCTTTGTCTTAAAGATTTGACACAGCAGGAGAGTGGGAACTACATCTCCATGGTCACCAGAGAGGTCTTGCAGCATGGAGAGACACCCTTGCCCCTTCCACTGCTTCCTCTGAACATGATAATTAAATCCTTGAGCCCAAGGATGACAGCTGCAATGAGGAGACTGAAGTCCACAATCACAAAGCTTTCTAACCCCTTTTCTCCTACAAGATGGGTTAAACAGCCCTGGCTGTCCCTGGTAAAGTTGTGTGTGTGTTCAAACCGTGTGTCCCACAGACTGGGTAAGCAGGCAGAGCTGAAACTGAAAGAGGGTAGGTTTAGATTTGATATGAGAAAGAAATTATTTACCACGAAGGTGGTGAGACACTGGAACAGGTTACCCAGAGAAGCTGTGAATGCCCCATCCCTGAAAGTGTTTAAGGATGGGGTTTTGACAACCTAGTCTAGTGAAAGGTGATCCTGCCCATGGCAGGAGGGATGGAACTAGATGATCTTTAGGGTCCCTTTCAACCCAAACCATTCTGTGATTCTATAAAATACCTTCTCTGTCCTTCAGGGTGTGTCTTACTTTACCACCAGAGGTAAGAAGTGAGCCAGTCAGCCAGTCTTTGGATACTGATTCTCTGTGTAGCAGATGACCAAACACCTTCAGGCAGAGGTGCTCTGCTCCCCACTCCGGGGTTTCAATAGTATATTGCCAAGAAATCCTGCACATCCACACTGATTTTCTGGTAAGATTTTTAAAATGCAGGTGTGGAAGGCTGATGAAAGATCCCCAGAGCAATGTGGGTTAAGATGTCAACATCATAAAATGAGAAATAATATCAGTGATTCACTCTCGTATTTCTGCCCACATGTCATCTGAAAGAAAATCTTGTTTAGTGCTGAGTGTCATACTGTTACAGAAGGACAGAGATATCAAATAATAGGAGAGGGCACACGCACTTGTGACCACGCTAAAAGTATCCCTAGGAAAAAATATTGCAATTTATTGGCTCTGGCCATGGAACCATGGATTACTCTGTCTTCTCAAAGAGTATGCAGCTAGCAGCAAAGCTCCCTCCTAACACCAGGTTAGTGTTGCTTTTAGTGAGCTGTGGGCTCATGCTGTGGGGGAAGGAAGAGAAATATTTCTCAGATTGATAAAGAGAGGACCCTGGAGTGGTCAGTAGAAGGGAGAAGATGTGAAGATGACTAGCATCATATTGATTGCTGTCAGCAAGTGACTTAGAGCACAGTCCCTTCCAACATCTTTATAAGGAAAAGTAAAAGACTGGGGAATGGGAGAAGCCATCCAGACCAGTAAATCAGGATGGACAGTCTATCTCTGCACTGAGTAAATGAGTTGGTCCAGCTCCTACCACAAAATAGCAGAATCTGGAGAGCTACACCCACTTAACTTCAACCAGCTTTTGCTAATGTGGGACCTTCACCACACATTTTGGGGGATCAAGAAACAAGAGTGCTACTGGATGCATTACAATGAACAAAATAAGCAGCAAAGTGACTGCATGTGGGTAATAAAAATAATAGCCAGTGGGAAACATGAGGAATCATTTAAATGATGCAAGAGAAATGATATACATCTATTTTTTCATAGGCAAACAGATGAAAACTGGTCCTCCAGCAAAGCTGGGGTACAGCCAGGGACTTAGATGTTGCAATGTTTTAATTTGCAGATTTCCTGTTGCCTAGCAGACTCCTCAGCCAAGAATTAGACAGTCAAGATACAATTCCCAGGGAGAATTAGGTGCCTTAGAAGAGTATTCCTAGAAACCAGCACACTGAGTATGAAATTATTCACACTGCCCTGGAGAAACCACAGAAGAACAGAATGGGACCACAGTCACAGACAGCAAAAATATCTCTCTGCTCAGCCCAAATCTCCCCCTGAAGGAAAAGAGTTCAAGCCCAGTTAAATCTTTGTCACAGAAAGATACTTCGCTTTTTTCTTCACCTCCCATTGCATCCAGTATCTCAGTAGGTAGGTCACTCTTGACAGAGAAGAGAAACCTGCTTCAAACGCCCATGCTGCCTGACCTGAGCAAGGATTTGGTGCCGACTGCTGCACAAGCACTTCCATCAAAGCAGGCTCACCCCCACCCTCTCTGTCCCCCAGCAGCTGTGCAAGCAGCAGCAAGGCCCAGTGTGGGGACACGTGTGAAGGCTAGCAAGCAGCTGTGCTGCAGGAAGGTGTGCTCCCTTTGAGAACTTGCTCTGCAAAAACTCAGAGATAAGTGGGGCTCTGAAAAGACCGGCTGCGGCTGCCATAAGCATGACAACAGACAGAAGCTGAGGTGGACAGCATGGCCTTTCAAGTGTGCCTAGAAACCAGGACTGAGGTGCCCTGAGACATCCACTCACCTGACACTAACACACCAATCCCATAGCTGCCTGTATTACCCACAGATCTAGTAAACTCTGTAAAAGCTTAATGAGGAAGTTTCATAGCCAGCTCTTTGTCAGGATTTTCTCACCCCTGTATTAGGCATGGAAAACTGACAGACAGATCCTTGTTATCTTCCCTTATGTTTGCTACCTTGTGAATGAAGACCCTGCTCTCCCAGGGAAGAAGAGTGCAGCTGTATACCACTTTTTGTATCAGAACTCTGTCAGAAATCTACCTTCTCTTTATGCCCACTTATTAAGTGTGTAAGAGTGATATTAATGTGAAACCAGCTGATATATCCAAGAAACAGCTATCCCAAAGAAAAAGTATGTGATTTTATGCAGCTAAGAGTAAAATGCTTCTGCATGAGCAAAATTATTTTAGGTAATATTATAATTATGACAGCTGTATACTGCTTGCAGGCAACCTCTCCACTGATTTTGGTTGGTATGCAGACCTTCAGGCACTAGAGAAACCTGCTTTAAAATAACGAAAATATACTTCTTATTGTCCAATCAAGAATAATCTTGACAGTTTAACCTCATGGAAAAAAAAAACCAAACCAACAAAACCCAACATTTTGAAACCAGCATGAATTATATATGATTTAGACTTGTATTAAGGATTTTTTAAAATTTAAGATAAATGTGCACTAACTCATTTTCAATATGGCATCACTCCCAGTCTCAGATCCAGCAGATTTCTCTCTCTCTGGGACTGCCAGTGAACCTTTCCTTCTGGAGGCAAGTAATTTTCATTAGTGTCTTATCTAGCTCCTTAAGACAAGCTTCCCTGCTAGATAAACCACTGCAATTTGAAACCACAGGGAAGCAAACTGCAAACCTCTTTGCCCAGAATGACTGTAAACATGCAGGCATGAAACAAATGAAACAACATTTGAATTAATGAGGATGAATGCCAATAGCTACCTTGTTTTCTGCTAAGTGAGTATTCTAGACTGAAAGGATTGAGATAAGCAGGACTCAGTGCTGCTGATGTAGTTTGACTTACCAGTTAATGGAATGTGCTTCAGAACGGTTACCCAAACTGGTCTGACTAAAAAGAATAAAAAAATAGACAATTTTTCTGACCATAGGAGACCACCTCCCACCTCTCACCAGTGCCCCAGACTACTCCTTTGTTATAATTAAGGGTATGTGGGGTATTATTGGTGGCAAAACTTTGTCGAATATACAGGACCTATTTAGCAATTGGCTGGACAAAACAATAGCAAATAGACCACAAAAACAATAATCCTGTGCTGGCAGAGATGGACACTGGATGATCTAACTGACCTTCTGCATTTGAACCTTGTCATCTATCACTGGCTATGGGCTGCAGAAGAATGGAAAACGTGTAAGATGAAAACAGGTTTAACAATAGAAAAAGAAAACACAAATGCAAATGCAGAATGCAATACGATTGCTCAAGATGCAAATTATAACCAGACCCAGAGACAGATTAAGAAATGATGAGTATACTCAGAGTGCCAGACTCCAAATAGTAGGTTACTGTAATGCCTCCTTTTTAACCCCACTCAGACAATGAACCAGCAGTAAACTTCATTTGCAGGACTTGGCTCTTCTTATGTTCTGGACATAGGTAGAAATGCACATTCAAAGCTCCAGTTTTACTTCTAGGTCTACAGCACACTAGAGGCAACAACTTAGACTTCATTTTTTCAGTAGGAAGAGTCAGAGAAAGTAGATAATTTCATTGAGGCAGCTGAAGACCAGATAAAGCCTGTGTCTGTGGAAGATGACTAACACATGGTCTCTGAACACAGCTCTAGAAACTCTGATTTCTAGTTTATACTAGGAGCTATGTGAATGGTACTGCTGCCATCAGCTGAAAAAGCACCTTGGAGTTCTACTATAGGCAGCCTGAAAGCCTTTGGTTTGTAGAACAAGTTAATCTGCATTTCTTCAATTTCTGCAGCCAGCCCCATGGCCTGAGGACACCAACATGCTAAATGCTTCTCAACACTCTCCTGCAAGATTCTCCATCTTTTTTCCAAGGCTCAGGCACATCATCCTCCCAAGCAAAATACAGGAAAGGAGACTGTTCTCCTGCTCTGAAATTGTTCTCCTCACTTTCTTTGGGAAACAATGGACTTGCTTCCCAATTCCTGGTAAAGAAGCAACACAAATACATCCCCAATTTGTCCAGATGAAGCTCAAAAGCAGAAACTTTACAAAGGAGAGAAAACCAAGAAAAGTGAGAGGCTAGAGCTCTGCTCACTTTCATCTCTGCTTCTGAGCTGAAGGTCCACAGAGCACCAGGGTTTCCACAACACCAGGAGGTGGCTGGTAAAATGATTACACCTTGTTTCAAGCAAACCCACAGTTTCTAAGGGGGTTTGCTGAGAAGCATCTCCACCTGCTGGAGAAAAGAGTGGGAGCCAGTCACTCAGCCACCAGTTTTTATGGGTTGGCAGGACCTGTTGGCTGGCATAAAGACATTTTTATTATCAAGACATATAATCAAATTGTCTGATTACAAGATTAAGCTAGGATTTTGCAAAGTTATTAACTTGATTCCCAAAGATTTTCTTACTTATTACTGACCGTTTTATCAAATAAAGAGAGGGAAACAGAAAGGTTCATAGATTTTATAAGACTATAGCATTCTTCAATAAAGAGAGGTTGAGAAATACCACCCTTATTCAAAATATTCAAAGACATATAATATTACAAATCCCCCTGTTCTCTGCCATATGATTTTCAAAGTTATATTAAGAAGGGAAAAATATAACCTTAAAACAGACAGATCAACCTCTCCCAAGATCTTTGTTGCAATAGAAATGGATCTGAATGTATATGAATGATCTTCTATTTTGTAGTTTCCCAATTTCTTCTCTTGCAAGTAAAATTAATAACAAGTTTAGGTTCATTCTGTTAGTTAGACCCTTGAATAAAAGCAATTTCTGTCCTCTGTCTCTAACAAAACATCACTGAGTTCAAAAATACCCCAACAGCTCTAATAAGCTGTTACAGTTCTCAATTGAACAATTTCTTTGCAAATCAGATTGACACGGAACAATTTTGTTGGCCAAGAAAACCAAGAACTCAGCCAAAAAAAGAAACCAAATTTAAAAAACCCCGAACCTTTCCCCTCAGTTTTCATGCAAACACACAACTGTAATAATATTTGAGCATATTTTATCATTAGAATCAACTACTTCACTCTTAAACAACTTACAGTACATAGCCAGCCATCCAACTAAACTGCTGGTCTCTCCAAACAATTAGTCATATTTTAAACCAATGATAACAGGCAAGATCATGGTTTCCATAATAAATATATATAAAGTTGATCATTTTAGTAGAAACCATATTTTGTATCTGTTTCTCCAATTTATATCTTATTGTATGCATTTCAAGGCTGTTAATAATCAGATGACAACTGTTGGAGAAGAGAAAAGAAACTGAGGCTGGCATAGATCCTACCTCATCCTGAGTTTCTGCTTCTGGGGCAGGAGTCAGTAAAATGAAAGGTCTCAATAAACTTCATTCTGTCATAAGAAATGAACAGTAAAGAGGAAGGTGAACCCACAAAGAAACCAGAACTAGACCTTGGCATTTCAAACTCCCTTCCAATTCATATAAAGAGATGCTATTTCCTTTAGGTTTAAATCCCTACCCCACCTTACTGCTGTGTTGCACATTATACATAGAGGCCCTAACCTTTTACTTGACTGGATAAGCACAGTGTGTTCCCAGAACTGTGACCATCAGGAGAACCCAGGTCACCAGTGCCCAGCCCAGGAGACTGGCTGCTCTGCACCTGCTGAGGAGTAGTGGTTTTACTGACACAAAGCAGACATGTTTAGAGACAAGGACATGGCACACTTTGGCATTTCCAAGCCCTGCACCACAAGGCACAATGTCATGCTTTGACAGAAGAGGTATCAACAGCACAAAATAAAGCAGCTGACTTCCCACTGTAGGGGGGAGAAGGGGACTTTGGGAGAATGGGGGTATGTGGTGTCCTGAGGCACTTGGGCACAGATCCCCTTTCCCTTTGACTGCCCATCTGGGCAGTGCTCAGAGGAGACCTGACAGTGGATGCTGGTACATTGCTTCAGAGCCATGTGCAGCAGGACCTCCTTCTCACAAGGACTGTCTGAAATAAAGACATTTGGAAGCAAAACCAAGACTTTGGTGTGGGGATTTTTGGGGCTGGGTTTTGTTGTGGTTTGGTATTTTTTTCAGGCAAACATTAATGTAACAGAGAGCACCTGAACTAACTGAAATGTAAGTAACAATGTGGGGAAAGGAGTGGAAAAGCTTGGTCATCAGTAATTCTGTACTTATAATAATTCCTAAACCTGGATAAGCACCTAGGCACGTGCAAAACTGCATAGACTGAAGTCTTCCTCTGGCTCACCTCCAAGACATTAATGCAGATACATTCACAATTAAGAAGATTACATATTTTGTGAGATCTTATTGTTTCCAACGTAAGAAGAGTAATTTTAGAGGGGTCAGTTGCCCTTTCTTATCCGAAGAAATTGCGTCAATGTAAAATTACCAAGTGGGAAGAGAATTAAAGCATGTCACTGGAAACTGGACTATTTAAGTCTCTGGAGATACACATCTGGCTTTACAGTTCATTCTTTGATATTTTTCTTTAAAAGCCTGAAAGAGTACAAGCAATTGAATCCCAATTAAACCATTACAGTGTCTGCAGGGCATTTTTTCAATTAAAGGTTCAATAACCTAAATGAGGTATTTTAGTCACTTCTGCAGAGTCCAGATTTACAAAATCACATGAAAATGAATGCTGAAACTCCTGGTTTATAGGGTCACATAATGAGATCAGTTCTGAGGAAACTCAAAAACTACAGTGCAGTTACATGTACAATAGGACAATCAGTAGATGGGGATCATTTTGAGGAAAGACACCCCCTTTGCCCCACTTAGAGCAGCTGTGAGTCCAAGTGAAGCACACCCGGCCACTGTAGCTTCAAACGCATCCTACAGCTGCGGCAGGGGCTCCTGCAAAGTTACAGTCCTTGTGCTTTGTTACAAGTAAAGCAACTTGTGGGACTGGGTGCTTCACGTTTGCAATTATACAAAGGTTCTGTACCTCCTTTTTCAGAACTTTTGTATTAGCACAGTAGATTAGTTGGACACTTTACAAATTGGCCTATCCGATTTCCCAGGTGCTCCAAATCTGCAAAGCAAAAGGTGAATGGTACCAGAAGACTCTTGGGTATCAAGCTTACAGACTGTCAAAACCTTAAGCCAAGGAGCTGTTAAGTCTCCTTTTCTCCACCCAGACTATAAAGAGGGTGTAATATTTCATGGTAAAATATTGCCATGGAAGACATTTGCCTGTGTTTTCTTTAATAAAGTCTGTTTGGCAGCTACAGGGAAATGGACCATTAGGTATTTTTCCATCTCTAGAGTCTATTATTCCAACTCCATTTAGGAACAGCAGTCCAGTATCCATCTGCAGCAGTAAAGGCTAGAAAGGCAGAGCAAAGCAGAGGCATAAAATCACAGGCTTTGGAACAGCCAACACGATCAGTTATCCATATCTGGTAGCCAGTAATCTGATAGTCTGGTTTCTTACCTTTAAGACTGAATATATCCATCATCATAGAATGGGAATTCATTTCTAGAAGAACAAACATAAAACTTTGAAAATAATCTTCTAGGTATTTGCTGGAGGTACCTCACCACGCCGTCCTCTTCTTTGCGCTGATGTGTTGCATCCTGTGAAGAAGGCTCAGACAGCCTCTCTGAAATGTTGTGATGTTTTTCTCTTCACCTTGTCACAGCTCTGCTGAGTGATGGAGGAGGATTGAATGGTCTATTCTCTCTGGAGTGAGAGAATAGTGTCAACACTGCTATAGATTTCAGATCTGGCAAAATATGCCTGAAGGTGACATGGAAGAACAGTAAGTTTTAAATGACATCTCCGCTCTCATATGACTCCCATGAAGATTCACCATTAATAGCAGAAAGCTTTCTTAAAAATTAAATGTTATTCTTGTGTTTCTCATACTGAGTATCTCAGCCCAATGCTGATTTAAATAAGGCAGACATTTGGTTTAGATGTGGAGGATAAGCAACAATTCCAGTTTTAATGAAAATCTACGAGTGTGTTTTAGTCCCAGCACCATCAGTGCTCACAGACTAGCAATAGTCCATAGATAAATTACTCTTCCTTGATGTTAGCAATCACAGACACTCATTTTTTGCTTTGGAAATCTTAACACAGATGGGACTTTTGTGGAAGAAATCTTTCAGACAAGCCTTGAAGATAACTGCTACAATAAAGGGTTGATTTTCTCAGTTTCCTAGGTCTTGATCTGTTTGCTGTAGTTTAGTATAAAATAAAGAGTAGCCTTCTTACAATTGACAAGCCAGAGTGAATGAAACCAATTGTGCAGATTACAACCTTTGAAGTTTTACTTGAAGATTAAAATTAAACAGTAATTGACAAATTCACTTGCATTGTTTCTCTTGGTACCAGGAAGTTTTGTTCAAGAGAACATTTGTCATATTGAGGACAATTACTTTGTATTTCACCATGAATTTCCCCACTTATTTTAAAATCATTCTTTCTTTCACGTATTTTTAGTATAGTCCTATGGATCATTGGTTCTTTCCAGTTAGAAAGCAAATTAATGTAAATAGTGCCTACAAGCACTAAAATATTAAATTCTACAACAGAACCTATGAAATTACTAATTTCAGAGGTAGATCCAGGTTGAGATTTACAGATCCAGAACTTTTTGCTTCCCTGATCTCCTAGCACAGAAAAAAAAAGCCCAGTAGATGTATAGATTTATGAGCTGGTTGTGATCAGCCCTAGAAGAAAAGCTGGTGGAGTGGTTTGGGAGCTAGTCTGAGACTTGGGAGATGTTTATTTTCCTGTTCCACTATGACATCATGTATGGCCTTGGGCAAGTCACATTTCTAAAATGTGAATAATGTCTATTTCATATGGATCTTCTGAGGACAAATGCATTCAAGAATGGAAGGCACTCAAATTATGGAACCATAGGAACATAGAAAAGTTGGGTTGGAAGGGGCCTTAAAGATCATCTCATTCCAACTCCCCTGCCACAGGCAGGGAAACCTTCCAATAGACCAGGTTGCTCAGAGCTGAGGTTGCATCCAATCTGGCCTTCAACACTTCCAGGGATGGGGCACCCACAGCTTCTCTGGGAAAGCTGTTCCAGTGCCTCAACAACCTCGCAGGGAAGAATTTCTCCCTAATATCTAACCTAAACCTACCCTCTTTCAGTTTAAAACTGTTACCCCTTGTCCTATCACTAGACTCCCTGATAAATAATCCCTCTCTGTCTTTACTGTAGTTCCCCTTTAGGTACTGTAAGGCTGTCAGGTTTCTCTGGAGCCTCCTCTTCTCCATGCTGAACAACCTCAACTCAGTTTGTCATCCAAGGAGAGGTGCTCCAGCCCTCTGATCATCTTTGTGACTTCCTCTAGACCTGCTTGAACAAATCAATGTTTTTCTTTCTTAACTGGAGAGCCTGAGAACTTGTGGTTTACATATATACATAAAGTAACTTTGTAAGCTCTGTATTTGGAAACATTGCAGGATCAGGAGTTCAGAGTTCCCATATAATTTGCAGAAGGAAGGGCCACAGCAAAGAGTCTTAACCCTGCCTTCCTGAAGGCAGATGTTCCACACAGGAAGATGTTCCCTAGCCCAGAGATGAATGTATTCTTGCATTTCACACACAGAAACCACCTTCCTGCTTTGGGCAGGACGTAAACTCCAGGTCACCCACTGCAGTCACAGCTGCTGCTCTGTCACTCTTGTACCACTTCATCATCTCAGCATAGATGGTACAAATATCCCCACACAGCACCTCAGTCCAAACACCTCCCAAAACTCCTCTGCGTGCTGCTGTTCTCTGGGTAACTGACTTAACCCACATCCTCGGTCTGGCTTATGTCCTGCTACTCAGACCTTACCCACACAGACAAGGACTGGATCATCAAACCACAGAGAGGAAAAAATCAACAGCCCAGCACATCCTCACACCAGCTGCCCAGGCATGGTCTTGAAATGCTTGGGTTAATACATTGCAGCATCCAAATGAAAGGAATCCCAGGACATCCCTCAGCTGACAGACTGAAAGGACTGATTTCACAATAAAAATCAGTAGCCACTGAGATGCAAATCCAAATAGGCCAAAGACCAAAGCAGAAACATATTGTGTTCCAAAAGGGCCACTTTCACAGTGTTGGAAATTATTACAAGCCAAATCACCTTGGAGAAATTTTGAAAGGAAAAGAGAAGTAGTAATTAGGAGGTATTTTAAAAGAGAGCACTGAATAAAGAAATATCCACAATCACACACACAAAAAAAGGCAATTTTTGCTCTGTGGCACATATTGTGGTTGGACTTGTCTGCACCTTAAAACCCTCCAAAATCTGAAGAGGGACTGCAAATGCTGCAGGGCTACAAATCTCTTTATGCCCCTCCAACGTTGTAAATCCCATGGACCATTTGTAGCTCCACTACTGATCCTCATGATTCCTCTGTGTTAACTTTGGCACACCTTGCCCCTGGATCACAAGAAGGAAAGAAAGCTTTCAGCACAACATAGCCCTTCAGTTAAGGGAAAAACGTAATAAAGCAGTAAGTCTCAAGTGAATAAACAAGCCCCAAAGGCAACCCTTCTCACTTTAGTGTATCTTCCCTTTTCTCAAAGGCATGGTCTGAATTTCCTTCTTCTGAAGTGAGGTGTTGGATCAGGTCATGGTGGTCATGAAGCCGTGGTCTCTGTCACACAAAAGACCATCATCTGCTTTCCTTCTGCTGAACTGGCACAAGAAATGCTCCAGTAAGGACACGGTCAGTGTAAGAGTGGGTAACACTGCTGAGCAGAGGGTGAGAAAAGCCAGGACCAGGGAATAGGGAAAAGGTACAAACCCCACTCCTTTCAGCAGCACTGCACTGTCACATTAGCATCCATGCTTGTGAAACCGCAGGCTGAGGACTTGCTGAGGAGCAATAACTCAACTGCAGAACCTTTCATGAAGTGTAATCCAGTACTCCCAAGCAGGATTTGTATCTTACCCATGAGCTCCCCAAAGCACCATACATATAAAGTAACAATCTAGTGAAAGGGGAAATAAAATTAGCTGCACAAATATGTAGATAACCCATGATAAAAGGAGAAGTAGGCAGCAGCTCATAGAAATCATGAGCCACAAACGTGATAAGATGGACAAAAGGACAAAAAGAAATAAATTCTGTGACTGCCAAGAGAGTAAGAGAGATTTTGATCTTTGTGTGTTTGCTCTCGTGCGTGTTTCTTGAATTACTGTTTTTTCTTGTATATCAAAACCAAATTGGTTCATTTTTGGATGGACAAAGTAGATGAAAATGAAGAGGGCAAAACTATTTCATAAATATTCTCATCCAGCATAATAGAAGCAGGGGCTTAAATGCATCTATGAAATGAATTAACTGGACTCACTGTAAACAAAGAAGTTCAGCAAAAAAACAGACATTACCAACTAGAGTAGCTCCTAAATGAGCAAGTCTGAGTTGTGCATATGCAAGAGCTCCAGAAGAGCAGATGGACAAGTGCTCTGGACTTACCCCTGTCCACTGACTAGAAGGAGACTAACACAACTATTTGAGATATAGCACTGACCTGAAAGACCAGGTGCCTTGAGACTGCACTCATGCCTATCTCAAGGAATCCTGAGAAGGAAAGAAAAGCTCAAAGCAGCTGGAGACTGGAAATTAGTGGAAAGGGTAGGTCTCCCACAGAAGAACAGAGGGGATGCATGTCTTTCCATGCCAGCAGGCACAGCCTGATGCTGTGCCTACACTCCCACAATTATCTCCCACAATGCTTTAGAAGTGGCCACCTCCTCCACAGTCTCCAGATTTGCCAGAAATTGCAAGTGGGGAAAGTTGCTGTTGTTCTAATGATTAACAGACTATGCCATCAATGTAACTGGTAATATTCCTGTTCCTTCTCCATGGAGGAGGTGCTCCAGGCAGGCCAGCAAGGCGCTTGGAGCATCTGCAGCAAGGAGCTCCTGCCATCCCCTCCAGGAAGCACTGGGATCTAAGACAACGTGCTCACAAGTAGCTTTCAGGTGCCTTTGTGAGCTGCAGCCTCACACCTGGAGGAGCTGTGCTGGTGAAGAGGGCAGCCTGTGGCAAGGCCATGGGAAGAGGCTGTCAGCATCCCACAGCACTGCCCATTTTCAGAGCACTGCCTTGTCTTGGCCTCAGCATGGCCATGAAGGCAGCAACTCACAGAGTGAGGGCTTAGTAAGCTCACAAGTTTCCAGAAGACGCTCCTGGCGAGAGGGAAGAGGAGCAGGAACATGGGCCACTTGCCAGAGATCGATTTGTCCAATTTAAAGAAATTTAATTGTCTGTGGCAGTAGGAAAGCTTGCAGCTGCTGGCTCCAGGAAGCCTGGACAGTAAGACAACACGGCGCCAATGCTGCTAGAATTAAGCAAGTGAGGTGAACACCCAGCAGCTGGGACTCAGGAAGCTTGGTGGCTTCACATCCTTGCAATGACAGGCTTGCACACCCACCGTTTCCACTCTGAACTGCTACATCCCAGGGCGGCAACTCTCTCTAAAATGCAGGCTGGCTGTTAACATTTAGTGTAGCTGGTACAAGGCAGTGTTTAGAAACTTCACCATTCTGCAATTAAAACCTCGCCCAGCAAAAGCCAGGGGTCTGTCCTGCAAAGGGGAGCCCCAGCAGGCTGCTGAGGTGGTGGGACCCTGTGTCCCAGCCCAGGGAGGTGAAAGGCAGGGAGAATACTAACAACTGTGTAACTACAAAATTATGTTTACTCTTTTTTTTCTTTTTTTTCCCCTCAGAAGATAAGAACAGTTGGAGAAGTATATGCTGTGGGGCCTCAGCGAATCTGCTGCCAGGATTTGCTGTTTGAGGCTTTCATCCATCTAGTCTTAATCCAAATTAGTAGGAGCTTCAGAAAGGGATTCTGGCAAAGTCACAGCTGGAAAGATTTTCATCATTAATTCTGCCAGGCATATAAAAATACAATTTAAAAAAATAGGAAGGGGGTGGGCCATAACAGCTCTTGGCACAAACTTGTTTTGGTTTGCTTTTAGAGTAAAAACAAAAACCAAAATAAAATCCGTATTTAATTAAGAAATAATCCTTATCTTTGTCTTCCTTGACATTTTACATAAGGCTAAAAATGCTATTCTATGATTATTATAGAATTAATTTCTTTGCTTTGTAAAGAGGCAGGGAGGCTGGGGGTGAGCGGGGAGGGCCAGCTCCCCTGGCCCCAGTGGCACAGGGCTGTGCAGATTTTTGGCAGGTCATTCCCTGTAGCAAACAGCAGTAGTTTAATAAGTTCAGCCTGCAGCTTGTCAGTGGGAACACCAGAACGAGGAGGCAGCACAAGCACAGGTGGTGCCTGGGGCTTGTGTGTGTTCAGCCAGCGAGCACCAGCACATCCACTCTGCCTGGGAGCAGCTCCTCAGCAAGGACAGGACCAGAGGTGCACACACACTTCTGTGACAGTTCCTGTTCCAAGCTGTGGAGACTAAAACATGACATTTTGCAAATGTCAACTTTGACAAATACTGCTTAAGCAAACCTTTTCTCTTGTAATTTAATTTATCCAGGGAGCGTTGTGTTAAGGCATGAGGCTCGAGCAGGGGCACACAAGTACTCTCTGGCACACATTCATTTTGAAGAGAGAGGAGGAACTTCCCAAAATGCTTCTAAATTGCTATGGGTCTGTTTATTAATGAGACACAAGGTTCCTTCGAGGACAGAAGCCTATGTTGAATACTATGTTGCTGCTTGTGATTCTGGCTATCCTAGTCTGTCACTGCTGTTATTGCAATAAACCCATTGCACCTGCCCAGCACTCCTAATCTCAGATCTCAAAGCTTTAAGCCAACTGCCTCAAAACAAACCTGATTTATAAAGGCATGAATTGTGACCACAGAGGCATCATTCCACCAATCACATACATTCACACAAAGACGACAACCATGAACAACTCAGTGGAGAAGACTGCCTGTATGTAAATGTAAGGAGCTAGACTGGGGAATCGGACTGGGGAATGAGATGTTGGAACGCAGCATTGTGGAAAGGCATCTGCGGGTCCTGGTCAAAAGAGAGCTGAACAAGAGTCAGCAGTGCCCTGGCAGCCAGGAGGGCCAACCATGTCCTGGGATGCATCAGGCACAGCATCACCAGCAGGGCAAGGGAGGGGATTGTCCTGCTCTGCTCTGCTCTGCACAGGGGTGGCCTCACCTTGAATACTGTGGGCAGTTTGGGGTGCCACAACATAACAAAGACATTAAGCCATTAGAGAGGGTCCAAAGGAGGGCCATGAGGAAGGTGAAGGGTCTGGAAGGGAAGACTTAGGAGGAGCAGCTGAGGTCACTTGGGCCTTTTCAGCCTGGAAATGACTGAGGGGAGACCTCTTCATGGTCTTCAACATCTTTGTGAGGGGAAGAGGAGGGGCAAGCACTGATCTCTGTGGTGACAGTGACAGGACTCAAGGAAAAGGCATGAAGCTGAGCTTTAGGTTGGATATCAGGAAAAGGTTCTTCCCCCAGAGGGTGGTTGGGCACTGGAACAGGCTCCCCAGGGAAGTGGTCACAGCACCAAGCCTGACAGAGCTCAAGAAGCATCTGGACAAAGCTCTCAGGCACATAGTGTGATTTCTTGGGGATGTTCTGTGCAGGGCCAGGAGGTGCACTCAATGATCCTGATGGGTCCCTTCCAACGCAGCATATTCTGTGATTCTGTAACAGATCCAACTACTCAAAGGATTTTCTCCTCATAGCTGTGTTTCATGTCTAGCCAAAAATCATAGTATTTAAGGAACCTTGGCTATTAGTTGTTAAGAACTTTCGTAACTAAATTTATTCTGTACTGCAGTTACCCACTTGCATTTCCCCTAGTGCTACATCCATAGAAGAAAAGATAGAACAAGGATTAGTTTTGCCTCCAAAATACACAGCATAATTCTAAGTGTTTAGTGGAAACCTTCCATATTGGTCTTAGGATAAAGCAAAGACACTCTGGGCTGTCTAGTCATGGCACTGAACATCCACCCCTAGACATCAGTCAGAGACATCCCATCTTCTGGGACAGACTCCAGAGAAGGAAATATTGCGATTAACTATGACTACTTTGCCAATGGTCTCTCCTTATGGAAATGAGACTTTTAGGAGTTATGTATTTGATTATAATTAACCACTTATCCTATTACATATAATAGCATAACCTGTTATTTTGCACTTTATTAATGAAATATTTATTAGAACAAATCCATGAAGAACAAATTTTAAAACAGAATTTATACATCAAGTGGCATTGGCATTGGAAAAAAAACTTCAAATAACAGTCCCTTTTGGAAAGAATTACCACAGTGACACTATGCTATTTTGAACGTTTACATTTTTTCATTTTTACCTCTTTTATGTAAGGCAACAAAAATCTGGATTAAAATCTCAGATGATCATTAACATATCATTGTACAAAATCATCTTTTTCCAGCACCTAAAAACTGAATTTTTTAAAAAAATTAACTTTTTGGGAGTTTTAAATGGAGCAAAATATCCTGATCCTACTTTGCTACTCAAAGTACTCCTTGTCAAACCTGACACTCTGTGTGGAATCCCCTGTGCCTTGGTTTGCTGTGGGTTTTCAGCAGCCTCTGAAGCACCTCCTGGGGACCTCCCTGAGCACACAGTCAGCCAATATCCCAAGAGCAGCAGCAAAAGACACTGTGATTTTCCTCCTGTCAATGGACTTTACCTTTCAGCTGCCCACCTCACTTTATGTAACCTACAAGAGTTAAAAAAGATCTTACTTGGCAAACCTGTCTCGAAGTCCAGTGTCCTCAGTGCAGCCAGGCAGAATGTCCATTCTGCAGGACCTTGGGTCTGATGAGGTGTTTTAGGTAACAGAGAGCTTTCATCTTCTTGGAGTGGCGTCCTCCCCACCCACAGGCTCAGGAAAGCTGGAATTGGTGAGAGGCAGTACAAAATGCAAAATACGGTGTACAAGTAACAGCACCCAGGACAGACAACTATAATGAAAACAGCTGTGAGGATACATACATAAACACAGATTTTTACAGCCCACTGAGCCAGTAAGAGAACATCAGAGAAATATATTAAAAGGGTAGCATAGGGGCAGGTAAGATATATTATGCATTTTTAAATTACGTGATCACCAAAATCAATTACAGGAGAGAATAAGGTTAAAGAAACAGGGGTTTTTTTTTACAAATATCAAACAAAAAAGAAAGGCAGAGAGGGAAACCAGTCTTTTCATTCTCCTGGGTACCCACAACTCTATTTTTTTTAGGAAGAAGTTTCCAGACTGCAAAGACAGCCTTGTTCAACTCTGGACCTCAGTTTAAACTGCAAACCAAACTAAACAGCAAAGAAAGAACACATTAAATTTTTCTTCTCAGCTTCTATGAAGGGGTGGAGAGTCAGAAAAGAGAAACATGGTGGTGATGGGAGCTGAGCCAGCAGCTGAACCTCCTGCCAACTAACCCCAGAGCTCTTCTTGTCCAACAGGGAAACCTGCAACCACTGTGTATTATCCCCATTCCTCCTCCCTGCTCTAACTGGACATTTTTGTCTCTGGAAAACCTGTGGCCAGAGGACAGTGCAAAGTCACAGGGTCACCACTCTGTGATACCCTTCTCTGGCTGGCCTTGAAGCTGTGGAATTGTCCTGCAAACACTGGAAAAAAGCATTAAGAAGAAATCTTAAAAAGCAGAGATGGAAGCAAAGCAAAGATTCAGAATTATTATTATTATTATTGTTATTATTATTGTTATTAATAACATTTGTACATTTAACCAATATCAAAGCAGCCTGAAGGCCCATGGTATATCTTCCTAGCACCATTTTTCAGTAATTTTGGACAGGTGAGACTTGACTGAGAACTCACAAAAATTTGACTGCCTTCTGGCAGCTGTGGTGCATATGAACTCCCGTGACCTTGTTAAGTCACAATGCTGAGTGCTTGTCTCATAGAAAGAGACACTGAACTGCTAAGGACTTCCACCACAGCCTTCCAGTACCCTCTAGAACAGGCAGAGAGGAATAAAGGGTCCACCAAAACCAACCATCAAGAATTGCTGCTGGAAAGCCCACGTCCAGTGAGGGGACATTGCCTCTCTGCTGGAAGGGACCCAGATGTCATCCCATTAACAGACATGAGTTTCTTAGAATGGTTTACAGGGAGAGCTGCACTATCCTTGAGAAGTTCACCAAGCTGAAACATCTGCTTGACTCCACTCAGTGATAAGGAGAAACTACTGGATTTCTGCGAGTTTGCCTCATAGCTTGAGGAGAAGTGGGAAGTTCAGCCAAGACCCTTGTGTTCTACTAAAAAAGCATTTTTGCATGCTTTTACTTGTGTCTCTTTGTTTTAATGAGAAGACCAAGAAGCAGCAATGCCAGCAATGGTTGTAGTAGCGGAAACAAAAAAATTGGTTAGAGCTTTTGTCCAGGTCTTGTTTCCATGTGGCTTCTCTGATGTTTAATGAGAGTTGAACTCATATTCCAGCCTTTTCCTTGGAAGAGATTGTCTTCTTCTTCACTCCCTCTGGCTTTTTCAACAAAAGTGTAGCTCCATTATCTGTAAGACCTCATCAAACCTGGACCTTCTGTTAAACTCGGTCAAATTGGCCACTAATTATAAAAAGTATTAGAGAGAGATGGCAGGTAGGGCACACAATAAATGCACAGAAAATCTATTTCCACTACTTTTCCCCTTCCTCTTCCCACAGATATGCGGGAGGCTTGCAGCCAGAACACCACCACCAGGTAAAGGGATCCTGTAAAAAGAGGAGGCTCTCTCCCTTTGTTGCCTCAACAAATTGCTCTCCACAGCAAGAGACAGCTTCTGCCCGTATGACCTCGCAGCCGTTTTCAGCTCCTCCCTCCATCCAATTTGCCGCAGCACAACAAAGGACTCCAAAAATAACATTTATTTTTAAAAACTGGAAAATGGCACAAACCACCCCAAAGGAGAGAATGACAACAGCATGAGTTCAGCGCGGGCTCATGAACTGACACTCCCCGCCAGGGACAGGAAACTGGAACCTCACGGAAAGAGACTGAATGGAACCAGAGCGAAGGGAAGTGCCAGAAGCCGCGGCCACCGATGGCCAAATCCTGCCGAAAGGATAGCTCAGCTGCCCGGCAGCCCTGTGCTAGGAGAGCGCCAGGACTGTGTCACAGCTCTAGATCTATAAACGCCTGTGCCCTGGAAGCCTGCACGCACAACAGGCTGGAGCGTGCACGCTAAGCAAGGAGAAATTTAAAGATGAGGAACATTTCCAAATGACAGCTTTAAAGTTGGGGATCTGCAGGGACTGAACATCTGATTTCAATTCTAAATGATTTTCTGATCATCCAATGTTGATGTAGTACCCCAAACATTACTGCATCAAAAGTAATGCAGTTTCTGTTCAAAATGGTATCCTTCAGAAATGAGAGAGCTGGTACATATGGACTGCTAAACAAAGGCCACACCACCACTGCAGAAGGGACTAGAAGTTGGACCAGGCAAAGGAGAAATAAACTAAATCATTTTCGTTAATCAGGCAGAGCCAGATTTGCCACTACCTTACTTCTTGTATAATCACTTAGATCATGTGTAAGGTAACTTTCATGAAAATGGAGTTATAAGTGCATAATAAATACATCTAGAAAAATTCCTTGCCTATGAAGAACAGAAATTAATTTTAATTTGTTAAGTAATAAAAGCTGAATGCTAAATTGTAATGCTGAAATGCAGACAGGTTTTCAGAAGCAGTAGGTTTTTGATGTAATATTTGAAAATGATCAATTCAAATTCTGCTTTTGAAAAATTTTCTGAGCTTTGATCTCACTCCAAATTGAGTCCAGAATAACTATTATATGGCTGACCTTAAAAGTGTCAAAACAAAGTGATTTATAATGGAAACACAGAAAATAAATCACTATTTGAGAACTTTTTAACACACCACAGATTAGAGCCAGAAGGCCAGACTAAGCTGTCATTGAGTTTGTAAGCTTCCCTGCTGCAGCTGAGGACCACAATACATAGAAAAGCAAATTCAGTAAATGAACTCCATCAGATACACACAATGACTTGTGCCTTCCTTGGAGAGGCACTTAAAAATTATGATCTACAAAGACATTAACGTGACCACAGTCAGCGACCTGCAGCAAACCGAGAAGCAGGGTTCCTCTGGCTGGAGCACAGATGCATTCACCAAGGCCCTGCTTGGTGTACACAGACCAAGAGGAGTATGTGACCATATTTGACCACCAAAATGAGAAGAGCCATTAACATCCTGAATTAATGGGCTTAGTGGTTTTCAAATGAGGTATTTCCATGATGGACGTGGTGTGGATTCAGCAAAGTCTGCCCTTTAACAAATACTGCTTTGGTTTCAAAGATTTGATTAGGCTTAATACCATTAGGGAACCATTACTGATTTTATGCTGTTGTTGTTACTGGTTTAACTATCGATTTCTGAACCAAAAATTGCAGACAGTTGGCTTGACCAAGAGTCAAGGCTTAGGAATGCAAAAGCAAATCCAAGGTACAGATGAGCTTCAGATGTGGACAGGCTTCACAGGGTTTAATAGGCTCTCCAGAGTTTGTCAGGTCACAGAGGCTTTTCTTTTTGTGGGGTGTGCAGTTGTTTCTTTGCGTTTGTTGTTTGTTTTAAACACTTGTGACCTCAGCCAGAGCAAGTGGAATTCATATGAGCAATTATTGCATGCAACAATTAAAAAAACCTCGCGCCAACCTTGGTTTATTGTACATCATTTACAAAAAAAACCAAAACAAATGAAAATGATCTTCTTAATCAGCAATCCTTGATCACCACCACATGTCTTTAAAACAGCCAGATGTTCACAGTTTCAGAAGCCAAATAATACTACTACTTTCTTGTAAACGTTAATGGTGAAAGAACAATAATAATGGTTTTAGTCAATCATCATTAGTACTTGAAAGTACAAATATAAATTAAATAAGACTCAAAAAACTTGTACAATAAAGTCTGCTATAAACAAAGCTAATTAAAAAGAACTGCTCCCAACCTGGGTTGTGGGTTTCATCTTGTTTTAAAATTAAAAGCAGTATTTATTTTTCTGAAGCATCCAAATGAATGTTCATATCCAGATGTCCTTACAAAGAAACATGGTCTTCATTCTTTTCTCATTTTTTAATCTGTTTATATAATATTTTACTTCTGATTGTCCTTTTCTTCCTTGGCAATCCTCTTTGTCACACCACTGAAATACTTCTCACGGAAAGAATTGTGTCCCCTGTATGGCATATACTGACCATCCAACAAGTAAGAGGTCTCATCTTGATCCTGCATGGCATCAAAAGACAAACATTAGACTTGAAGGTAGTGTGTTCAGCACATATTGCCACCACTCTGCCTCCAGACTTCTTCAAACAATTACATGAAAGGGTAAGGTACTTAGGTTTTTGTTTTACAGTTCAACTGCACACACTGAAGTTGCTGAAAATATCTCAGCTGACATCACCAGAATCCCACCCTGACAGGACCAAATGAGCACAGGTACCATGCGTCACACAGGTTACTTTCCAGAAAAAATATTGTCAGGAGAATTCAGTCAGTCAGAGGTCTGTGGAAGGCAGGTACAAACAGAAGAGGAACACAAACGGCTAAAATGAGCTCCTATAGTTACTGAAGGACATTCAGAGAATTTTTTTTCTGTGTAGCATTCATCTATTTCTGAAAGTTAAAGTTGACACAGTAAATCCCTATACATAATACCTATTTGACACCAGCCAAGAACACAGTTTAGAAAATTGGCCCAATGTATATACAAACGTTTAGTTCATCATGTACTGTGGCTTTAGACAATTAAGATACTTGTCAGCTAACATTAGCAATGCTATAAGATAAACATTACATCAAACTTTAATCTGAGTGTTAAAGAAAAGTGATGGCAACTTCTAAAAAGAGTTTTATGCTTCTAGGTGATGTCAGTTTATCATTATGCTCAAAAGCAGGAAAGAACAGTGACAAGCAGCCTCACACAGAACAACTGAATGGCGCAAGGAGAAAATAAAAACAAGCACACAACAGAACCAAGCCTCTATTCCACCACGTGTTTTTTCTGTTTTTTTTAACCAGTGCAGCAACATAGACATTGCTTCATTACCTTAAAACGTTAGGTTATTTGTTCATATTTGAAAATAAAGTTACTGTGGAATGTTTTAGCATTAGTAGGAACACGGAAGTAGATTTTAGTCAATATTTTCATATTACAAAAGTATTACAATGCAAGGATGAACAGAATCCTAGTGGACAATCTCTCCCTTCAGCTCTTTTGTAGCCTTTCCAAGTTTTCACCTACCAACATCAACACTTCTCCTAGCTTCAGATATATTAACAAGCATTCTAAAGGAGTGAAAGAAAAGGGTTTTCAACAAAGCAAGACGCTGGTGTGCATGCAGAAGGGCCCTCTTCTGGACACAATGAGATATTACTTTGAAGTAGGTCTCACCTGCTATGCCAGCAGGCATCAGGAATGTGACACCAGCTTAAATTAACTTGCTAAATGTTCAGTGCCATGTAGATATCTCTCATGTAAAGCATGTAAACCAGTAGCAGCAGCTCTATTTAAATACTGCACTGTTGGAAAATAGCAGAAGAAAATGACTTCAGGAAACCCAACGCAGGCACAGCATTATCTACTGTCTTTTGGTCATCTGTGAGAGACCACCATCTCCACGACTATTCTCAAACTGTTAAACCACAGGCTTTTAACATGTTTGTGAAAAAACTGAAAATTACAAAATTGCTCTAGACAGACAGGAAACAAGAAGGACTTAAGACATACTCCTCTCACAGCCAGCCTGTACCCATCTCTCCAGCCACTCTTTGGAAAAGAGCACTTTTTCTTCTCTTGAAATTCCAGGTCAGAAATCCTTCTTCGACATAAACATGTATTTTTGTATCATTGGGATGTTTTAACAAGAATGCTACGTAATTCACTTATTTTGAGAAATGGATGGGATATTTGACCCTGAAGGATAATGATATATAGATCAAAGATACTTTAAGATAAAAATTAATCCCCACAACCTCTAAGAGGTCATGCATGTCTACGACATTCATCTTGACTCCACAGGAAACAAAATGCTGATTTGGGGGGAAGGGATGAAGGAGGAAACAACCCTCTCCTCTATCTCAAAGCTGATTATGGCAAAGAGAGGATGTGCTGTGTAGAAAAACAAACTTCAAGTAAAAACACAGGTGAAATAGGGGTATCAGCATGCACCGGATGGAAACAGGCTTGGTGCATCACTCCCATGGCAGAATCTCATCTCAAAAATCCAACACTTCTTGCTAAATGAGAGATCTGCAGTCAGGCTTGGATTTCTTAGGAGATATTACAAAGGAAGTTCCTGGCCCCCATCACAATAATTCCAGTCTAAGAGGTTCCATTCCCTGCCTCTCACCTGTACAGGCATGACTGTCTAATAGAGATGGTAATTGCTTAAAAAAACAAAAAACAAAAAAAACCCACCCAAACTCCAACAAGAATGGGAATTGCTCCTTAAAAAAGGGAAAATAAAATAAGAATTATTTTAAGAACCTGGAGAGACCAGTCACCATTGACATTTACTAGTCCAAGGAATTTTATAGGCAGCATGAGGACTGATCAAAGTAACTGAAATTCTTGGATTTCAGAGACTAAGGACTTCCAAACAAATTCCAACTTACAGTATTTTGTATCAAGGAGCTGAATGGGTACAATCTGAACACCAGGGATAGGCTTCATTTAACTCTACAGAGAAAATAACTTGTAAAAAAACCCTTAACAATTTATTTGTTCTAAAGACAACACTAAAATAGGTTTTAGAGATCTCTAATAATGAAGAGGTGGAAGAGAAGGGGATGCTGAATGATAACAAGAAAATTCTGTTTTTCTTGGCAAATATTAAGTGACATTCTAAGGATTTTTATTCATCTAGCATGCCCCAGTTCAGCTTCAAGGTAATTACCCACATTTAGTTTTTGTTTAAAAAAAAGTCTTCCTCTAGCTTTATCACTGCTTCCTACCACTCTACATCTGGTGCTGGACAGTAGCTATAGAAACCACTTGTACTAATGTTATACAACTATAAACAAAAAGGAGCAGTTACCAAACCAGAGACAGCAGGGTCATACACCCAGGAACTAAATTCAGTAGGAAAAATTCTACACCAGTAACAACTCTGGAGGGACCATATGACATGAAAATGCTTGACCCATTCAGCAGGGTGGGTTTATGTGCCTGGTGCTTCATAGTCTCTTCCTGGACAATCACATGCTCAGAGTTTGTCCCTCAGGCAAGTTTTCTGTTGCATCTTACTACATAATTTCTAGGCATCTCTCTTGGCATTAAAAAAAGTGGGATGGCTCACAGGGTGGGAGAAACACAGGACTCTGGACTGAGGCTGCAGCTGCCCCTGCCCCACCCACCCTGGGTTTTGAGGGGACAGTGTGCAGATATGCTGTTGGGGAGGCAGGAGGGGAGTGTGCATTTTGGGGTGAATGCTGTGCTGGGAGGAACAGTGACAAAAGTTGTCTGAAATGGTAATTAAAAAATCAAACAGCTCCTCTGCTCATATTGTGCACATGCTGGAAAAGCCTATTCATATCAACACTGAGTTCAGGAAGAAACCTTTTCCAGTTGGCACAATTTCACTGTAAACTTAAAAAGAACAGACTGGATGCTTACAAGAGAGTGAGTTATACTCAAGGTTTGTGAAGTTTTTAATTCAACATATGATCTTCATGCTTATGATTTCTTATGACAGATCAATACTTCACCTAGACATACTCATTTTCTGCCTTCACTTTGGTCTCCTTTTTATTACAAACAATTCTAATCAAATTGCACTGTCAATTTCAGCAACTGACTGAATTAATCTCCAGTTAAGAGTTTATTTGAAGTGTTAATAGTGAAATCAAAATTTGCTGTGAAATCTGCAATTCCTTATTGGTGGCAAACACAGGGGACACCGAAGAACTGCATAGTAACAGTAACATGATTTGTAACATTTCTCAGCCATTTGCAAGTGCTGCACTAAGCTGAATTAAAAGGCAACTGAGGGACTGTTACAAACCAGTTTAGTAAGGCAGACAGGCACTGCTGGGAAACATAAAAATTCACTCTTTCACTTACGAAAAAGGAAAGCAGACAAAAGTATAACTATTGAATTTTATGGTCATATCTGGAGAGTCAGAAGTATCCAATTCAAAGGTTGCTCAGGATATTAATACAGGAAAAAACACGTTCTAGGTAGGGACACTGGGGTGGGGAAATCTTAGCGAAACAAGCTGTCTTAGACACCTAAACCAAGCAGGCAGTAGCTAAGGATTCAACATGCCATTTGTTCTCTAGACAAGTTTTGCATCATCAGAAACCACACAGGGGTTCTGGTATCTTTAAATTATCTAACAGACATCTGGAATACTGAATGTAAGCACTTGCACAGTCTTATCTAAGCAGCAAGCCTGCCAACTAGTCTCAGGTGCTCAGATCTAAGCATTTCCAGACATGAACCTGTCAAACCATGAACTGAAGAACAGGTGATGCACAAGAGGAGAGTAACAAATGACGCAAGTCTGTTTGCAGAAGGGTTGATATATTTTTTAGGTTAGAATATGTTACCCTACAGCACTGGTAGCAATAAAACTGCTGTCAAAAACCTCCCTGAACACCCTGAGACACGCATGTCAAAAACTTTCATCATCTATCCTCCTGGTTTGCTACTGCTGAAGTTGGCAGCTCTGAGGCTGAACTCCACACAGAGTGTTTATAAAAGTTCAGGTGTTGCTTGAGAACTGCAATCATCACAAGCATTATGAAGGCAGCACTGAACCCCTGCTGTGTAATTAGTGCAAGCACCACACAGACACAGCAGTCTGACTCCATCTCCTGCCATCTGAAACAACTCTTCCAGCTGACAAGGAATGTACTAAAAACACTTGCTCACTGAGTGCATTTTCATTAAGAATTTGCCTCACATGTGTTTAGCATCTCTTTTAACAGAATTAAGTGAGAGAAGCATCAAGAATTGAAAGGAGACCTGAATGCAATATTTCCTGTTCCCAATGCCTCAGGAGAGGCACAAACAGAAAAAAGAGACAGTGTGCTTTGCTGTACTTGTCACAACTTCAATATTATTCCAAAAGCTAAAATGTACCACTCTAAAAATGAAGTAACAGAATTAAATAAGGTTTACCTATACTGCAAGACCCACAAAGATATTTAGTATTTACCTGGGCATTGAGATACACTTCGAAATCAAGGGAAACTTGGGCATTAAGGCAAAAGCCTCTGTGGATGGGATTCACAAGTAACTGTAAGTTCAAAGATCTTTTTCACACTACCAAGGGACTTTTTCAGGACGAAGAATTTACCAAAAACTGAGAATAAAAAGGAAGAAACCAAAACCAGAACAGTCTCTTAAATCACTGCTCAGTTTTACAAAAGCTCTAACTCTGATCATAAAAACCGAAGTGTGACAGAAACAAGGATCGAATGCTGAACAGCACGAACCAGTCATGAACACAACAGCTACTATTTTACACAGTATGATCAAGAACCCAAGCTTACCTTGAATTCTTTCACCTTTTCCATGGTTATGAGGCGCCTTGATGTGTGGCTGGAAAGCATCTGCTCGCAGTTGCTAATAAGTTTCAGGCAGGGATGGCGGGGAATGATCTCTTCTGTGTATCTGGAAGAAATAATAGTTCTTAGAGCTGGGGGCTTATGAAGTGGAAGACCTGCATCTGAAACAAAATTCTTACAGACTTCACAAAAAGGTTCACAGTAGAAAGTTGTTATGCACTTTAACCTGATTAAATAAATTCAGATATTGCTGCTCCAGAGTTTTGACATCATATATTCCAATCATCTTGACATGCAGTGTGTAGAATAAATTAAAACCTCAAAATAAAGAGACACTCCCCCCATTTTCTGCATGTATTTAAATGATGTTAATGTATGTACACATGGGCCCGTCTGTATAATTTCAAGTACAAAATATCTCAGCCAACCAGGAATAATAACTTATTCAGTCAGAGCTGTGATTTTAAAAATATTTTCCACAGTCAACATATATGAAGTTGCAGGAATAAGAGACTTTACTCTGACTCCCTAAAAGGAGATCACTGCGCTTCAATTTCAAATCTTACTAGGCCAGCTCTTATTAGACAGTAACATCCCTGAATTTCAAAAATTTGGTATTACAAATTTATCTCATTATAATTACTTTTTCTAATGGCAAAAAAAAATCCACAATCATTTGACATTAGATAGGATTTAATTATAAGCCAATGTTGCTACTATCTATAGAAGCAAGAGTTAGTGTTTTAAATGCCCCACCTCATAAGCATACTATTTTCTATATAGAAAATGCTTTCTCTAAATTGGTTTCAATCCTTCTATTTCTCCAAATGCTGAAAGAGAAATTTAAAGATTTAAGAGCTTTGCATGGGACTACAGCAGCAAGAAGTATTAACCTAGCTCGTATGATAAATATGAGATGAGATAGCCTTCCTATATACTGAAACATACATCAGTCATTTATTCCTAGATTTTGTAACAAGCTTTCATGTCATAGTTACTAAAATATAACAGAAAATGGGTTCTGGTATTGTTAGGAATGATGTTGTACAAAACACCTGCTCCTAGGAGTCTACAACGTTTGGGGGTTAACAGAGCTCAGACATTGAAACACAGAACGGAACAACTTAACACCTGTGACTGGAATTTAAAAGGTACAAAGGAGGAGCTTTACATTTTTCCTGTAAAGCAGTGGATTTTGTGAATGAAAGTAAAGGTGTTGGTCTGGATTAAAACAGGATCCATCTAGGTGCTGGTGGAAAACTTGGCGTTTCCTAAGATAACAGAGAGCTGTTAAACAAGTAACTCAATCCCAAATGCAGATCTGCAAATAAGAAAAAACCCAAACAGTACTGCCTCTTTGCTTTCCTCCAAAATTTCCAGACCACAAAACTACCTTTCAGTCACTTCTCGTGTAGAAACAAGTATCTGCTTCTGCTAGGTGAAGTCAGAATATGCTTTTGGCAAAGGAGAATGAAATTAACTCTCAACTGCTTTTTCTGTTACACAAGACTTCTGACGCATCCAGTACCACCAAACTGTCTTTCTTTCACAAAGGTAGGCACCGTGCCACAACATTTTAAAAGTTTCTCTCCATAATCATACAGAAGGCTGACTTTAATGGAATTAGAAGAATTTGCACTCAACAATGATTTCAATGTCTGATTGAAAGAGTAAACTCTGGAGTGAGATGCTATCTTGAAGAGGGAGAGATCACTATCACTTGGTTAAAAAGCCTTTTCTGTTAGCATTAATGAATATATTTCTACATTCTTTCAGGTAAAACTCAGAAACATGTCAAGTAAGAAATACAGACGCAATGACTTTAACAGACATCCAATTCAATAGTTTTGGCTTTAATTTGGGGTGATATACAAAGATCTCAAAAAATGAAACTCAAGGCAGGTGTTGCCAAGGGATACTCGACAGCGCAACATGTTAGTAGAAAGTATCTTCTCCCCACTTAATTGCTTTAATGCCCCATGTTCATTATCACAGATGAAAATAAAGCAACTATCCTATTCTATGCCAACTCTAGCAACTTTATTATTTCAATTTATAGTAGGATGTACAAATTCACTTTTTAAAACGCAACTCAACTAGACCTCCCCAAAACAGCAACTAAAGTTGATCCCAAATATGCAGTTCCCAAATTACCTGAAGTGAAACACTTTACACTGCTGTAGTGAGGAAGCATGCTTTTACCAAAGTTCAATGAGCACAAAGAAAAACACTGGTATCTTGATGAACAAAATAAATTCAGTAATTCCAAAGAGATCTTATTGACATGAAAATTAGCTATAATACGATGAATGGCATTCATTGCTTTGTATGTGAATTGTCTCATGAAAAAAAAGGCCTACAATACCAATTTTATCATTTACTAAAGCATACCAACTACTAAGTGCACTCTCCTGTTACAGAAGCATGTAACAGAAATGGCTCCTTTTGATTTCCAAATTTTCAAAACAGCATGAGATATATAGGAGCATCACAAGCCACTTCCATGGTGAAACCAGGGACAACCACCACTTTATATAACAGTATAGTTTGACTGTACATAGAAATATATGACACTGTAGAAACTACCTTCAGAGCACATCTGTATCTAGAAGACACCTTGAAACAGCTACTGTACATCAACTCCTCACTTTACAGTAAAAAATATTTACAAAAACCAAACAAAAAAACCCCTCAAACCTAATCTAAGAGATGCTGAGATAAGGCATACAAACAGCTGTTTTTCCTTATACACTCAGTTCTGATCCCAGGCTGCTCTACTGAGCAGACCGGATCCCTCAGTCTCTGCTGGCCTCTCTCGTCCCTAACGGGGCTGCTCTCGGAGGCTTCCTGCCTCTCACTGCCATCTCTTGGTCACTTGTCTTTTATTTCTCAGAAGAAAGCTAAATCAGTACTGCCAAACCCCAAAGAATCAAATATGATTTTTACACACCTCTAGCAGAAACACATACTAATACCAGCCTTGCTTCTGCTGTCTTAGAAATCTATCTGCACCTTCGAAGTCTAACTTTTTAAGCTTAAACCTCAACCCACTGGACATGCATTTACAATGATATGCAAAGGCATTTTCTGTTTGGTAACAGTCAGATACCAAACAGTCTGTTTGGTATCTCCATTCAAAAGCTCTGTTACAAAATGTGGTTTCCCTCGTACAAAGCTTTAAAATACAAAGTCTGGGCATTACTCTTAAGTGCAGGTACTATGGAAGCTCCAGCTGTACTATGTCCCAAAGGAGAATGCAGCATCCATTCTGACACACAACACAGCAGAAATCAACAGTACATACTCAGGCCTGTATATGGGCAGCCAGTAAACCAGTCTTCCTCCCATCACCAGATACTCTGCCCCAAACTTCAAGAGGTCAAAAAAGATGTCACTTAGATGGTAACTTGATGAAACGAAGAAGTGATTTTCTGTGCTGAACAAAAAATGTACAAGTGTAAGCAAACACAAGAGCACAGGTAAAACCTAATTTTTTTATAATAGTAATTTAAAAAAAAAGCCAATACACTAAGCCACAAAAGCACTTTCTGAGCTTTGCAAAGCTACCTAAGACAATCCAGGAGTACAACTTCTTCTATGAGGAATACAACTTCTCAAGTTCCCCCCTAACTATCTCTTTGACTTCCACATGTACTAAAGATGAGTCTAGAGAACGACAGGTATGTTGGCAATAGTTATTTTGCACAGCATCTTTTTACAAAGGAGTTAAAGTCAGAAGGCAGAGAAGGCCAGGCAGTGCAGAAGCCATCTGGTATCTCTGAAAAGAAAGGAGCAGTGGAAAATGCAAAAGAAAAAAGTTAAAGGTAAAATTACAGGCATTCCTATTTAGAGTGATTTTGCAGCCTGCAGGGACTAGAGAGAACTTTCTGAGAACAGGAAATACATGCTAATGGTGGCTCAAAGAGGTGAGAAATAGGATTCAAAATCTGAACACATGCAAAGGACGAGGGAGAACAAAACCAAGAAGGTTTCAGGAAGTGACACAGTGGTTTTGAAAACAGACCAAAAAGGATTTTTCTTCTTTAATTATAATTGCTACCATTTTTTAACTTCTGACAGCCAACCAAGAAGTAATAAATATTCTAAAACTCCAACTGGGTTTCCATTAAGACATTTATATGCTATAATAGATAAGACAGCTTCCCTACCTTCTTTCAACTGATTTAAGTGTTTCCTTTTGTGATCCCATTCTGCGAGGAGCTTCTCTGATACCATATGGTGCTAGACAAAGCAAAAGCAAAATGCAAAGATGAGAACCTCACCCTTTGTCCAAATAACACACAATTATACCATACATACACAACAGTGCACAAATTGTGGTTTATGCAAGGTTAAAAAAAATGGAAAGCTTTTACGAAGTAAAAGTCAGTAAGGGAAATTTCTTCAAGATCTATTGAAAGTTTCTTGCTCCAAAAAGTTATTTTAAAACTGTTTCAAGAAAATGCTTTCAGCTGTAAGAGCTTCTATCAGCCTGCACATTTGCTACATGACAAAGGACAATGCTAAGTTGTTTGTTAAAAGATATTCCTTAGATTTCCAACATGTGGTAAATAATCCCACCCTTTTTTGTTTGACAGACATGAATATGTCCCCTACAGCACTTAACTAAACATTTTTAAAAATGAAATTAAGTGTATCAGAATTTCTTGTCAGTACATTACACAAACGGTGATTCTCACACATAAGAAGAGCCAGAGAAGGTTTTTTCTCATACAATTTTGCTCATTTCTAATAGCATAACATACTTCTACTTCATGTTCAAAAAATCTGAGTTTATGAGACTTGTTTCAGCATCACAGAAGCACCAATGTAACCACTGCAGAGGTTTTATAAATGCTTTCACACTCAGTTCTAAGTCCATATTAATATTCTACACTGTCTTGTTGCTGAACAGGCCAAATAAAAATTAGCAAGCAACCCACAAAGAAAAGTCACACTTCCAGCACTTGAGATCAGAAATTGCTTTATCAAGGTCTTCATTAATCCCCTTGGTTTCTTTTCCCTCTCATACAAGACAAATGGTGTTTAGTAAACAGGTTTCTAAAAGAGCAGAAGATCCTTTCAAACTGCTCCTGCTCCCAGTAGCTAAGTGTATTGGAAACACATTAAAATCTCTCTTTGGGAGCATTACATTAAGCACTTGACACAAGTCTCCAGAAGTCCATCAGAGATGCATGGCAGACTCCAATGTGCTGCCAACAGCAATACAGACCATTCTGATAAGAAGTCTCTATGCATCAATCATGTTGTGCTTTTACTAAAGGAGACCTCTTCAAAGGATGATTTTCAGCCATATTGATTTCTGCTGGTGAAATAACATTCTCTCCACAGAAGAAAGTGTCTTTGCCAGCTTTGTTACACATTAATAACTATCCTTAAAATAAATGCAGACGTCAAATGCAGATCCAGTTTCCATAGTGCTGTTCTCAACAATCATCTTTGGAAACATGGAAGCTGCAGACCTGAGCACTCATCCAGACATTTAATCAATGGACATAGGCAATAATGTTTTAGTCACTGTTTATTGGGCAACAAAAGGCAGTAAAAAACTTACGGTCTGTAATGATTGCATCAAACAACATCCCTTTTCTCCATATTGGTCTTGAAAAGTCAGCAACGAGTGCATCGAGGTAGTATTTCTCTAAACCATACTGTCGGAGATTAGCTCTGATATTTTCATCTGGCCCTCTCCACTTCTGGTTCTTTCTGCTTGCCTTGCCTGGGAGAGGAAGGGGAATGGAAATGGAAAAAAAAAAGCATACTCAACAAGAAACTATTATATAAGAAAAGCTTTCATATGCTCTACCATGTAAATTAAAGGAAAATAATTAAATGTCACCAAAAAAACCTGTCAAAAGTACTTGCAATAAACCTCACAAGTAGTAAGGAAAAACAAAAATACATGAGAAAAGTTCTGCTGCACCATCTGCATAGGGTGTCAAAGAACACATTTACAAAAACACTGGTTTGTAAGATGCTCTCTCCATCCACCAGTCACAACCCTGTCCACTAAATCAAATATAATTTGCATATCTACAGAGAAGTAAGAATGAGATTAGGGTTCCTAGGTTAGGTTTTGAGGAGCTTCCCACATCATAGGTTAAAAGAGCACACGGCTCTGGTGATTATTATTTGGAACATTATTTTGGTCTTCATTATTCTTTTTCAAAAATATTTCCTGCTTAAAAATAAAATAGCATACATGCAAACATGTAACATCTTAACTAGCATACATGTAAATTGGTGAATAAAACTAAGCATGACCAAATAAATCCTGCAAAGATTAATGCTGCTTTAAAATCCATTAAGTATCATCTGCTACCATCAGTATTCTTAGATTCCAGAGGGTAAGATTTCAGTGGCTTCGAAATATGTAACATACCTAATCCATGGATTGTGTTGTAATCTATATCAGCACCACACACATATGCCCCAAAATGTGCTGAGGAGATTAGAAGGCCACCTACACAGGGGAGAAAAGAGGAAAAGTATAAACTTCTGTCATAAATGTCACCTGTGTTAGGATTTTTTCCTCAGGAACTTCAGGAGCCTACACCAGCAGCAGACTAGACCCAAGGAAAAGAAAAAACCCCAAACACTAAAAAAGAAGTAGAACTATCAACCAGTTAGAATCACTATGTAATTATAATCAGACGTAATAACACTTAAGTCCTTTGTCTGCTCTACATGATTTTCCTTATCTTGCTATGCCCTATGTCACTCCTCATCTCTGGAGATTGTTCAGGAGTTTTGTTTATGGCTTTCTGTATTTTAAGCAGTAAGATCCTTTAGTCATTACATGAACCAAAACTTTTGATTCTACTTTGCAAGGAGCAGGATTTCAAACTGTTGTCAAACAATTGGAAAAATAGTCACCAAACAAATGGCAGTTCTACTGTGTCTGTTCTCAAAGCCAGTTTCTTTAACAGTGTCTAAAAATCAAACTTCTATAAGATGGCTATTCCCATGTTGTAAGAAACAATGGTGAAGAGCCTTACAAATGTAAGTATCTCCAATGTAAACGTAAATATCAAAAAAGTTTCTGTAATCGTTTTCAAGTGTGGAAACTACATACAAATGCATTTGTCTGTGAGTAAGCTGCCTACTTTGTCAGTAGTTTTACCAATGTACTTACTCTTAACAAAATCAAGTTTTTTAATTACTGCTATTGTGACCCACCTTCCTAATTAAAAAGAAAAGAATACCCTACCAAAAAAAGTGTGATTTCCCCTTGAAACTGACAATAGCTGAACAGCCCACAGAAAAGAATAAATGACATTAACTCTTTAACAGCTTCCAAATGAAACAATGGACACACTGTAGATGAACAGATACCTGTGTGGTCAAGTTATTAATAAAGAGGTCTGTGGCTACCAGAAAGGTTTAGAACAGAACAGCAACTGGGAACAAGGCTGTGAACCCCACTGATGTCAACAGTCCTGCTAAATAAAGGGGATGACTACTGCATGATGAAGGGCTGACAATGTTCAAGCTGGCTGGAGTGGGGGGTGACACCAGTTCTCCCATTCACCAGGAGTGTGGAAAGAAGCATCTCAGGTGGCTGCACTGTCCTGAGCCACCCACTGAGCACCAGCAAATCCCTAACGTGCCCTTTGTGCACCAGAAAACTTCTGCACCGTATGGTAACGAACTCTACCAAAACCAAGGTGAGCGAGAACAAATAAACTTTTAATATTCCTCTGCTTTTTCTTGTGAAATGGATCAGGGAAAAACAAGGTTACTCACCCCAAAGGAATCACCCATTTCCCTTCTTGGCTGCAATCCCTCAGAACAGATGGGCAGTACATCCAGAGGGTCAAGACAAATTTAGCTAGCCCTGACCCCAAGTATGGCATACCACCCAGTCCTACAAAAAAAGTAAGAAGAGAGTCCTTTGCCCATCTAAGAATATTTTTAATCACAGGCAAAAAAAGAAGCTTGGAAATAATGAATTTACAACTTTTAATAAATCTCAGCTTGTACTAGTTCAATTGTGTTCACGCAGAAGGTGCACGGATACTTACATACGCTTATGTGACCAGCCCTTTGATCAGTATATGAAACAGACACATACAAAGGGTTAATCAGGGAATCACTCTGTCCCTGGTGACTTGTAACAGAATGATGATGGCACAGAGCTTCATGCCTTTCTATCACACACTATTCCTCCACCTCTTCAGCACAGATGAGGTCTGGTCCTCCAGGATGTCAAAGAAAAACATCCTGTCATTTGCAACTATGCAGTATCACAAGTATCTTCCAATAGAACAATCAACAAGATTACTGAGATAACCTGAACTGACTGCCCAGAAGGAAGTACAAAACATTCAGGTAAAAGACTTGATTTATTCTTCTAGAAGCTTCCAGGCTTCCTTCTGCCCAACACTGAGGAAAGAATATCTAAACATGGATGGAAGTTAAAAACACAGTCTTGGCCATTCCAATTCTGCTCAACAATAAAAAGGGGAATCAAGTCTTCTAAAAGCCAGCCTGGTCAAAGAGCACTTTATATTCCAAGGAAAAATGCCAATTGTCCAATCCTACCCTAATGTGAAAGACTTACATTTTGGCTTATGCAGCAAAAACCTGTTTGTTTGCAACAAGCAAGAACCATTTTGCAAGGCCATTCTGGTTTGGTACTATTCACTTTTTCAGTGTAAAAACCCAGGCAGAAACACAGCCAGGTAACAAAGCTGCACCAATAAAGAAATCTGAACTGCAGTTCTTCAAAATGCTCCTCAGATCCTGAATATATATTTTTCCAAACCCATGAGCTCAAAATGAGTGCATCACTCTCAACTCCAAACCACTTCCCAGAAACTCCAGCAACAGGGCACTGTTGTACTGACAAGCTTGAAAATCTTCTGAAGGTCCTCAAGAGACAACTGAAACTCCTAGGGTTTACTCAAAAAGTAGTAAATGCAAAAGCCACTGTTATTTAGTCATAAATACACTCTACCAACAAATGACATGCTGCACAGTATCTCCTGTGTCCCCAGTAATCTCTACCCTTTATATTAAAAATATCTAACAAAAAAAGAACTAAATTGTAAATCAAACTACTAGGCAATTTAGGGAGAATTTTGTGTAAGTTACCTTTTGAACTGAAACACAACATTTATCTTGAATTTCTATATCTTCATCATTTTAATGTAATTTTTCTTCTTCTGTCTTTACCCTTCCTTTTTATTTTTTTTTTAATTTTCACCCCCAAGAGAAAGAATGTTCTCAGAGACTTTCTTTTGTGATTTAAGTTAGCAGGTTTTATAGTAAGACAAAAAGCCATAGACACCAAAATGAAACCAACTGCTAAGAGGCAAGTAGAGGAATTTCCTGAACCTTTCAAAGGGCAAGCACAAGAAAGAGGAGAAAATTTCGTAAGATATTATTATGAATGAAAAAAATCAGGTCCTATACAAACAAAATTTAAGACAAAAACATACAGTTCACCAAACCCTTCTGTTTCTGAAAATATTATATCCATGCTCTTTTTCTATGGCACAGAGAATACACATGCTAATAAGAATTTATCCTACTAGTGACCCTACTAGTGTAGTCTTCTCTCTCCCTAACTTCTCTGCAGAGATTTTTATTCATCTTCCCATTAATGTAAGCATTTTTAAATCTATACATTTCACATGTGGTCACCTTGATTAAAGTTCAGCAAATTGAGCATGAGCCAGAAGGGCCAACCATGTCCCGTTCTGCTCTGCACTGGGGCAGCCTCACCTTCAGTGCTGGGGGCAGTTTTGGGTGCCACAATGTAAGAAAGGTACTAAACTATTAGAGAGTGTCCAAAGGAGGACAGTGAAGATGGTGAAGGGCCTTGAGGGGAAGCCCTATGGGGAGCAGATGAGGACACTTGGTCTGTTCAGCCTGGAGAAGGGGAGACTGAGGGGAGACAGCAGTGCAATTTACAGCTTCCTTATGAGGGGAAGAGGAGGGGAAGGCACTGATCTCTTTTCTGTGGTGACAGTGATAGGATGCAAGGGAATGGCCTGAAGCTGGCTCTGGGGAGTTTTAGGTTGGGTATTAAAAAAAGGTTCTTCACCCAGAGGTGGCTGGGCACTGGAACAGGCTCCCCAGGGAAGTGGTCACAGCGCCAAGCCCAAAAGAGTTCAAGAAACATTTGGACAATCCTCTGAGGCATATGGTGTGACTCCTGAGGTGTCCTGTGCAGGGCCAGGAGTGGGACTCTGATGATCCTTAACCCTAACCCTTTCCAACTCAGGATACTCTATGATTCTATTCTAGGACTCTACTTCAGAAACTCAGCCTTTGCTACATTTTTCAAGAAGCTACTATAGGTAGCTTAACACAATATACTCTGCTATAATGGTATGGCACAAGCTGACACAATATATCAGCTATTTCATGTACAACTGAGTTTCCCCAAGGCAAAAAGTACTTCCATGCCATGCACAGCAATATGTGGAATAAAAGCTCCCCCTCCTGGCTAAGATAAAAAAGGTTAACTGGGGAAGGGTACCTTGTGTGAGCAATATTATCCTGAAGACAGGCTGTAATGGCACAACAGTGTTCCTCATAGAATGCTGCCATGACCTCACTATTGCTATGTTGCGTTGGATGACCAGAAGTGCCCTCAGCACTCCCCTAAAAAACCAGCTCTGAAATGCTGCTCTTTGTAATGTCCTGAAAGAGACTGCAGGAAGTGCTTAGCCACATTCCAATTCTTGGTCACTTTGATCTTAAGCAGTCCATGACACACCTGGATTGGTGTTTAGGCCATGTGGCATAACAGTGAAGACAGACTTTTTAAAAGCGCAAAATAAACTGTTTACATCTTTGGAAGTTGGTCTCCTTCCCCCAAAATCCCTTTCAGGTTAATAAAGCATTAATTTCATAAACACCATTTTGCCATTGGTATCATTTCAAATATCAGCTGGGCACCAGAAGTCATGACACCAGGCACAAGAGTGGTGAAAGCACTAACACAATCTCCCAGTTTTTCCCAGAAGCTAAAAAAAAAAAAAAAAGATATACCTGTTCCAACAAATGGATCATACACAATGTCATTGGGTTTTACTCTCCCGTGGTTTGCCATGATGAAAGAGAGGCAGGCATCCATGCTCGTGTTTCCAATAAAGTGTCTCTTCTTTACACTGTAGGATTCGATGAGTTCTCTTTGGCCATCTGCAATCTGTTGAAACATTTAAAATCCCTGTCAGGTCCTGGATACAAGATATAAACAGACATGCTAACAGACTTGCTTAAGTGACACCATCCAAAACCAGGTGACTTCACTTCATAACACATCACCTTGCTTCCTGACGTCTGAAAATATGACAGACTTCTTTCCAAGCAACAGATATCTCGGTTCAACACCTGGGTAAATTCTTCAAGACAGAGGTTAAAAATGTACAAACATTTTAGAGAGAAAATTCTTTCAAAGAAATTACAATTAGAGTAACTTTGCTATTATTCTAAGCATCAGAAAAACAATTCCTGGCAATTCAGAGTTAAAAGGATTTCAAAAATACGAGGATTAGAAATGCACGTTAACACATGCGTGCACACCGACGCTTAAGGTCATACAGAATTTCTTTCTTCACTGGCATTTCTGTCCCACTCAAAATCTAAATCTAGGATAGCATTGACAGATGAGAATTTGAGGGAAAAGCAAATAAAGACCAAATGCTAACATTTTTACATCAGACTTCCAAAGTGTGTTGGAGAAGACCAAAGCAATCTGGAACAAAACACATTCAAACACTACCCAATGCTATCCCCCCACCTCTGCTCATCATCAGTCTTACTGGGTTAACAAAACACACCTGCCTATTTTTTCAGGTTAGTTTACTCATTTTTAAACACTTCAGGAATTCAGCACAGATGGGACAACAGCTGTAACATTTTGCAGCAATGCCACAACCCAGGGCGCTTGCAGGGAGAATATTCACAGGCCCTAACATCACTCGAATCTCTAACCTCCCTGTAACACAAGCCACTGACTATAGCTACACAACCTCTGCTCTGGTTCTCCCTCCTTCCAGCTGCCCTTGACCCAGGACATTGCAAGCACATACTGCCATCAGTGGCTAGTGTCATTCTGGGAGATATCCTTTGAGAAGCCACTTTTTCCTCACCAAAACATAGAAGACCATATCAAATTTCCTCAGGATATCCTAAAAATGCAGCAGGTTTAGAGAGCATATGGCCAGCAGGCAAGAACATTTGTAGTGAAGACCACAGATGACAGACTCCAGACAGTTTTTGTACTTGGTTCCTTCTGCACTGTCAGTGTTCCCTCGAGCAGGTACCTGCCTGTGGGCTGGATTGCACTGATGTCCAAAGCCTCAGGGATCAGTCTGCACTTTTCCATGGAGGTGCCTGCCAGGATCACTTGAAGCACTTACAGAATGCTCCAGTGAGGCTGATGCCACTCAGCAGGGCCATCTACAGTCCTGTACATCTTTCTATGCGTTTGAAACAGGTGCTTTCAGCTGCAGCTAGGTCCAAGAAAATGTAACACACCACCCCAACTGTGCAGTCTCACTGCTGGGCTGAGTTCTCTCAGTGCATGGCAAGACAAAGGTGTGTTTCCAGATACAACTTCATTATTTTCAACCTCTAAATTGGGCAGTAAAGCCACTTTTTCCTAGTCCCAATAAGGACTCCCAAGACTTGCTTCAGAGTATTACGCAATGACAAATTCTGACAATGGTATTTTCTGCTGCTGTTAGTCAAAACACTTTTTAAAATTTAAACTGAAGTACACTCTCCTGAAAATACAAGCTTGTAAGAACTAAAGCAAACATGCTCACGCACCCATCTACCAAAATACAGATGAATGGGCTCTTCTGGAACATCATTTGGGTTCATTCCATAATCTTCCAAAATCCAAAAGATGTGTTCTGGATTCTTTAAATTTACTTTTCCTTTGAATGGCAGAAATTCAAGGGCCTATACAATAAAAAAAAAAACAGAGTAAAAAATAAACAGGGTCAAATTATTTTAAATAGGTTCTTCCCCCCCACAAGAAAAAACACCAAAACCAACCAAACAAAAAAACAGACCAAAATTTCACTTGTGAGAAATGGTATATTAGTATTAAAAAGTTCATTCAATTTTCACTGGATTTTTGAAATGCCTTTCTTCTGAACAAAAATAGCTCAAATGATTAAGGATTAGAAATTGGGAACCATAACACTTTTTATTAACTGAAGATAACTCAACTTCAGAGGAAATTAACTTCATATTAATTTTGCAATTTTCAAGTTATAGAAACAACACTGATGATAAACAATGGGATGTGAAATTTCAGTGATGTGCAGCTACAGCAGTTTACATACTTAGTATTATTTCATGTACACAAAAACTGAACAAACAGGGAAAAATAGCTACTACTAATACAGATAATTTTAGTCTCTGTAAATGAAGTAAATTGAATAAATAGGTGCCAAAATAGAATGTGGAAGAGCAGAAATAAACAGTAATTTGGAAAAATTTCCTAAATGAAATACTGATATAGTTAGGAGGAGAGCACACAGACAGAGGACAGAACAGGAGATCAGCACACAATCTAGCTTGCAGCTGAAGTCACTTGTTCCACATTCTGCAACAATAAAAGCCTAATAAAGAGATCAAGTAACATATTTTCCAAAAATCTAGCACCTAACTCTTGCCATTTGAATCTTATAATTTTCAGCAATGGGCTTCAGTTTCTCCAGCAAACTGGGCTGAAATCAGCAGTGATATTTTTTGGCTTTGCATATGCCTTAAACAGTCGGTTTATAGGGAAAAAAATGTCATGAATTTTGAGAGAATGTTAATTCAGACACAAAAATCTCATTTAGACCTGATAAGACATAAGCCACAAACTTCCTTAAGATCTTGAAGAAACTTAAATACAGTGATAGCATGGAATAAGAACAACATGAACAGATTAAACTAAACAAAGATTTCTTAACTATCTACTTACATCAATCTTTTTTATTTTCTGTGCTTGGGTCAGTGTTTTATTAAATGTATGAATATGTACTTTGTAAGTAGAGTCTGACTGTAGATATGGAAGCTGAAAAAAAAAAAAGGCAAACACTTTAATTAGTACAGACGCAGTGCTATTCAGTGGGCTTAAGGAACCATATTATCCAGATTCTTTATATGTATACCATCTTGTCTGTTGGATAGTTCTTCAGAGATGCATAGAGCTCCTCTGCAGATCTTCCATGGCCCCACAGTTCAAATATAGACCTGAAATTACAGAGTTTTTGAGAGTGCAGTCACACAGAGCAGGGAAAATGCCTTACAGATACTTATTCCTTTTATCCTACTTGGCCAATGTACTTAGGCTTTACTTCATGGAGTATTTAAGTGTGGCATTTCATTCTCGACAAATGTTTTAATTTTTGTTTGTAACAAGTATTTTTAATCCTAGGCTGATATTTCACTGATGCTTTTCTTTGATCACATGTACCAAAAGCTTCAGCCCTTTTCATATTGATTAGCAGGAAAATGGAGGTACTCCAGTGATCGTATTCTAAAACTAACACATCTCCCCACAACCAGCAGTAAGACAGAAAAATAAGCCATGGGCTAGTTATGCTTTGTACATATAATTGGCATACATTAGCTGAGAGTGCATGGTGTGCAGAACATCTGCAAGCTGTTTTGTCACATTTTATTCCTCTAGTTGCCTGCAGCTGCTTTTTGAACTGCAGTGCTCCATTCTTTAGGCAAGAGTGGAAAGCCGAAGTCCTTGCAGGTAAAACTGAATACCTGAGACAACAAGCACTCAAGAGGGACAGTGCAACACTCTGCAGGGTGGCCCAAGCTCTGAAGAACACAGCACAGACACCACAAGTTTAGTAGGGTCAGAAAGATGTATCACACCTATGCTGCTTCTCATCCTGAACCATACTTCAAGGCCTTCAAGTGAGACACACACCTCACTGGAAAGCATGTTATTCAGACACCTCTAAAAAGGACCAGCTGGAACAATCACCCTCCAGCATATTCCTGTGCTCTTGAATTTCCTAGAAAGCACCTCTGCTGCAGCAGTTGGGGCTGAAGGCTCAGATGCCAGCACTGAGGGAGGGTGACACAACCTTTCCCTTCCATGATTGTCAGTTTTCACGCATCATTGGTTTTATCTTTCAATTCCATACACATTTTAGAAAAAGCCACTAACTCAGCATTATACAAGGCACATAAAACATGAGTGACACTACAAGTACTGCCTCTGGAGTGAAGAATACCATTTTGAGACCCTGAACTGATCATACACTGAGTAAAGAAGACAGGCACCCTACATAATCAGTCCTACAGGGTCCTACAGGCTCCAGTAACACCTCAGTTCTAGAGGAAATCAGAGACTTTATTTTATTACTCCATACAAAATTGGTATTTGCCATAATAGAACAAAATTATGTTATTATGTTATTATTTACAAGATTTTTCATCTCTTACTTTGCACATACTGTCCGCTTCATTAGTCCCCTTGCCATCTCTTCTGAAGGAATATTGAGAATCCAAAAGGGAGACTGCAATCAAGAGAAGGTAAGTGATGCAAATACCTAGGAGGATGTCACATGAATTACACAACTACTCTGTTCTGTTCTATAAAAACAGAACACGTATACTGAAGATTAAGAAAATTAATTAAAAATACATCTGTTACCTTTAATCACACAGAGAATGTGGGATTACAATAATTAATCTGAGACAAAACTGTTTACTCAGCTTGAATGTCTGAGAAATTCTGTTACGTATTTAATTTTTCCAACATAACTTGGTAAAATATTGTTTACACTTCTCTTGATTATTCATTTTCTAAAGACTGGAAACACCTCGTTCCACACAAGCAGTAACTAAATCCCAATAATATTGTCTGACCAAGCACTGAGACCAGAATCATATGGCTTCCTAACCGCACTCCTCCTCTATCTCACTGATTTAGAGGCAAACTCCAGTTCCAAACTGCTGCTGAGTGTTGTCAGGGTTTAGCTATCCTAAAAAGCAAGGAGAGCCTCCCAGCAGATGGCACTGCTTCTTTTCATGCTGGTAAATGAAGACAACCTGAGGAGCATATTATGCATCTTTTTTTCAGTTCTGAGTCTTTACTGAAATTGAGAAGTCCTCAGTTTTGAGAAGATTCCTGATTTTCCTAAGAAACTTCAGTATTCAGTCAGCTGCCTACAATTAACAAAAACACTGTAAAGAACATACTTGCATACCATACACACACTCAAGTAAAATATTTGGTCCTTACTTACATTTACATGAATTTCCTGCTCACCACTGAACTGTCCACCACAAAGGGAGAGCAATGATGTTATTTCCTAAAGTGAAAATATAAAGGTCAGGCTTTAGAATCATTAACTAATAAGGAAAGGAAAGGAAAGGAAAGGAAAGGAAAGGAAAGGAAAGGAAAGGAAAGGAAAGGAAAGGAAAAGCATGACACAAATTCTAATGCAGATTGTGGATAGGGCAGAAGTTCACAAGTAAATTTGGATTGTATGTACTGTTCATGAACTGAAAATTAAGACTTTCCTGCTATAAAAACAGCTTTCTCAAAATTCATTGGCAAATGTCAGGAAAATTTCAGTAATCAACCCCCACCATTTTACATATCCTTCTTCATTAGTATCTTTACTGTTCAATCGTACACTCTCACAGCTCCTCTTACAATATTGTCCACTCTCTTCTTACAATATTTTTCTGCCTAGTTCACATAAAAGTGATGTTTCACTAGTAACACTCACCCAGGGCCAGGATCAGCAGATCATCTGGCTAAAAAATCTGTCCTTGCTTGTTCCATTATGTTTTTGACAAATCACGTCCCTAACATAGCTCATCACAAAACCAAATAAGCTGAGCCGTCAGCAAAATAAAAGAGATATGGCTGCTTTCTTCAGCAGCTATATTAACCAAGTGTCACTAAAATCTTGTTGATAAAAAGAAAAACTTTCCATGTTATATATGTATCATCTTCTTTTTACTTCATCCAACGACCTTGCCTAAAGAAAAATCAGGTTGATGATAAACGAAACTCAGGTTCCAGTCCCACAAAGCAAA
The DNA here is from genome assembly GCA_013398275.1 of Promerops cafer. Taxonomy (NCBI): domain Eukaryota; kingdom Metazoa; phylum Chordata; class Aves; order Passeriformes; family Nectariniidae; genus Promerops; species Promerops cafer. Next base: position 2,728,602 of record VZSE01006462.1, on the reverse strand, counting down.
TAGAAAAAGCAATGCACAGAAGAAAACCTTAATGAAAACAAGGAAAATAAACGATTCAAGCAAATTAAACATTTTGTAACACGTAACAGTCCAATCGACGAGGGAACATCACCCTGTGAAACAGACCACGGCACTGAGTGCCACATCCAGTCTTTCCCTGGACAGCTGCAGGGACGGTGACCCCACCAGGTCCCTGGCCAGTGCATCGAGAGAGGCCCTGGCGTGTACCCAAGGCAGCACCAGCCATTCCTGCACCCAGGGCACACTGGCGGGAACTGACGTGTAACTTAAACAAACTTTAGAAGTCTCCAAAGCCAAAAACTTGAAAGCATTTTTGTAACCCCAGCTTCCGCTTCTCACATGGAGCCCCAGGCACTCTGCTGGCAACCTCTCCTAGCGCCAGAGGCTCTGGAAAAGCGAGCGCCAAGGAAAGTGCTGCCTTAAAGCCACCGCGCGGAGGCTCTCCATGAGCCCGGGGCAGCAGGGGGAAGAGGGAGCCCCACGCCGGGGGACGCGGGGAGCAGCGAGGGAAGGGGCGCCGGGCGCTCCGAGCCCCCGGCTCTCCCGGAGAGAGGGGACCCCCGCCAGGGTCCGGCTCCCCCGGCACACCCGGGGCCGCGCTGTCGGGGAGCGCTCTGGAGGAGAGGGGAGGGGAGGGGAGGGGAGGGGAGCGCCTCACCCCCGGCCTCAGCCGCAGTCCCAGTCCCGGCCCCGGCCCCGGCCCCGCGAAGCGCTCACCGGCAGGCGGAACTCGAGGTGCTCCTGCGCCAGCAACAGCAAATACCGCCGTAGCGCCGGAGCCGCCAGCGCCATGTCCGGCCATCCCCCGCCTCCCGCATGCGCCGCGAGCAGGGAAGGGCGGGAGCGGCGGGAGGAGCCCGGGAAGGGGCGTGCGGCAGAGAGACCCCCGCGGCCCCTGCAGCGCCCGGAGCGGGACACCGGGCTGCGCGAACTCTGCAGGAGTTACCGCTCATTTCATCACCTTCTCATCCTCCTTGTAGTTATCTTTTGGGTGTGCTTTATCACGCACGCCACGTGTCAGTGCAGCAATGCCTGCGTATGGTTTATAAATAACTCCGAGTACACTGGGGACACGCTCGCTCAGGGGTGTTTAACTGTCAGGGGCGCGCTGCGGCCTCTCCCGGCCACGTTTAAGGATCTGGAGCATTAAATAACATTAAGAATTAACAGATGCCAAAGGAGTCGCATTCCTTTTTCCGTGGGAAGGAGGTCAGCGCCGGCGGCGTGGGTGTCGCAGCAGGTAGAGAAACACATTCCCAGGAAAGGGGCAGAGGTGTGATGGTCCGGCAGAGGGGCAAAAAGGGGTTTGTTTTACGGATTATGTTTTATTTTAATATCTAGTCTTGATAATTGTAATCCCGTAGTCACTGGTCTCCCTGTTGTGTTGATCTGAAAGGTTCATCTTATCCAGATTTTGGTAAGCTGTTTATTAGGACCAGGCCAGCTCAGCACTGAACTCATGTTCTGTGTTTTATGTGCTGATTTTGGGGGTTTTTTTCCAGTTTTTTGTTTTTTTTTCTAGATGGCTAAGGTTTTGCTCATGACCTGTGTGCACTGCACAGGACATCTGCTTTGTGCATCTCCATAATCTCATCCTGCAGCTTCTCCAGTTATCCCTTCCTACAGTAATCAAAACTGAGGTTACTGTGAAGCTTTAGCCCTGATGATTGACAAAAAAGCAATCTAAAGCAACCTGGCACCTAAACGTGAGCTTTCCTAGAAGAGAAAGAAAAGAGGTAGATGTGGGTCTGGCCTGTTCACCTCAGTAGCTGAGTGCTGAGACCCAGCAATAAACACATTGCTGAACTGCTGACAAACCCTGCAAGCCTGAGATTGCTTACAAAATCTTGGAATTGCTGAGAGAGCTTTAGTGGAAGAAGTCTGCTTTTATTTTTCCAGTCTGTCTTACTTTAAATTTCTTAGCTGTATTGCTTCCATTTTAGAAACTCCTTAGAAGGGGTTGTTGGTATTATTTTTAAGCTTAATCTCTTTGAAACTGGCTTTTGCTTACTTTATCTGCACTTCTTTACCTTCGGGGCATTGCTGTCTGTTCTCACAAGGTGAATACCTGTTTTTCACTGATACTGTTTCCTACAGAAGACCTGTTTTTTTTCTTGCTTTTGACTTGAGGATCCATGTAAAATCTCTGGCAGTGTAGACATGTTGCTCTACTTAGTTTGAAAGTGAATGTTCATTACTAAGATTTATGGAGTATTTGATTCTGACATAAAAACAAAATGCTTTTTGGATGCTGTGTTTGGAAACAAAATACATTCCTATAATGCCGCTGAGGAGAATCAAGCAGTTTGTTAGTGTGGATGTGGGGAGTCATCTTAAAAACATTACATAACTCTTCTAGGGAGGGAAAGGAAGAAAATTTACACTTCTTAGCCTTCAGGGGTATTTTATATACACAAAGTGCAATTACTCAACTTGAAATTTATCCAGGAAGCTAGAATTAACCACCTTCCTCTCACAAAAATGTAACAATGGTAATATACAACAATCGCGAGTTTCAATTTAAAAGTGAGAGACCGTGAATGAAAAGCTATTATCTCATGTGTGCTGTTGCTTATTATTCCCAATTCCCTTCTCTGGCGATCATGTTGCCACTATATGCTCACCTCGTGCACTCTTCTTGACCCAGAGGCAGCACAAGTGTTTTTTGACTGGTCTGGAGGTTCTGCTGGAGAATTTAATGAATCCTGTCCCTGGTTAAGGGTTCATGTGCAACAGCACCAATATATGTATGTGGGCAAATGCCCATGAAAACTTACTTTTAAAACAACAATCGTTTCAAAATACAGAAATACCCAATCTGTAATTCATTGTTAAACTGTTCAGAATTTGCATTTCTGTCCATTTCCCCGTAGAAAATGCAGCACTAATCCTGTGTTTTAACTTGAAATGTCGGTAAAAGTATCAGCTCTACTTATGTGCTACCTGGAAACTCCGGCTTGCATATTTCAACAGGTGAACGATACGACCCAGCAAAGACATGGCTCTAGCACATTCAGATCTCTGTCGGGGTATAAAAGTCTGTCCCTAATTCACCGGAGTAACCGCGTCCTGCACAGACAGTCCATAACCGAAGCGCGTGGAATGCCATAGGTGGTGGGCAGCCCGCGCACCGGGAGCGGCGAGGCACTTGCGCCTCTGCCTGCCCGCGGGCTGTAGCCGGCAGACATGGCCGTGCAGCACAGCCTTTTAAGGGAGAACAATCTCGTCTGTCTTTGTCTTCTTCACTAAATAGGGCGTTGCAGACAGAGACGCGCTCGCTAACTGGGTTTTTACTTCTCCTTGTAGTGCCTTATGAGGGAAATCCCCCTGCTCCCACCGTGTATTGGCGTTTCGGCTCCAGATATTTTCTGTGCATAACTTCCACAGTCTCAGGGAACCTTGTCGGCACGGCGTGAATTTGTCCACCTTTAATCAGCATTCAGGCAGGAGAGCGGCTTCCCACCCCTGTGCATGGGTTGGCGTGCCGCTGTTGCCGCTCGGGAATGGTTTGCTCTCTCCGCAGCTCAGCCAGCACTGCATCAGATTGTTCGGGAAGTCAGCGGGGCTGCCGGGTACCAGGATAAAGTTCTTGAAAAGCCGTCATTGCAAGAAGAGTGAGTACTGCGCTATGTGTTGCACGGAGGCTGCGGGGTTCGGTGACTGCGGGACTGGTGGAGCACCGCGTAACCTTGTAAACATAATTTACTGCCCTGTGTTCCTAAATTACTTCTGAATTTCACCTGAATCACTTTTACTTTCTTCATTCTGCTTTCTTCATTCTGCGGTAGAATTATCAGTGGGCTTAAAATCTTCAGATATTTAGCCTCTTTTTCAGCAGCCTTGCCCCTCACTCTTGCAAAACTCTTCCAAAAAATATCAGGCTGATTTGTTTTTCCTTCACAGCTGACAGTGCACACAGGAACCACAGTTACAGCCAGTCACTGATTCGTTTCCTGCTTGAGTGCCATAATCCATTTTCAGAAATGGAAGGAGATAAAGGGCAAAGTGCTAAAGCTACCAGTGCAGTGGGTGACCTGAGGAAAAGCTGGCAGACCTGGGCAGAGAATCACATTGAGTATCAGAGGAAGAATCCCTTCAGCAGTGATGACAGGCTTGCGTCTAAACCTGCGCATACTCACAGAGGAGATCCTACCTATGGCAGACCCCCCGAAGGGTCGCGGACAGAGCAGAGAGGGAAAGATGCCCACTCACACGTGGGTAAGGAAGTAGAAGAGCTGTGCTTGATCATCAGAAGAACTGGAGAGGTGGGAGAAGATGGACACGTGAGTGTGACATTCGGGCAGCTGTTTGAAACATATGTGACTATTTCCAATAAAGTAGTGGGAATCTTGTTAAGAGCCAGAAAACACGGTCTGGTTCATTTCGAAGGTGAAATGCTTTGGCAAGGAAAAGATGATGATGTGGTCATCACTTTACTACAATAAGGCTTTGTCCTGGAATGAACTTTGCTGCATGGTTCCATTTGGGAAAACGTATCTAGATTCCATCTGCACAGCTTTTGGTTACAGAATTTCAACTCAGCTACCTACTGGGACACAAGCAGGAGAGGAAATGGGCAAGAAGGATAAAGCATATTTTTGTAAAAATGGTAGAGATTTGGACAGAAATTGCAGATTATGAGCTACTCCATCACGCTGACATTGGATTGTCCTTATTATCAAGTATATGAGAGTTCTTCAAATAACTCTGCTGGCCTACTGCTTTTAGGTTACTGAAACTACAAATTACTAACTTGCTATCCTACAACACTGATTCTTGCAGGTTGTGAAATACTTACTGCGTGGAAAATGGGATTTGTGAAATGTGGAATTGAAAAGTCTTGTTAGAATTCATATACTTCTTCAAAGAAAGAGCCTGGTATATAGCAAAAGTTTAGGTTCAATCTCACATGTTAAACTGAATAAATGGAAGTTATTTTCATGAAGTAGATGGAAATATCCAAACTTACAAAAATATCACAGCAAGGATACTTGATTAGTTCCTAAATTAGTTGCATCTTGCTTGGATTTTGGACAGCTGCACTGGTTCTGGTATTTAATAGTCTAATCTTACAATCATATTTTCTCCAAACCTTCTGTGTCTCTTGTTCTCCTTGTTTTCTATCTCACACCATTTTTACCTTTTCTGTTCTTCTAACGCTTCAGAAGAAGTACACAAAGCTCTGCAGCCTTTTTGGCGAATTAAGCTATACCCCTTCACAGAAGGTAGGGTGCCACAATGTAAAGATGCAAAAGTCAACAGAAACTCTGTATTGGGACACCTGTGCATTCATAAGGAAAAAAAAGGCTCTTCTTTCACCAAAATGTAGCAATGTTTTTTACAAGAGGAGATACTGTAGTGCCAAATGTATAAATGAAGGTATAGCAGCACAGTCCATACCTCATTTACCTGCTTTCAAAGCACAGTTGTGAGCTCTTCAGAAAGGAAAATAAAGGATTGGCTAGATAAAACAGTTGTAATAGTGCTATGAAGAATAATCAGGAGCTGTATTTACAATAGTTCCCAGCAATAAAGCTATATAATTAGACGTCTAAAGTTCTATTTTTTAGTGGTGCAAATAGAAGCTTCTATGTGGTGTTAACTACACTACTTGATGGGTCTTTAAAGTAAGATACTGTCTTGCATCAAAAGGATATTAAAATTTAATATAAATTAGGAACTTGATAAAAGTGATGTGTAGTTTTGTTATTTATATAAAAGAACTTCTATTTTAAAAAGCCTAAAAGAATGGGGTTTTGTTTTGATGTTTTCATCCAATGAGGATTTGCACCAAACTATGTCTTTGGCTGAAGATGTCATTATTACCCTGCCTCCTTTTTTCTATATTTTTTTTTTGTTTTGTTTTTTTGTTTTTGTTTTTTTTTTTATTGCTGGTGAAAGGACAATGAAAAGAGAAAAAAAAAAGGAATAAATTATTGTGCTGAAACAAGTATATCTGGGGAACAGGGCAGTCAGATGCAGGTAGAGAATGGTGAATTAATCACCACATAATTTTACCACATTGGAAGAGGGGGAATATGTGCTGCACTAGGCACTGTTGGTGTGCTCCCTTAGCTTTCAAACCTACTGCTTCTTTCTAAACAAATCTACATCTTGCAGCTGAAAAAGAAGACATGCAGTTTGTAATCTTAACATATTTAAAAATGTTTTGTTCTTTTTGGAAAAGCATTTCTTGCCAAATGACATGAGCACGCCTCAGGGTATTTCAGCTCCTATTAGAGGAAGTCTTTACACGCATTCAGATTTCAACACAAATTGAGCTTCTTATAGTGCAGATATGGAATGAGTTTTGTTTAATTCTAACAATTCTGAAATCCACTCAGTTCTGCTGTAGTGTTAGTTCCTAACTTGCAGGAAGCAGCATCAGGCACTTCAAGTGTCACCAGCTGACAAATGGGTGGCACTATCAGGAAAAAATAATACATTGCTGGACAATGTACAAATAATTCATTGCAACACACATGAAGCAGTGTGTAGCCTGAGCACTGTAAGATGCAAGTCCAGCTCACAAAAATTTACTAGATTTGAATTAAGGCTGGCTCAAATAGTTAAATATCAGCAATCTAGGCTGTCACTGCCATGTAAGTGGTAGATGCTTGAGCACATCTACAAGCACTTTAAGTACACCTCTGATCAAAACAGAAGCAGAGCAAACCCTTAATGACATGGTCTTACCTACTTTGTAAGCAACTAAAAAAAGCTTGCTCTATTATTATATTTTTAACAGAACCAAGGATTACTATGTAACAAAACTGTTATTTATAGAGGGATTTTTTTTAAACACTTACAGGACCATGTTTCCAACCTGCCAGCTTTAGATGAGCATTCTGGAAAGCGTGACTGAAATCTTTCTGTGTGCCCATGCAATGATTATAAACACAGAGCTGCCAGACTGGCTCAGCACACAGGTTGACAAATCCAGTCTTGTGCTTCCAGCAATAGCCAGTATTTCAAAAAAAGACTAAAAGATAGATAATAGAACTGGTCAGCTTTCCCGCTGGTACACTCTAGAATAAAATATTACTCCTGAAGCCTCTACAGTCATGAATGCATCACTTCTAATGCACATGACTCAGTTTAGCTATGTTTTACAAAATTATGCTTCATCTGTGATTAGATTAACATCTACAGATGAAATAGGAATTTAAACTTTTCAACATGCAACTTTTTTTTTTTTTTCAGCAGGCTTCTATTAGAGTAAATGGAACAGATTTTATTAAATTACTTTTGCAAAAATTGTAGCATGAGGGGTTTTAGTATTACAGATTATTTGGAGTAGTAAGTAAACCCCAACCTTTTAAAAGGTGTTCTTGCCCTACTAAGCATCTTTCAGCTGTTTATATCTCTCCTAAACTTCACTTTGAGACAGATTACCCCAGTGGTCTTTCCTCTCCTTCCACTTGAAGTCTATAAACTCTGCATCTGTTTTGGACTGTATATCATATAGGAATTATCTGTGGTTTGTTTTGTCAAACACTGAAGGTACTGTCACCATTTCAATAAATGTTGCACCTTAGTTTGAAATGACAAGTTTTTATGCAGCTCTTTATTGTTTACAAGTTTCTCAAATTTCAAATACAATTTTCACTGGTTTGCTCCCATTCTTCTACTTTTATTTACAACTCACTCTTAAAAAGACTTTGGAATAGTCTGAGGAGTTATTACCAATTTAAGCACAGTTTCTTTTTATTTTTAACAGACTTTTATGTATATCTGTTTCATCCTTTCAGCATAAAAGCATTATTCTCTGGGTTCGTGTTAGGTTGAGAGTTTATATAAAACAATTGAGCAAAACAGTACAAATAAAGCTTTGTCATTCCGAAACATAAGGTCAAAAAAGCAGCTTTTCTCAAGACTGCTAATACTGGATCAAAGAACAGAGCCAGCAGCAGTGGCTAAACAACTTTGCTTTGCTTCTCCAGGCTCTTGGAGAGTAAGAGCTTCTGAGTTCATGCTCCTTATTGATCTTTGCTCCTTAGAAAGCTCTACAGATGATTTCTGAAGTTTTAAAATTACTGAAAGCTTCTATAGAAGACAGTGACAAAATTAATAGGATCTGCCCACTGTCTCTTCTAGGGGCTAGCCAGTAATTCAGAAACATATTGGAAGTATTAGGTTGGGCTTTTCAGAAAGTATTTCTTCACCTAATTAAAAAAATTATCTGCAGAGTCCAAGAATGCTTGTCAATGCAGAAGGAAAACAGACCACAGTTCTGTGCTGAAAAACACTAACGAGAGGCTGAGCATTCCTGTCAGTAATTAGTGAGCCTCTGTTTAATGCTTTGCTGTTTCAGCTGTTCTGAGCCCTGTCTGTTGCTGTCAGGGAACACGGGATATCCCCATCTTTCTCATCAGCAAAACTCTGGAAGTGACATTATACCCGGGTTATTACCTTTCCAGTCTTGTCATTAGTGGGGCCATTCTCCAAAGTTAAGATTTAAAAGTTGGCCTTTGTGCCTTCATATACATTTGGCAACATACAGAGTCTGGCTGGGATAGAGGTAACATCCTTCAGAGAATCCCAGGTTTTGGGTGTGACCGGAAGTGATGACAACACAGCAGCTCTGGTGATTGCTGAGCAGTGTGTGCACAATGTCAGGACCTTTTTTCTCCTGCTCTGGCCCCACAGTGGGCAAAAAGCTTGGAAAGCACAACCTGCACACCTGACACAGACTGGCCAGCAGGGATATTCCATGACATATAATGTCTGGACTAAAAGCTGAAGAGAGGGCTTTTTTTGGGGGGAGGTGGGAGCCATTGCTACTGGCCTGCCTGTGGGACCTTTGCTTTTTTCTTCCTCTTTCCTTCACATATTAAACTATCTTTATCTCAAACAATGAGTTTTTTTCATTTTGTTCTTTCTATTCTCCCACCCCACTGGGTTAAGGGATGAAGAGTGAGCAAAGGGCTATCTAGGGTCAACCCCCACAGTCAACTATTCCATTGCACTGGAAAATCATCCCAAGATTAGCATTTATTAATCCTTTTTGACAACAGTTCATGTTGATATTTTAAATATTACATTACATGTCACAGTTCAGTAGTTACATAAATTAATTACAGATCGGAACACATACACAGTATTAACTCTTGAAAGTCCTTAATGTTCAGGTATTTCACTAAGTTAGGAGCCAGCTCAAACCTCTTCATCTATTGCACAAAGTTTGGTGGCTTTAAGTCACACTTTTCCTACCAAATGTAACAAATTAAAACCCTAAAGGGCTGCAAATGAGACACAAGTGCCCCCTAATAAGAATAACAAGACAGTAGGAAGAAGATCTTACAGAGAGGTGTAAACTCTGCCAGGTAGAAAATGCAGTTCTTCAGAAGGGTGCAGACTCTCTGAAGTACTGTAAGAATATTACAACACATTGTATCACTAAGGCAACAGGTGCTGGATCCATGGAAAACACAGAATATTAAGTTCATGGAAGCTTGCAGGTGCAACAGACGTTCGTTCTCACCTCAGCTGCATCTGAATGCATCAGGCAAGGGCACTGGGTTAGTTCGGCACCCAGACAAGCTCTGTGAACAAAGAAAATCCACTCCATGTGTTCTGGAGTTTTAACTTGCCAAACAGTCTGCCTTATTATGGTACTGAAAAACAAGTGCTAGCATTCCTGATTAGAGTCATGCAGCAAAGGCAAATGTTCAGCAGGTTCCTTAAGCAACTTGGCATGTTCCAATTTTGGGCTGAGTCCCTGCTAGCCCAAAGTCAAATCACATTGCTCTTATGTAAGTCTGCCACACACACACACACCCCCCGCATTTCAGAACGGCTTCTCTTCTGACTTCATTTAGAATCCAAATTTGGTCAAGGCATTAGTAATCTGCAAGGGACTTCCAGTGAGAATAAGATCAGAAAATCTGGACTTTTCTATCTACTGCCATGCAGAAGAGCAGTATATTATATACATTCTTTTGAACTCTCCACATTCTTTGTAAACATACAGTAACTAATTTCAAACATTGTGCACATAAGAGGGGAAAAAAAAATCTTTAGGTCTATTTACACAAACTATATTCTATGTTATACAGCATTATCATATTTTGGTACTGTATTCACATTTCATGTGTCACTGTGATGCAAACAAGCCAGGTAACATTCAAGTGGTTTAGCACCAGAAAGTCAGTACTGTACTTTCAGCAATGTACCTACTCATTACTAGGCATAAGTAACATATCCTACAAATGCAGATGGGAACAAATGTTTGAAATGTTACCTGCAATCCCAGAACAATGCATCTTGAAAATGAAAGCTTGATTCTGCAACAAATACTCCCTTTGGTACCTTTCATATGCTGTTAGTTGTAACTTGTTGCCTTGGTTGCAACACATTCTGCTGCTACACTTTGCCTTGTAACAGGAAGAGTTCTCTGCCTGTGTGCATGTGTGTGTGTATTATGTATGTATCTACACAAATATAAAATTATAACTGAAATACATCACGCTATTGCCAGGGAAGTGTACAGACTGACATATCCAAATGGAAGAATTAGGTTAGCAGCTACAAATTCTGTGTGTATTTCCTCATAAGGAACTAAAGCTTTTTTTATCCTGGGATATTATTGGCAACATCAAACTGTGCAACCTTAAATCAGCGCTCAAAGACCAAACTGGCTGACAACACAAGCTTTCAGCTGGCAGCATTTTCAGTCTGCAGTCTCTCGATCAGTTGTTCAGCCTACGAAAGAAATAAAGCAATACATTAACTACACCGTGGGCCTTCAGTTTACTGAAAATTCCATTTTAAAAATAGTGACACTAACAGAGCATTTGCTTTTCATTTTTACAGATTAAGTGTACAGGAGAAGCAGAATACAACAATTCCTCCAACAAGCAGACTTACAATTTCCACCAAACACTCATGAGGTGATCAGAAGAGGAAACATAACCTATGGAGGTCAGAGGAGATTTGAGCAAATAAACAGCAGATCTGTTAAAGCACTGTGACTTCAGAGAACAGCAGTTCTCAGAACAACCAAGAGGTGAGACCTGGGATTCTCTGTGAGCCACTCCAGAACTGCATACTGTGACCTCTTATCACCCATCCAGCTGCACCACCAGCCACAAATGCTGCTAAGGGATGGAGGGCATTCACATGTGTGGCTCCTGTCACCAGCTACTACCTCATCCTTTGGTCACATCACTGCACCAACACATACTTTTGTCATCATACATGGCTATTTATGCATCATGGGCAGAACTGGGACAGCTGTACTTTGTACATGTAACAGCACCAGCTCGCAGAGCCCTCAGGAAGGCTCAGGGCAGGAGGAAGTCTGCCAACGAGCAGGCCAGATTGGGCACATGGAGGCTAACAGGGGCACTTCTGAAACAGATCAGTTTGCTGTCAGCCTTTGCTTTTTTTGCCAGTCCTATTGAATTAATCTTTTAATTTGATCTAGTGCTTGAGGCTTTATTAAGATCTCCAAAGGAACTACATTAAGGTGAAAAGCTCAAGTTTGGCATATTTTAAGTACAGATGGTAAAAATGCAATCAGCTACTTCAGGTAGTAGCAACTCAACAGGACCTCAGTAATTACTGCAGTTTATTTACAAATAAAGTTACATAAAGCATGCAGCAACTGAAAATTATATTATCTGAGTCCTGTTTTACATTCTTAAACAAGTACCATATTCAAGACACTATAATTTAAAAAAAACAAACCACCACCAACCTGACAGCAGGGCAAAATACCAAAGTGCATCCATACTGGATAACCAGACTCAGTACGGATCTGCCTGAACTAATCCAAGATAATAAGCAGTAAAACTACACAGCTTTGTATTTGAGGGACAAATATCTGTAAGATGCTCAATAACACAGCAGACACATCTGGGTTTTTTGAGCTAGGAGTGACCTTCAGCAAGGTCCCACTGTGAAGAAGCTGTGTTTCTTCTCTTTAATTAAGAAGCTGTCTATATTATTTAGATGAGACAGGCCTTTTTCAACAACTTTGATTTGAGGATGTGCAATGATACCAGGATGCTGCTGCAGCTGCCTTGCAAGGACAGGTGCTTTGCTGTATCAAAGCAGTGAGAGTGAGTTTGAGATCTCTAGAGAGAGATTTTCAAAGTGCTTTAGTCAGTGTCAGTTCAGTCTCATTGCTAATCTCTACTGACATAAATCAGTACAAACAATGTTTTTGTAAAGCAGGCACTAGGTTTAATCTAAAGATGACAAGATGAGAAAAACCACATGAAGTGATAAATGCAGTCATTAGGTGGATACATTTTCACCTACATAGGATTAACCAGGTTATGTGCAAAACAGTCCATCACATTTGAATACAGCCTTTTATATTAAAACCCAAATATTTACAAAGTGTCCACAGAAGCACATCACAGAGCCTGAGCCTCAGGCAAGATCCAGAACTATTGCAGCACTGCTGTTAGCACTCCATTCCCCTTAATCAGCATAAACACTAAGGTTTTTTACTTTTATTTTTTCTCAGTTAATGCAAAATATACATAACTGAGAATTAAAGTAACAACAAAAATAATTGGACAGAGAATTTTTGGACACAGTTAAAAGGTTAGAAAGACATGGCATTTTCAGCTCACACTGAAAACCTACGGCAAAGCTCACCTGCATTACACTTACCGTGATAAACCAGTAGGAATTGATTCTATAGTAGATCCTGGATAAGAACCCCAGCTGGCTGGCTGGGGCCAGGACGTGAAGATGCAAGTGGGCTATCGAGCAGAACGGAGGCCAGTGAAAACCCATTCTTCAGGAAAGTAGAAGAAGTACAAGATAGTGGTGATGTTAATTCAGGAAGAAGTCAACACTGCAGGTTATCCACAGAACTAACAACTCATCGCATTTTCGTTGTACATAGAAGCAAGAACAAAAATATGCCCTTTCATTATACCACAGAAAGCTCTTCAAAAGTTCATTAATCTCCTCCTTCACATCTCTGTATTTAAGAGACATTTTTAAAAGAAGGAGTTAAAAGAAAAAGTGTCTTAAATGTATCCTATCTAGTTTTCAGCTGGAAAGCCAACTATCAATTTTAATCAGGAAGAGCAGGCTCCCTATTTCTCTACAGTGCTTACATTATGTTACAGTTTATTTCAGCTATCAAGGGCCTTAAACTGAAGTGTCCAGCACCAAAATCCAGTGAATTCTGGTATGACTGAAACACAATGTAGTTCCCTGCTTCAGTAGGCCAAAGTTTACCTCTCTTCTGGCATCTAGGATTTAGAGCATATGTGCACATAATGAAAGACCAGCCTCTTTGGTAAGTTGTTTGAAGTGCCCTCCCTACTCCAAGATGTGCTCAAGAAAGAATCTCAGAGCTGGAACCCAATTTGTGCCAGAAGTTTATCAGAAAAAAAAGTTTACATTCAATGCCAGCAGATTTTAATTGAGAATTCATGCAATAAGTGAAATGTACACCTGATTTCTCCCATAAATCACAGTGCAGGTTCTACCACCATCTCTAAAGTAATGTACTGAAAAGTAAAAAACACACTCAATAGGAAGATGGAAGGTTTCTATTACATACCTTACATCATTCATGTCACTAAAATTATTCTTCTGAAGAACAGCTTTTCCAACTTCCATCATTCTCTTCACTATCAAAACACAAAAAGATTTAATTTTTAAAAAGTATTCTTCAGAATATTAACTTCAACAGACTAATCTACATTGAGATCACAGACATGGGTTTTTCAAAATATAAACACTGTAACTACTCCTAGTCAAAAAAAGACAATCAAGAGAGTGTGTGCAAAGATTTACTTGCCACTGATACCAACTTCCACACTTGCAATGCTTTCCAGTGTGATATTATTATGAGAACTTTGACCAAAGCCAAGCTATTACCACATCCTTATTAAAAACCCCAGCAAGTACTGATTGGTCAGAATGATGACTTTACACAAATTCCAGTGTTGTATCTCTACACAGCTACAGGACTTTGATGTCCAGGTCCTGTGGAGCCTGGAGTATGTTTCAGAGATGGTACATAAATTCAAATTAAAATAAAATTGTCAGTCTTTCTTATTACTAGCACACAGTTTCATTATCACTGAGCAATGCAGTAACCTCAAATGCAAGGCAGAAGTCAGAGGAATTGCTTTGAAGCCAAACACATACAGCGGGTTTTTTTCTGGAGAAAACCACCCTATGTTTACAAGAGAAATACAGTGATGCAAGATTTGTAAAATGCAACTATAACTCTTTTCTTGCATCACCTGTATATTTCCCTAAGGTGGAATTTCCTCATGGCTGCAGTTTTTTTCTGTTACTCAATACACTTAGCTAGCCATATCTTGTGAAACAAATTCCAGAACAATGTCTTCTTAAGGGGAAAAAAAACAAAATAAGCCTAGCAACAATAAATAATGGCTTCGACATTTCAGAATTTTATTTTTTCTAAATTTTTTAAAGTTAATTGAAACACCATTTTTTCTTTTTCATCTGTCACTCCCTTTTTTCCTGACAAATAATGAAGCTCTTATCTGAAAGTATACACTTTATAAAATTCTTCTGTGAGCTTTTAGAATTGCATATGCATGTCTAAGAAAATGCAATGAAGCAGTACATAAATGCTTTAAAAATAAAGCTGTACTTCCAACAAAGTGCAGAGGCATCTATACTCCATGCAAACTGCAATGTTTTTCCAGAACTGCACATAAAAAAAAGTGCCATTCTAGATCAGCACATAGAAGTTCCCAGAAGGGGTAAGTCTCTACGTTCGCTCACATCAGCTATTTCCATGTTTACCAATAGTGTCCAAAATTGTAATTTACTTGACAATCCCCTATTTCAGGCTGTGAAAAACGATTTTCCTTTAGGTTAAGCACACACTTGCAGCCTTACCCAGAGGTATGTGCTCTGTCTTCAGTGTTTTGCAGTTTCCCATGTGCTTCACGGGCACCACCAGGTAGTGGTGGGGGGCACCAGGTTTTATATCTCTAAAGCAAACAAGGTCTTCATCCTAAAAAAATGATGCAAACGTTTTAAAATGGATTAGGACGAGCATACTGGCAGTAGCTAACAATGTCCATATTCCCCATATCGATGCGACACCAAATGTTATTGCTGACGCGACTCGCAACAAAGGCCGGGGTTTTTTTGGAGGCAGCCTCCAGGCACGGTGCGCGTCCGCTGCTGACCTTCCGCGGTGAGGGTTCCTCGGCGCCAGCTTTGAGGCTTCCGGCTGCTGTGCCAGCATTTACGGAAGGCACGGTGCTTTCCGTCCGAGCGGTGTTTCCCCGCTCTGTCCGTGCAGGAGCTGAGGGCCCCCAGAGCCGCCGCGCCCGCGCCCAGCCTTATCCGCGACCCCGGGGCCAGCCCGTGAGGGAGCGGGGAAGGAGGGCGGGCGCCCCTCACCCACCTCGCAGGGGAGCAGCGCTGTGCCCGGCTCCTCCCGGCGGGCGATCCTGCAGAACACACACTTCCCGTCGTAGCCATCGCGGCCGCCATTCCCAGCTTCGCTCCCCTCGGCGGCGGCGGCGGCAGCACCCCCGGCCTCAGGCCCGGCCATGGCCCCGCTGCCGGCCCCGCTGNAAAAAAAAAAAAGAAAAATCAAACACGCAGGAAAGAGGGCAGGTAGAAGAATAATAAGTGCTTATGGTGCTGGATCCTTCTAGTTTTTCACCAGAAAGTTATGTCCAGCAATTAATTGATCAATACAAACCAAGAAGAACCTTCGAGAAATTTAGACATTTTGCCCCTATAGTTCAAGTTACTTGGATTTTTATATGTGCACAAACAATGCTAAAACACCATTTCAGCACTGTTGCAGTTTGTTCAGGGTCACTAATTCCAGAGATTTCTCCAACTGAGTCTGTTTTTTCTTCTACACTCCCAGCAGTGAGGGCTAAAATCTGATGTTAGTTCTAACTGCCTAAGCTGACAGCCCTGAAATTGTTGCCTGCTCATGACAGCTACACTAATTTACAGCCAAAGTAAGGTATTTAATAAAATGACAGAATGGTTTGGGTTGGAAGGGACCTTAAAGATCATCTCGTTCCAACAACCCCTGCTGCCTTGGGCAGGGACACCTTCCACTAGACCAGGTTGCTCAAGGCTCCATCCAGCCTGGCCTTGAGCACGTCCTGGATTGGGGCATCCACAACTTCTCTGGGCAATCCATTCCAGTGCCTCACCACCCTCCTCCTATCAACTGCTTCTGAAGCTAACAGAAGGTATTGGTAAGTGGTAGTTAGCCTTCAAGAATTAAAAATGTTTTCTTAATAGTTTGTATTTAAAATCATTTGCACTGTTCATTAGACTAGAGCTGCAGAATCACTGATCCTGCAACTTAAATGTATTGTTCATGCAGCTCAAAAGGCACAAAGCGCTTGTCCCACAGGTGACAGGCTGCAGTGTTTTAAAAGGGAATGAGATGAAAAATTTGGACTGAGATTTTAAAAAATGCCTTTTTTTAAAAAAAAAAAAAAAAAAGGCAAGGTGTGCCTGTACAAACAGGACATGGTTGGCTATTCTGCCTGAAGCAGCTCACTTGCCAGATGTGCCAACCTGCCGAGTGCTAGGCAGTCCCTTTGCAATAACCTAATCTGATCCTTTTCTCTGTTACAAACAGGCAAATCAAATCTTTAGAGTTTACGAATGAAGATTTTTCTAAATGTAACTAGACTTCCCTGTGCTCTAAAGCCAGTCTTTGTGCAAAACATCTGACACAAAACCTGCACTTAAACCAGCACCAAATAAAACATCTGCAATTACCTGGGTACTGACAAGCCTGGTTTGTGAGTGTGTATTTGAACATGGTCCTGAATCAAAAATCTGTATGCAAGTACCACTGAAGGAACACATATTTGATGGTTCAAGAAGATCTTGTTCTCTCTGACAGAAAAATCACTAGTGACCATAATTTTCCAGTTACTTTAGGAAAGTTGTTATTGCCATTTCACTCAGAGCAAGGCTCATGGCTAGCACACTTGCTCAGATTCACGCATAATTGTAGTTTGTTTTCTTTTAATGCCACTTCTGTATACAATGAAAACCAATAAAACCCAAGAACCAGGTACTTTTAAAGACATCTTTGCTTTGCTTGGTTGGACATAAAAATATAAGCGCTATATATGCAATATATTTCCAAACACTTTGGAAATATGAAAATGGTGCATACAAAAATGATGCATTTTTGACTTCTGGGAAGATGTTGGTCAAAAAAGATAAGGGGATACATGTCACTCACTGCAGCTGAGAGTAGCAGCAAGAACTATCACGTAAACTACTAACTGTTTCCTGGCACTTCTTAGCCCTTTGTCACAGTCTGCCTCAAGCGTGAATTCAAAACACAGCTCTCTTTAAGGACACACCATACTACACACACAAAAAACCCAAACCCCAAAATCAACCTCACTAAAATCTCCAAGCTCCTTATCTGTGGTTGTAAAATACAGTATTGCTGAAATTCTCTTTTTATGAGGTAGGTGGCACAGTTATTTGTCAGCATAACCTGTAACTTAAGCTGCATCCTTCCATCTTTAAAATGTTCTAAAGTTTGTCAATCAAAGAGAAAGCATCTGTAACAAGTTTCTGAATGCATAAATTCCTTTATTGAAAATATTGTGATAGCACTGCATTACATATATTCAATATTCATAGTTTCAAGGGTCACAGAATTTTGATTGAACAACACTGTTTTGAATATAGACCACAGCATTTAGATATGCTTTGACAAGGATAATATAATGGAGTAAGTTGTAGGTAGCAATAGTGAAATGTATGCAAAATGTTGAACTTGTTTTTATTTTGTTTGTTGTGGGGGTTTTTTGTTGGGTGTTTGTTCGGTTGGGGTTTTTTAACTATTAAGTGGTCTTCTGCCACCATTTGAAAGCAAAGAGTGTTAGATATTCTGGGTATCTTCAAAGCATTATGCTGTTAACAACTTTCAAAATATTTTAAATCATTACCAATAAGAACTTTATTTATGGCTGTAGTAAACCACAAAGAAAGGAAGCATGAAATGCTCATGTGCAGCGTGTTAAAGGCTTACTGTGTATAGCATTGTTTTTTTAGACTGTGAAACGTCTGTGCAGGATTAAGATTTAGAAATGCTTTTGAAAGAAAAGCAATTGGCTTTTTAAAAATTTATTATTTAATCTATTCAAAAAGGAAAGAGCAGTAACTAAATTTAGTTGTATTACTCAGATAATAATATTCCAACATTAGATTGTACTGTTTTAATGCACACTACTGTCTCTAAAACCTGCCTTTCTCAGGACAATGTAACATTCAAGTCTAAGGGCAGGACAGCATCCTAATATTAGTTAGGCCTGGACTGTGTAAACAAAACCACAGTTTAATGGCAAAGCAGAATTCCTTAGCAAACAGTGAAGATTGCCAGTCCTCTCCCACACTCTCCCCATTTACCAAATGTTTTACAACTTTATAATGTATTTTATTCGTAAAATGAATTTTACAAATTTTTTAATACAGAGTCTTTTCAGCTTTGGCGGGGAGGGGAGGGGAAGTATCTGATAATTTCATTAAAAACGAACAAGACTATTTAGTTGCCTGTCAAATCCTAAACCAGACTGCTGCTTGAAGTATTTTTTAAAAAGGAAATTATATATGTAATTATTAGGAAAACTTTTACATTAATGTGACCTGGCCTGTTAGGAAAAGAATTTTCTTCTTGAAATCTCAATTTTATTTTCTCCTGAACAAATTCTTCAATTTGTAGAGAAATGCTCATAAAAGCACAGTGGGTGGCTTATTTTGAATCATTTGGTGGTGATACAGAAAACCAGTTCTCTTAGAAATGTCCTTCATAAACAGTCAAATAATACTCAGGAAGGTGCTCAGAGCATGCTATCCCAATTCTGTGGACTGCAACAGAACTGATAAAGTCTACACCAGGGGGCAGTTACCCAGTGTCTCCATACACTGCCAAAATAGTAATCTATTAACAGGAATGTGACAGCAGAGTTAAGAAGAAGCACTATCCACCTTCTCCCTCATTTCAGGAAAAGAAAATGAAACAGAATTATGCACTCAGGTGTTTCTGCCAGGAAAACAAACCCTCTAATTAGGGTATAATGAAACCAAATCTCATTTACAAAATAAAAATATAAAAATTAACTTCAGAAATCAAATAAATTGATTCAGAATAAATGCCAATGCATAAGAAACCTACTTCAACAGTAATTATCAAAATGAGATTTGAAACATTAAACAAAAAAACACATAGCTAATACATTTACAAAAAATATCTGCTATACAGTAACAATAAATAAAATAATTTTAAAAACATGTTCCCTTAAGTGCTGTGTACACCTATTTCTGATTCTTTTCCATGGCAAACAGAATGCTGTAGGTTTTGGTAAAGTAACCTTTTATTTTTGGTCAGCGTTTGCATGTTGAACATAAATACACATGGAATGTACTAGACAGTTATAGTTCTTCCACAGGATCTTTTTCACAGTTACATAAAAAGTTTTCAACTTATACATCATGAACGTTTTCATAAGCATTGTGTCTTCAATGGAAGAGTGCTGAAGAGGAAGTAAAAAACACTTCAGAATGATCTCTTACTGTTCTGTCTCTTACTGCCTCTCAAAACCAATTCTTTTATTCTTGGGTTGTTTGGTTGGGTTTTTTGTGTAGTCATGCTCTGGTACAAACTTGAGGATAAAGCGCGTAACATTGTGAGGCAACCTGCACCTTCTGGATAGCTTTTAAGTGCCTAATGGATCCAGTCCTTAAGGCAGTCAGTGTTTCACTCAAATGTCCATACTTCTACGTCTTGTATTATGAAATCTTCTTTCTTAGTTAAGATGTCATTATTGAAGGTGCTGCAGGAGTTGCTTCGCCCATGATACAAATCTGCATCTAACCATAAGCCAAACCGGCCACTAAAAGGAAATACACAACAGATTTGGTGTTATATGGAACAGTAAAAGCACTGAAAGCTGTATAAACAATCAAAGAAGTGATACAGAAGAATCTAGGTGACTCTGAGGCCAAATGTGAAGAGCTCAGTCCTGGCAAAGCACTTGCCAAGAAGCTCGTGGAGCAGTCCCCTTGCTTTTGTTTGCACCAGTGAGCTGGGCAGCGCGTAGGACCCTGCGAGTGCCTGCAGCCCTCGGTCACCCAGCTGCTCACACTGCCAGCTGTAGCTACACTAGGGCACAGACCTCGGGGTCCCTTCCCTGGCTGTCTGGATGTGGACACAGCACCTTCTGGTTATCCACTCTCGATGCAAACCATGCCCAGATGTCCTGTGGTGCAACCTCCAAGTAAGCTTTAGTTGGTTGTACAGCCTTAGCCCTTGATTTTGTACCTACTGACTTTTGAAACTCATGACCTGATTATGCCCTGTCTGTATCCTTCCTTTGTGCATCAACAGAAAAACAACAGCTTAGTAAGGACCATGTGATGAACCCTAGAAACTGATGGCAAAATTGCCATTAGGGATTATCTTCCAGTGACAAACCGCTTCAGCAATGATGATCTACCCAAAACATCTGTGTTTTTCCTGGCTAAAAACAACCCCAACTCTGCAACAAACCCTACTTGCCTAACATCAGTCACTCTAAGCAAACAAAATTGCTCTCAGTCTGTAACATAAATTAGATTGCTGAGGTATCTCTGCTAAACAGCTTACTAAAAGTAAGTTCAGCCACTTTACTGGTAAGTTTTTCTTGCACCTACCATTGTCCCTATTTCCATTTAAAATTAAAAAAAAAAAAAAAGTTGGTTATATGATTTGAAAACCATTCACTCACCCTCCACCTCCAAGTTCCAGAGAGGTAGTGTCTCCATTGATGAAGTAGGTGTTTTCTCCACTCCATTTAAATACCTGAGGAGGGGAAAAACCATGAACATATTTGGACTGTGAGGATTCTTGCAATCTCAAACTACTGGGTACCTACTCTTAGCAGCTAAGAGGTGTGGCCATCTTTTATCTTTTCCTTGAACGGGGGAAAGGTAAGGTAGAAAGTAAAGGATCAATACATATTTAAACCGATGAACAAAGCACCCTAATCCTTATTTTAAATTCTGCTTCCCTCTCTAAATCAAGTGGTACCCTCTTAAAAAGGAACAATGTGTTCAATACAGAAGAAATGCATAAGCTGTGAGCATCAAGGGGTATTTCAGTAGCACTCTTATCTCTGTTTTGTTGTCACTGTGATCCTAAGAATGTGTGAAATTATATCCTATTCTTGATATCATCGCCTTCCAAGGTGAGTCTTTGACAGTCCACTCCTTAAGTCCTTCCTGCTTCCCCCCTTCAATTCACTTAAAACCTTCTCCTCATCCTTACAGACTATACTCTCTTCAGATAATTACAGACACTTGCTTAAAGTATTGCATTGAAGCACTGAATGATTAATTGCATTCATCAACATCTGGCACATCTTTTACACTCAAAAACCTCAAATGTTTCAGAAGTGGAACCCAAAATCTTATTTCAGGAAGCAGACACCCACTTACCTTGAAATGTGGACTGAATGTGTAGAGGAATGTTTCACCAGTGCCATAGTAATGGTCACTAAACCTGAAGGGATGCGTAGCATACGCCCCAAATATCTGTCAGAATAAAATGATTACACGACTTTTGTGGAAAGTGCAGAATTCAAGAGAAAAACCCCCAAACATTTCAAAATACTTTCTAAGAACAACTGAGCTGATTTTCATGTTAGAAGAGCCAAGTAGTGAAGTGTATCAGATGTGCAAGTATTCCTCCAAATCTTCTGTATCCTTCAAGTTAAAAGCCAGATGATAACAATGGCAGCAGCATTGATGACTCTAACAGCTACTGAAGAATGAGACCTCCAGAGAGGTATTGCCTGTGACAGCTCCTTGACTGAGATACCTATGAAAGGTGTTTCCAAAGGCACTACTGCACTCACTGCAATTCTAAAGCTTTTATTAGTGCTGAAGTACTTTCCTCTGGTAACTCTAGTTTAGGCAGTAGAAAACACAAAAGAATACACCAATGTCTTATTTTGGTATGACATCACTTCATAGTGTGACTAGCATTTCATAATGATCACTTTCCAAAATGCTGCCCTTTCTGCTCCAGCCCCGCAGAACACGCGCTCCTTACCTGGTTGTCCATATCCTTGATGACAAGGAGCACTGGACTGTCGAGAGAAGCCGATTTGCGGTACAGAGTCTTCAGGCTGGTCCCGTGCTCCAGCGTGCTGTATGCCAGGCGCCACGGGTAGCCCTGCACCCGCGCGGGCAAGCGTCGGGCAAGCTGGGCAGGGAGCAGAGCATGAGGGAAATGGTTACACAAGCAACACGGGCAGTGCCCCAGCCTATTCTCTTCCTCACACTCGACAGAGACAGCACCACATCTAAGAAGAAAGCCTGAGGGTTTTCCAGCCATACCTGCTCTATGTGCATGTTCTCCAGGAGAGCGCTGTGATGCTTTAGGATAGGCAAAGTATCATCCTCTTCTTCTTCTTCATAGTAACTGCAAACACTCTTTCGTCGTTTAGCTTCTTCTACAGTAATGATCTGTGGCAAGAGAACAAGTGTCCAACCTAAAGCACAGCTCTTACACCATCAATCCTCTGTTGAAGCCAATTAATTTAAAACTTACTCCTCAGCTGTCACACTGTTTGGAGAAAAAACACCACATGGGATAATTTTATCAAGTACAGGTACCCTTAAGCAAATGGGGAAAATCTTTAGCTGGGGCTCAGTGCCACCATGGCACACAGGAAGCAACAGCAAAAGCTCCAAAATGGAGCTGACGAGAAAGAAAAGGGGAAGCAACGAGGCCTAGCTACAAAACAAACAAGAAACCTTAAACTGCCTTTTCCTTCCGTGAGTGTATCACCACAGTGGTGTTATCTTGGAGCAGGAATCTCAGGATGCAGCTGCAGAGCCCACTGTGCTCTGCTATGCACCTCGCTGCCAGCAAGGCTTCCAAATGGCTTTCATGTTACACACGGATCAAGTTTTGCATAATTCCTCCACACCTTCGCAATCACTGCTGGAACTTGCAAAAGCTGTCAACAGCCAAGACTATTAGGAAGAGATGCCTGGAGGTCCTACACACACCTGCTCCTCAGGCCAGAAAGCAAATGCGCTAGACTGACTCCAGGTGTGGATTTAACCACACAACAAAGCACAGAAGTTTTATGTCGACCAGGCTGGTGAGGAGCTCACACAGCCCTAATACCCTCAGTCACACTGGGCATCCCCAGTGGGATGAGAGCTACACATCTGCTGCACGCACTCACATTCAGCCCACGCTCTCCCATAGATGCTTGGAGCTGAGCAGGGCACCTGGGCACTGGCACTCCAGTGCAGGGTCAGGAAGAGAGAGGAAGGCAGGATCACAAGGCAAAATCCACCCTGCAGAACAAACACTGCTATGTGTCTCTGCACACCTGAGCAGTTACAGGCATTCCTGCCCATGATACTGCAAGAGCTCTACAGCTTCATCCTGTCCCTCCAGCCTCTCCTTCTGAGACTGCAGATAATCCTGTGCTGGAAATTTTTTCATATGGTCAATTTCAGGTTAAATTTGCACTGCAAAATTAGGGTAATTAGAAATCAAAAAACCGCCCACAACAAACTGTTCAAAAACCACAATCTTTTTACTTGTATCATTGTTCTTTTTTCACCTTCTGAGTGGTTTGCCTTCCCTCCTCATCTACCACTATTGTATATATATATATTTTTAATTAACACCTTTTAGATCTTAAATCAAAAGTACACAACTCCCCTTTTGAGGACTTTCTTTCAGGAATAGTCTTCCCTTCACAACTGGGGGAAAAGTATCAGACAACAGCAAATCAACCAAGAGGTATCTGTAGCAAAATACAACCTCACTTAGGCAACCAGAGAAAACCTATTAACACAGTTGTGAATTGCAAATTAGCTCCAGACACAGACAAGGCCCCCCTCTTCTCTGCATACCCATTTATTCAGTCTCTGAACTGCATATGTGAATGAAGTTCAGTCAACAGCTGCAGAAAGAGGCATCTGCAAGATCAGGTATTTACAGACCACACAAAAGCAGAAACAGATGAAAAGAATCGACCACTACAGAAATCAGATCTACAAAGTCTTTCAAAGATTTTATAGGGCTGAGGAAGGAAGCTACCTGAGGTGGAAATGCCCCCCACCTGAGTACAGAGCACGTTTATTACTAGGACAGAAGTTCCGTCATCAGATCCACACTGTTCAAACGGTAAAAAATTCAACATACCTCCACAAAAGGTTCCTCCTGGTCCGGCCTGGCACAGTAAATAATTCGAATATTTAAAGGCATTTGTCTCTGTTTCATCATCTGGCAGTTTATTTTCAGTACCCACTACTCTACTGCTGCTCTAGTGGCAGGAGTTCTCAGCCACAAGAGTGACAGACAGCTACTGGCCATGGCATGCTCTGATAAAATTGCTTATATGCTTCTCTACAATTAGAGTTTCTGTTTCCCCGCAAGGGAGAGTGAAACTTTCACAGTCATCATGCCCAAATTTGGACTTAATTCAATAGAGATTTCCTGGCAGACCTACTTTAAATCGGTGAAGCTGGAATATATTACAAATAAAAGAGACACCTTTAAAAGTGTCCAGCTTTTCTTCCTTTCAATAAATACCTAAATAAAACAATGAGAGACAAGCTCCCAGTGTCACCAGATCTCTCCTATATCTTTAGATCACTGACTCTCCTTCATTGTGGTTTTATGAAAATGGCATGCAAATAACTGATTAGTAAAATCTAGAGCAATGTATGACTGCACTCAGCTCTAAGCAAAACAAGGAAGGCTTTTTTTAAATCTTTCAGCTCACAAAGCAGCAACACTGGGAAGCTACAAAACTGTAAAAATATTTGCTCCTTGGGAATAGAGGTTGCTACATTTCAAATGACAAGTCCCACTTCCAAGCTCCATTTTTCAACAGAACATACTCTGAAGATAAAAATGCTCCAAAACAAAAAGAGGATAGTAGAATTTAAAGAAAGCAAGTTTATATTTAAGATGAATAATCAGATAACTTTTTAAATCACCATCAAGATATTTCCCACTTTGGAATTTATGTGCCTGTTTAATTTATCCCATATCCTTACCACAGAAAGTGTTTGAGCATTGAGAAATATGATTTTTAAAAATGTGTGCAAGCTTATTTCCCTTAGAAACTAGGCTTTGTACGCAGAAGAAAGAGATAACAAGCACAGGCATGCCAAGTGGTTAAAACAGATTGCAGAAGACCACACATGAAAAAGCCAAAGTCCAATGATAAACTTATCCCACTTACACCCAATATTCAAACAGTACTGCTGTGTGCACCCGAGAAGCAAGGGTCTGGCCTATCACCACACACCAATCCATTTCAACCAGCACACAGGAGTCTGGGTTGATGTTTACATGCACATACACATTTTGAAGATTTTATTTGTAGCACGTTAGGAAATACATTAGGAATTTAGCAATGCTGACCACATACGCCTGTATAGCTTTGCAAAAGACTAATATCACATGGTCAAAATATTTATACAACTTCTGCTGGTTGCACACGAGAGAGCTCCCAGTTGTTTACCTGCTCTTTCTAGGGAGAGAAGAAATGAAGACTGAAGGAACATAAATATATTTGCGAGACACATACAAGCCTTCAGGAGTCCTCTATATGAAGCAGCAACTGTTATAAAGAAACATCATAAAATCCTCAAAAGAACAACTGAGATTCTTAGCAGAGGATGCACACTTGATACGCACATGCTTCACATAAAGGCAGAAAGCACTCACCTCCCAGCTTTTAGTAGTGGGCTCACTAAAGAAGTTGTCGATCATGTCAAGCTCCTCCTTTTCTACCACAACAAAACCTTGCTCTTTGGCATCCTTCCCATATATTTCTGGTGACCACTGAACAAAAAATGTGTACAAGTGATCCACCCTGTGAAGAGAAGAGGAGGAGACAACCATTGTTCAGTGGTCCATGAACCCAAGACTGTCACATAGCACAGAGGTTTTGCCCAATGCCAAAGCAGGGACATTTACACAAACAGGATACCCGTGTACCTCCACCCTCCCATACCACACAAAGCAACAGCTCCCACCACCTGGCAGCCTGAACCACTTCAAAGTTCCTCTGCTTTCATTCCTCACAATGTATCTTTCTCCTCCCTTTGCTATATGTAAAGCAATATGGCTTGTCCAGTCCAACACAATTCATATTAAGAAGTCAAATTGATTGATATTAGGTCATAGTCACAGAAGTTAACTCTGCAAAACATTCAACTTACCCATTTAGTTTGACCTCCAGCGTGAGACAAGCATGAGATCACCAGTGAAGTCTACAGTTTTAGCTGCCCTTTAAAAGTTATAGAGGCTAACCAGAAAACAACCTTCATTCTCTTAGCATTATGAAAATAAGCTGTTACCGATAGCTTTGCTAATGATATAGTACCAGCAGCACATGCTCTTCCACAAATGCAGTCAGCTCTCACCACTGCCTTTAAAAAGATATTCCTTGACAACATCCATAACAAACCAGGAAACAATTTCTGAAGAAGGAATTTATGTATTAAGTTAAAAAAACGAACACATGCAATTTCAAACAGGATACAATAGTGGATACACTATACAAGAAGCTGAATTGCCAACAAAAAAATCAGACCCACAGTAAAAAGGGCAGATAGAAAGATAGTAAGTGCTTATGACACTGGACCTTTTTCCAGCTTTTCACCAGAAAGTTACGTCCAGCAACTCTTACATCAATAGAAAACAGAAAAAAACCTTTCAGAAATTTAGATATTTCTCCCCCCACCTCCATATTTCAAGTCACTTGGATTTATGCGTATGCACAAATAATCTTAAAATACCCTTTCAGCACTGTTAAAATTCGTTAGGGTCACTAGTGTAATTCCAGATTTTTTCAAATGAGTCCACAAAAAGAATAAAGGATTTATTTTGGTTCATCATGGAAATAATGAAAAAGAAATAAATTAGCATTTGTCACAGAGATTTCAGAAAAAGCAGTCTGATTAGCTCTTTGCTAAGTAATTTGAACTTTAGCTGAAAGACACAACTGATGAGCACTGTGTATTTTACATACAGTAGTCCTACTCTGGAAAGCTAACTACTTAATTCCCACAAGTTCATAAGAAAGGACAATAAAAGTAGTGGTCTCTGCTGTCTGGCTAAGATCAGTTTGAAGGCACGTTTATGCAGGTGGATGAAGGAGAGAAGCACACTTGTATCTCAGAATCACAGAATGTATTTATGTTTTAAGCCACCTCTGGAAATCATTTAAACCAGCTCCTGCTTATAGCAGAGCTAACTTCCAAGTTAGAGCAGGTTGTACATTCTTGTCCATTTGAGTTGGAAGATCTCCAAGAGTGATTCTACAAGTTCTTCATGCATAGCCAATCTCCTGGGGTTTTCTGCTCCTTTATCTCATCACCATTTCCTCCAAAGCATGCAGCACATCATCTGAGAAGGGTCTGGCGCCATCCTACGTTTTCTGTTTATTGTCCCCTCCCCTCCATTTTTTAACCAAGTGTCTAAAAGGAAGAGGGGAATAACGACCTCCCAGGTTGTTTGGCTGTACTTCCTCACTTGAGTCGGCAAGAAGCGAAGCCTTCGTTACTGCAGGGACACGCCACTGACGTGTTGAGTTTGCTCTCAACTTCCCCCACTCCTTTTTGGTAGAGCTACTCCCCAGGCCGCCTGTCCCCACCTACTGCTGCAGGAACTGCTCCATCCCAGGTGCACAACTTTTGCATTTGCCTTTTCTGAACTTCCTGACATTTCTGTCAGCCTACTGTGTTGAGGCCCCTCTGAACAGTAGCCCTGCCCTCCCATTATGAGCACTCTCTGAATTTTGTGTCACTCCTTAAAATGACGAAGGTGTGTTCTCTCTCAATGTCCATGTCACCAGTGAAGGCATTGTGCAGTATCTGTCCCCAAGAATACCACTTGTACCTCACTACTACTCAGACCAACTACCAACCCTTTCAGCCCAATGGTCCAGTCAATTTTACAATCACCTGTAACCTACCAGTCCAGCTCATATCTTTCCAATTTGGCTACAAGGATACTATGGAAGATTGTGTTGAAAGCCTTAGTAATGTGATGGTGAAACAACAATCCCTTGCTCTCTCCTTGCTCAAGGAGCTAGCAATCTCAAACAGAAAAGTTATTTGGTCAGTAGAAAAGCAGTTTGCCCTTGGTAAATATATGACAGCTGATCCTGATCACTTCTTTCTCTCTGTGTGCTTGGAAATGGTGTCTATAAGGACTTGCTTCCCAGGGACTGAAGTGAAGCTGACTGCCCTGTGCTCCCACAGATATTTCCTTCATTTTTCTGACAATGGTTGCAGCATTTGTCTTTCCAATTATTAAGGAACACTCCTGCTGAACACAACCTTTCAAAGGATGATAGAAAGCAGCTTTGTAATAACATCAACCAACTTCCTCAATATACTCAGAACGTTGCCTGTGAGGCCCCACGGACTTGTATATGCTCAGTTTATTTAAGTAGTACATAACTAAGTTTTCCTCTTCAATAGACAGTTGATAAATAAATCCAGACAGTCCAGATTTAAGAAGCAGCAGCATAAAATAGAACCAGGTGATTACAGAGGCGATATCATTCTAAAAAAGGATGCTCTGCAAATAAAATTCTAACACTATGCTACAGTGGTATTTCCAAGCTACCAAATTGAAAACATTTAAGCCAATTTTTAAATTGAAAAACTTTTTGAGGAATTTTCTTACAGCCAACTAGACAGCTGTGAGAAAATTTATCCTAGAACTCAATAGCTGTTTTGGTGATCACATGCTAATGAGTGTATCGTGCACTAAGAGAGAGACATCAGTAAAACAAAGTACTTGGAAAGAGACAACTCCAGAAACCTGTAGTAACTCCTGAAAGAAAACATTCAAAAGGCTCTAAGTCCAACCACTCCTCCTGGCCCAGAGAAAGACATAAATCCAGAGAGATCCTACGACCTCGTTATAAATGTGCTTGACTAAATGATGATTCTTCACAAATCTTGAGGGCTGAGGTATTGTAAGCCCTCATATGCTTTTATGAGCTTATAGAGACTTCTATGAGCCCTCATTATAAGACATTAAGCTATAGATACAAACAGGTTTTCATAAATTTCCTCTGTACAGTTTGATATCTTATTATCAGGAGTCTAGGAGTATTCTCCTTATAAAAGGCTAATTTAAAAGGATTCTAAATCTTGCAAAAGAGTGGATGCCCTCTCAGCAGCATGATCTCAGTGCAATGTCTTTTATATCAACTTCAGTGCAAATTATACATTCATAAACCAAACCTGTTTGCAAAATTTACACTGTGGAAAATTAAAAATATTTACATTTTGACTGAGGAACTAGTCAATGCTATTATTTACCAACAAAGAAATTCTGCATTACTATCTCTGTCTCAGTGCACAGCATTTTCCCGTAAAAGGTCTTGAGGAAATGTGTGACCTAATTACTGAGCTACTACTCAAAATACACTAGGGTGGGAAATCTACATACCATTTAAACATAAATCCACATAGTAAGAGCACACACAGACTTACCCTCTAATACTGTATGCTATACCCATTGCAGAACTTCCCAGCAAAATAGTCAATCTCTATTTGTGTCCAAAAGCATGGGTGCCCCTCTGCTCAGCTGAGCCTGGCAGAAGCTGCCCTAGACTGAGTAATCTGTATGTAAGGCAACTCAAGGTGCCCAGCACCCGCTCTGCGTGCTGAGGTGAGCGCTGCCGTGACCAAGAGGGCAGCACGAAGCAGTGCTGCAGTCACTGATTAACTCAGCCACGCCGTGCTGGTCATGGGGGCGACGTGTGCCGGGACACACGCGGCGCCTGGGGAGCCACGCACGGAGAGGGAACACCTACAGCAGGCACAAAAGGCAAATGAGACAGACGATTTAGTGCCTTTATAAAGAGTATTAGCCTAAAAGTCTTCTTTCTGTATTAATAAAGTTTCCAGAGGCTTCCAACAAAAAAATAAATGCAGAAGTACTGGACCCAGAAAGTAGCAGCAGCCTGCACATGGAAGAGCAGCTCTGCTGGGAGCTGTGGGCTATGAGACCAGGCTGAAATTGGAACCCTTCTCACAGCTGATGACAGAAGCTGTTTTAACAGCAAACACTATGACCATGGAAAAAGTGTAACTAAAAGTAAATCAGAGGAAGATTTAACTTATACTAAATACAGACACACAAACCTTTTTTTTCAGAATCTCACTCCAAGTTTGGACAGGTTTTTTTATTTTTTATTTTGTTAATTACTAC
Organism: Promerops cafer; assembly: GCA_013398275.1. NCBI lineage: Eukaryota > Metazoa > Chordata > Aves > Passeriformes > Nectariniidae > Promerops > Promerops cafer. The sequence continues at coordinate 2,698,349 of VZSE01006462.1, read as the reverse complement.
AAAACATTAAGACACTGCACAAGCTACTGTGACTGGACTGAAGAAAGTGTTTTATTTATGCTGCTTTGTGGCCAACAAGATGAGACTGTTATTCTTGAAATTTTCACACATGAATATAAATTGCATTCCAAGTAGTTTTAAACTTATCAAATTATCTCATATTTTGTCTAAAATACATCGCAAAGATGCAACACTTATGTTTATATTCTACACAATACTGATTCAAGAATATCCCCAGAAGGTAGGAAGTGTTGTGTTTTGCTTTGGGAAAGCATCCAAGGGCTTGGAGAAAACACTGTCCTGTTCAAGAGGCAAAGACATGCCTGGCATTAATACACAGGAGTAGGTCTCGCATTTAATTTCTGCTCCAAGTTGTACTTGATCTGTCATGCAACTCTGGGGTGTTAAAACGGGCATGAATAGCACCAAAAAGACCCAAACTTACAACCAATCATTCACCACTACTTTTGAGCAAGATCCAAACAGCACCCCTGACATCAAAAATCTGGTCTGTCAGCCAGCATGCCAGGTGCTGCTGCAGCAGCTCACTGCAGAAGTTACTTTATTCTCATTGTAAAAACCAAAGTACAAAACAGTTGTCAACACTTCAGTTTATATATAGATTAGGTCTGCTCACTATTCACAAAGTTTCTGCTCATAAAATGACAAGTAGGAAAGCTGTCTTCCAAGTCTGTGGTTAGAAGCTTGATAGATTTACCTGTTACACAGAGCAGTGATTAGAGATGACCTCAGTCAGCTCAGCAGCTTTATTCACTGTTAGCTGCACTATCCCCAAAGCACTAACTGACCTTGTGCTGTATTACAGCATCACTCCAACTCCGTGAAGTATTTACTCAAACTTCAACCTAGTATTTTCTGAACCCACCCTTTTGCAATCCCTGAGGAGCCAAGGACTGGGATCCACAGATAGCAAGCAAACCAAAAGCTATCCAGAAGCTCTCCCAAGGACCACAATCCAGCTGGATTAAACTTCTCCCTCTCCTCCAGGAAGAGTTCCAAGACTGCAACTTCCACACTACTACAGACAATCAAAACACGCCTTTTCAAACCACAAAAAATACAAACACTTAAATCAACACACATGCTACACATCTGGAATTAAAATTATTAAATAAAAATTATTTTTAAAAAATTGACTGCATCTGAAAGAGACACCTCTGAGATGGATCACAAGTTCAGATTCCTCCTTCCTGGCATCTAATTGACCAGAATCACTAATTTTGCTTCATCAACAGACCAGAGAATTGCTCTAGCTGCCTTCTGTCAAGAAAAGGATCACATATTTGATTCTTCACAGCCAGTGAAAATTCTTGGGTGATTTATATAGAAAATCATGGACCTCCACTTCTCTGGTTTGTTGGCTTGCTTTTTTCTAGAGTACTCTTTATGCATTAATACACTCCTACAGGAAAACATTTATGTTCCTCAATTTTACTGCAATGGGACTATTTTTTAATGAGACAAAAGACAGAAATCCTCACACCTGTTTAGTCAGGAGTGTCTCTCTTTTCCCACATGATGCCCTTTGCTCATGTGAAATACCTGTTCTTTTTTAGCACTGACACACCAGTGGATTTCATGCCCCTCCAGACACTGCTCCCCTTTCCAGCCACTGCTCCCCTTTCCCTTACTTCCTAGACTACAGCTGAAACCCCCTATAATCTCCCAGTTCTTTTATCATATGTTAGCTGCACATATATCCCTCTTTCCATCTCCAAGTGGCACCTGAGCCCTTTTTCATTCCCACTCAGAGCCATATTAGACCAGCAACAAACATTGCTTTATGTCGCTGGTATGCAATGAAATGAGGGCACCCCTCAGCATTCCTGCTGCACTTTACACCTGGGACCATGTAGGTAATGTAAGATTCAGCTCTAGAAAGCACTACACATTTAAAAAGTAACAGACAAACATTTTTGTGCTAACAGGAGTGCAGCTTACCTTTCTCGAGGAACAGCAAACCAGTATTCTGGCTGCTTTATCTTTTTACTGTACTGTTGAGACATGGTTGTGCTCTGAGACACAAAGGACTTTCTCATGGGCTTGCCTACTTTAATGCACAGAAACATTGGAGGAGTCTTGCTCTTCTCCTCTTTTGAAGGAAGCATATCTGAACAAGACACAAGAGAAACGGTCTGCTTACAGGAAAGTACAAATACTGCAACTGATAAAACACTGTGACAAAGATTAACAATATTGTGCAAAGGAATAGTCAGAGGCACTATACAGAGAATTACACCTGACTTCAACAGCACACCTGGTTTAGTAAAACCACGTTCATCCTAAACTGAAGCCACTTATTCCCATTTTATCACAGCCTGTATCCCCCTCAGCTGTACAGCTATGTACAGAACAGCCATGTAAAGAAAGAGGTAAGATGACCTGTCTGGGTGCTGCCTGCAACACGAAGCAGGCAAATAAAGGGGACATGTTCAGGCCCAGAAAACCCATCCAGGCTGAAGGGTAATCCTGCACACACACACACACACACACACACACCCCCACCCCCACACCCACCCACCCCCAATCAGTTTCTCAGCTCTGTCGGTCACACAGCCATACAAGCATCTTTTATCTGCATAAGACAGAGCCAAGCCTAAAAACAGTTTAGGCTCCTTAAATTGCTACTGTGACAAAAAAACCTGCTTATTAAACTATAGCTCCAGTCACACTGAAGTTGCCTTCTTTGTTTAAGGTGTACACGTACAGCCAAATACCACCAGCAGAAACCCTTATGGAAAAAAGGAAAAATCATTTTAAGAACAACTGTTCTTAAAACAGAGACTTCCACTTTAATCATCCCCCACCACCCGATGTGTCTCAAGGGTATGTCCACTGGCTCATTAAATTACCCACAGAGGAGCATCAATGCTCCAGCACAGACTAGTGCTTAGAGGCACTGGGCTGCCACAGCAATGGTAATATGTGTGCACACGCTCTGAACAGAGATTTCATTCTGCTATGTGCTTTCCTGGAACAGCCTGAATTATTTCTGAAAACGCAATGACCAATCAGGAGAAAAGTGATCATACAGTAGGACTACACATGTACTCCTATTTATCACTTCTTCAAGGGTTTCCATAGCATAAGAGACACCAGACACATGCAAATATTGTCAAGAATATTTGGTGGCCCCCTTCACAGCAATGCTCTGCTACCTTGGATGCTATCAGAAACAAAACTGACAGACTTCAATGAGGCAACAGTGGTTACCAATACGGAGTGACAATTCCTAGGCCATGAAGTGTCCTTGCCAATAGTGAAACTGGATGACATTCTGCTATCCTTCTTAAAGCCAACAATCAGGAGTAAAGATGATATATGCAATGATCACTGAATATGGAAAGAGCATACAAGCTACTTATCAAACTACAAGTTTAGAGAATTTGAAGATAGCAGGTAATATAAAATTGAAATACACAAAGAGTAAAAAAGAGACCAGGTATTACAGAAAGAAGAAATTTAGAGAAGGTTGTCAATTCAAAGGTTACCGTCATAATGCTGTCCAAGTCTCAGAGGAAACAAGGATAACCAGAGACCTACCTTCAATTGGCACTTGAATTTTCTGCAGCAGCCACAGTCTGATTTCTGATTGATTGTCTAACTGTGTTTCTTGACAGGTCTTGTCTACAGCTGGTACTAATGAAGAGTCCACAGACTCTTTCAGATCCTTTTCCTCTGCTGCTGCTGAGCTGATTTCTAATGAAGGTGCTTTCCTTTCAACACAGCAGGAATCAAGCTCCATACTTTTAACTGTATGGACTTCATTAGCTTGGGACTTTGAACAGCTAAGTGTAAGGTCTATGCCAATTGCTTTATTGTTTTCACCTTTCTGGATTTCAGCCTTGCGTAAGTCTTCAGATGACTGAGACCCATTTCCATCTTTATTGAGGTAAAATTCAATAAGTTTATCTTTCTCTAGCTCTTTCTTAGTGTCCAATTCAGTCTCCACCTTACCTGTCGGGGTACTGACACATTTGTTTACTTCTGGAATAACATCTTGCTTTTCACACAGCTCTAAGTCTAAGTCAGCTTTAGGTTCAACACTGTCCTTTTTTTCCAAGGAATCAACTGTCAAGTGCTCCTGGACTTCTGTAGTGGGTTTGGTTACCTGCTGCTTAGTTCTCCCCAAGTCCCTGGGGTCAGCCAGCAAGCCTTCCATTACTGAGATTTTCCTGTCCAATCCTCTATCTGTAAGAGACGATGTCTTTTCCAGCTCAGTGAAGTCATTCTCTCCTTCTCTTAGAAGGGATTTTTCTTTGGTTTTGGTATCTGAAGCATTTTTTTCCCTGGAAGGGTCCTTGGTACATGCATCTGCATCAAACTTTTCCAAATGTTCAGTGGCAGTAATGTTGTTGGGAAACTCCAGAGACTTTGATTGGATTGAGCCTGTACTCTCCGATGACTGAAGAACTTCAAAATCAGCAGACTTTTCCTTATCTGAAGGCTTTATCTGTTTGGCACCCAGAGCAACGGATGCATCCCCATTCTGCTGCCTCTTTTCCTTGCTAAGGGATTTGAACTTGCTGAAAGGATTGATATCTTTCTCAGAAGACAGGTCTTCCCATTCTCCTGGCCTGTACAGAGGACAAAGATCCTTTGGTATGTCACTGTGAGGGGAAATGATGGATGTACATACAATGTTAAAAGCAAAATGGAAACAGAAAAAAATGAAAAGAAAAACTAAACATCAACTTAACTTAAACCATGAAACTCGACAAACTCCAAAATAAACATACAGTACTGGAAATAAGTGACTTTAAAGACAATGGAGAAAAATGCTAAAAGCATAATACCAAAATAAAATGAGTAAAGCACTTGGCAGAAGATGCCACGTGGGTGAAGAAATGTAACATATGTAGTAAGAATGTGCAAGTCATCAGAAGTTCCGTAACAAAAAAAACACAGGACATGTATTTAGCTGCTGGAATTTAATTCAAATCATATTAATACTGTAATTTCCCACACCTGACAATGAGTCAACATCTACAACCACCCATGCTTCCCTAGTCAGTACAAATGTATTTTGAGAAAAAAAAATTAGGAGATAAGCTGTATCCTGTTTGAACACGTTTACTGCGGAACAGTAACAGGCAACACAGTTAGTACCTTTCTTCTGCTATTTGTCTCCATTATTCAAACATACTGTTTGAATGCAGGCTTCCCCAAATACTTCTTTTTAAAGCAGGACAATCATAAAACATTTGAAAATGAAAAATTCTGAATAAATGTATCAGCATAAAACTTGAGCTCTTTGTTACTGCTAAAACTCTGAGTAGAATGAGAAAACAAGATCCTCATCACTTAAAAATTACTAAGAAATTATTAAACACTCCAGAAATAAGTGTAGCAAGTTTCTGCAAAGTTTTTCTTGAAATGAGAAAATGGAGGGAATTCAATGAATTTCACTGTTCAAACAGGTATTGCCTGTAAGAACAAAACCCTGCTTAGAACAAATAGATAAGCAGTGTCTGGTCTGTGCATAAATGAAAGTAGCCCACCCCAGAAAGTACATCATGTATCATAGATTATAACTACAATGCATTTCTGGTTCTGAGACAGAAGAATTCCACAGTCTGGTACTTCTCTAAGTCCTGAAGACGGAAGCTAAGGTGCTGTTATCTTCAAAAGTTTCAAATACTCCTCTGAGAACAGTCCTGGTAACGCAATAATGGTCGAAATCTAAACCTCTTCACATCCACTGAAAGAGCCCTAGAGACAGGTCAGTGCAAGAGCCCAACCGTGGCATATTACAAACACTTTTATTAATTACTGGTTTGTACTGGTCTCCTTTGCACTTTGGTTCCCACATTTGTGAACCATTTGTGTTTAACGCCACTTTAGTGGTCCAAAGAGAAAGCTGTTTTCCTAAAGAACAACACAAGCGAATCATTCCTTTGCTGGCACTTTGCTGCACTAGAACTCTTCCCCCTTCATTCCCCCTTCCCCCACCCCTTTTCCATGACCCTTACTGAAAATCTGCAAATATAAGTTCAGGGAAGAACACTCCTTACGATGGCAATGCATCTTTAATCTTCATGTGAGAGATGTCATTGTAGAGAGCTATTGAGACAACCTCCTCCATGGGGCAGATGAGCCCATATTCTTCACAGCCATTCTCAATTACCAGAGGATCAGACTTATGTGGGTCAAACATGATATTGTTTGGAGTTACTATCATGACTCCTCCAACGACCCCCTAAAACAGGAGAAGAAAGAGTCAGCACATCACATGTAATGCACTTATCATTGGGTATTGGATTTTAGGCTACTATCCTAAAAAGCAAAACGACTTTCCTGCTTCTTTACACTGTGTCATGCAGTGTTTGCTAGCAAAATATTTTGCTTTCCAATTGCATCAAGTCAGACACTGTAAGGAGAGAAAAAAAAAATTCCTAGTAACATCCAAGTTCCTGGCTGATAAGGAAGAACATCTGAACTATTCAACTTTCAGTGCTGACTGCTACAAGCTAAAAATGTGATTGTTAATCAATCTCAGACAAAACAGATTAGTGGATTTATTTTTAAAAAAAAACTACATAGCATTTTATTCTGGATGCAGCTACTTTCATTTGATCCATGAATATGCATGCAACCAACACACCTGCATGCAGTTTTACTCATGGAGACGTCCAGGTTACTATGCCAAGCTAACATCAGAGGTCCCCTTGATCTATTTTCCCAGAAGTACATGCAAAAAGCTTCTCCATACACGGATCTGATATGAGACAGCTTCTTCCCAACCTAGAAACAGCTTCTATGATTGGTCCAAGCATATTCTGCAGAGGACTAATTTAATTCTTCAAAATGTGCTCTAGCAATGGATTTGATAAAAGGCTGCTGCATCAGCCACTATTCAGCACCAATCCATCGCAACTGACCATTTTTCAAGGTTTAAAAATATTTCCACTGTCTTGCTTCTGCACCCTCTCCTCCAGATGAACTACAAAATTCACCAGTCCAACTCAGAAGCTGTGTGTAAATCATGACACCTGACAAATGGGAGACAGAGATCAACTGGAATGACCCACACTGCAGATACTATTAATTATACAAGGTCATCTGAAAGGCAAGCCAAGCAAGCCCAAAAATACGCAGGTAAAAGACCACAAGCTTGGTCTGTGGAGCTTTTTTTAAAAGCAGTAAGATACCAAGCTGATGGCTTGGCACTGGCAAATGAGCACAGGAATGCCTGCTCCTTTATAAAGCAAAGTCTGTTTGAATTTCCCATTTATTTCTTCTGTATGACTCGGTCTTCAAGTTTGGTTTGTGTTGGATGACAGAATCAAGAAAGAGTGCAGAGGCTTCTCCCAGAAGCCAGAATACAATACATCAGTAGGCTGTGCTTCCCACCCAGCCGCTGCAGGAAACCTAGCAACAAGGGATTTCAGCTACAATGGCAAAGAAGCCGTCTCATTTTTGATTGCTCTGACTGAAAATTACTTTTTCCATCCTGCAGCCATAAAATTGGCAATCTGTATCCTCTGCACCTAACAAGCATCACATAGCAAGTGACAGTACTGCCCTAATTTACATGTGAGACATCAAGTAGTCCTCTATTACATTCTACAAATTGGCAGGCTGTAAAATTGCAGAGTTGTTAAATACAGTCTACATCCACTCAATGCAAAAAGAAGCCAGAAACTGTAGGTGTAAACACATCCATCTTACAAAAGTCAGGACTAAGAGAAAAAAAAATGTTGCAACTACAATGATTAGCATCTCCAGTGTTATAAATTCCAGAGAACTTGAAAACCCAAACTCGCAGACAGCTTACTGAAACCAGAGTCAACAAGGACAGATATATCAAAGTAGGCAGTTCAGGAAGACAGTGTCTTGCAACCTTGAGAAAAGGGCTAAAACACTACCCAAGCTTTGTGCTTTTAAAACATTTGCTGTCATTTAGAATTGCAGTCCTGGCATATGTTACAAGAAACAGAAAGAAAAGATTGTATAATGCAACAGTTATCCTTTTATTAGGCTTGCACAACAATCATTAGCAAGTGCAGAAGCAACATAAACATATTTGGAAACACTGCTCTGCAAACAGTTAAAATTTATCTTCAAGTCATAAATGAAAGAGATTGGCATGTACTCATTTTATAAAACTCTTGCTCAATTTGATGGAACTGGACAACTAATCCTGTCATAACTCTGAAGTGCAGTTCTCTCTGTGTATCTAGCAACACATAAGCAGAAGAACAAAATTATACAGCATATTATCACAGTACTAACAAACACAGCAGTAATAGATAAAGCCAACATAACTTTTACATTCTTTAAAAACATGAAGCACATTTGACCTCCCCAGTATTCATCTCTCACTTATCCAAAGAGAATCTCAAACAATGCCCAAAAATTAGGTTCCACCTACCTTACCATCTGTGAAGTAACGACAATTCATTTTTAAAAATTTGACAACCACAGGCTCATCCTCTTCTGAAGTAGAGGACAGGACTCTCTCCACTGGTTTGAAAGCCTTTCTTGCCAAATCAGCATCCTTAGAAAAGAAAAAGTTCAGTGCAGAGCAACAGGACCAGAATCATATACTTCTAGATTTTTGAAAAGGCCAGGTTCAAACAATTATTTTCCGTTTGCATAAGGAAGAAAAGCAATAGTCATGTATGTAGGTATATATGTACACTTCCCACAGTATCCTGTAATGAAAGAAAACCCCCTTGTAACCTTACAAGAAATTCCAAATAAGAGGCAAGAAATTAAAAAACACCAAGTTTTTTTAAAAAAAAAATCATCATGGCCAATCACCCTTCTAAAGAAAATGAAAGATCAACTACGCTGAGGCCTTTCACAAAGATTAAATCTAGCAGTCTTGTCCAAAGAAAAGTCTGTATATGGGTACCACCACAATTTGTTTAACTAGAAAGAAACTGACTGCTCAGACTAAACTAACAGCCTCGTGGTTCAAGGATGCCAGGATCAAGACTCTGGACTGCAGAGCAGCATAAAAATCACCAGTAGGAAACACTAAATAATTTTTCATATTTAGCTTTCTATTCTGTAAAGATTATGCACTACACTATTTTTAGTAGTTTTGATAGATTTAGGGCCCAACCAAACTTGTAATGGGTTTCCACACACAGAATTCCCTTCATTTGGAGTATTTTTAAGACAATGGTAAGTTTTGTAGTACAGCAAGATAATTTAACGCAAGACACTACACACAAGGCCCGTAAACGCAAAAAAATGCTATTTACACAGCCTTGATTCTCAGCTTCAGAATTAGAAAATATTTTGAGAGTTTAAGACCAGTGAACCATGTTTGACTTACAGGGAGTTTATCATACTCAGCATCTGATGATGAAGGAGAAACAGGAGCACCAGGACTAGAAGACAGCCTCCCAGCACTTGTATCTGGCACAAAGAGAATCTAAATACAAACAGGTTTTTCAGAACAGTGAGACAAAAGCTTTAAAAGGTTATTAACTATGTTCTATTAGAAAGACAACACAATACTGATCACTCATATCTGCAATGTACACCTTAAAAACATTCAGAAAAATGAAACTAATTTCTTTATTCCAGCTTTTGTCTGCTGGGTATTCTTGGCAAATCACACCATCTCTCTGTGCCTCAGTTTCTCTATCTGCAAATCAAGAGACTTCAACCTCTTTAAGGCTGTGAAGCACAAGTAGAGATCTGCTCTTTATAAACCAGGTGTTCATCTCCACACTTGCATTTCCAGTCCTGGACTCTCCCAAAAGGGGAAAGTCAGTCTCTCTTACAGGAGACTGACTCATACCCAACAAAAGCATTTCAATTTCAATTTCTGTCTGTAACTCTCTAATTCGTTAATGTATTATAGATTGCAATTATTCAGACTTCCCAATAATCCAACTCCCTTGCAACAGCTGTATTATCTTCTTGAGCTTCAGAGTCATCTTTAAGCTTTAGTGACAGTACATAAATAACAAGTCAGATATGGCAATTACAGAGCTTTCCCCTCACACCAATTCCAAGTAATAATCTACTGAGTTTCACTTTGAGGGAGGGCTTTAAATTACTGTCCATTATCCTTGTATCCAAGTACCTAAAAGATATACGTAAGTAGTAAAAAACTTCTAAATACATAACAAATAATTATGTTTCAGGTATTAAAAAAACCCCAAATAAACAGAAGATTTACCTGGCCTGGCACAATTGTCTGTGTAAAAAGCTTATTGAGCTCCACAAGCTTGTTTGGGGTGACGTTGAACTTTAATGCTATGCTGTTTATGGTGTCCTGATTTCCAGCCTGAAGAAAGAGTTGGTGACTAAGATACCATACTGAACACAGCACCACACATGAACTAAACCCATTTACCAGACTGTCTGCAGGGATAGACTTGATGACCTCAACACCCCACCTATTTAATCTCTTAGGTGATAAACCAGTATCAAAAAAAAGGACAGAAATATTCTTTCACAATATACAGTAGATAAAATGTAGAGGTGTTGCAGATGTCCCTCTCCTTTTCTATTAAAACTTTAAAGCAGCACAACTGTATTTAGAACGGGTCTGGCAAGGGGCAGAAGGTCATACACTGCAATGTTCACTACACCTCTAGCAGCCACAGCATGTCAGGCATTTGTGCAGATCCCAGCCGGGACATCACCTTCCACAGAGGCTCTGTATGGTAGAGAGTGGAATGCACTTAGGGATCTGAGGGCTCACACAGATGTTTTGGGTAGAGCTATCACACTGCTGCCCTGCTCCAGCTTAGAGAAATAGATCTCATCAAGCACAGGTCAACTGCTTGATGATTTAAGCAACACGGCAGAACGGGAGTATTTTTCAGAATAACAAAACTATTGCTCTACTAGAGAGCCATAATCTAAAAGTAAAATTGGAACTGGCAGCTGCAGGAGGCAGAGATCCTGGGTTGAACAGAGATTCAGGATGTGACCCTAGCCCTCCCCCTATGGTGGTATTTGAATGGTATCAATAGGGGCAATCCCTATTGAGATAAGTGCAAACTGAGAAAGAATTAGTGCTTACAGTTCTGTGCCACTGCCTCCCTCTCAACCTCAACAACTACATTTTCAAAAAGCAGGCATGAACACACCACACACCAGTACTTACTGTATACTCTATGGTACCATGGGGCTTCTGAGAAACCATTTTCTTCTCTTTCTTTTCATTGCTTTTGTTTTGATTGTCATCTAAAGAGCAAAAAAAAAAAATCAAGTTATTGACTGTCAAGATGTTTACCTTTCAGAATGTCTTGAAAGAGATCTACAGTATGTGCAAATTGCAGCAGTGAAGAAGAACAAGAGGACATATTAAAATTATTGAATTGTAAGGCAAGAAAACTTCATCAAGTACAGCAGGTTCAGTAACCATTCAGGAACTCTGCAAGAGTAATGAATATATGATACCATAGCAATACACAACTGCTCCCATGGTTTCTTCTGTGATTCCTACACAATTCAGCTGCTGGATACAAGTACTTTGTACCGTCAGGTGAATATACACATATCTACTGCCTTGGTACAACCACAACCAATACTGGTTAATCCCCACTTCACCACAAGTCCATTATATTTAAACACTACTTTAATCTCTGAAGGTAAAAGTGTGCTAAGAGTCCTGCAAAGCATGCATGTATACAATCAAGCATGAGAAAGCAGAAAGTTTGTGCAGAAGACTTTTCCTAACAGCTGCAATGCACAGAACTCACTGAAGCTGAAGAAACCCCTGCAGGACCCAAAAGGCCCTTGTGAGCTGTCAGCACCAGAGCTCTCTACCGGAGCAGGGTAGAGATTTCCAATTCTTACGACAGCAGTGGGTGAGCAAAGCCAAGGCTCAGGGATAATGGCCCGGCCAGCCCCAGCCCCACTCCCACGGGGCTCCCCTCCGAGCCCAGAGCCCAGACCTGCATACCTGGGGGGGGTGACAGCAGCATGCAGCCCCAGCTCCAGGAGTGGGGATGGGGTGCCAGGAGGCAATTCATGGCTCTCCCCACCTGACTGCCCCCAAGCCCTTAGAAAGGTCCCGCTGCCGCTGCCAGGATGCTGCAGCCCGGATGAAGTGGGGAGAGGCAAGAAGAAAAGGCAAGGCTGGGCCCAGCAAAACCAGCAGCCAGGACCAGGAGCAGGGACACGCTGTCCTCCTGCAAGGACTCTTCCTGTGGTCCAAGCCTGGAGCTCTGGAAGATCAGGGAGGAAAGGACTGGGAATGGCAGCGCAGGGCTTCTGACTTGCATTCAGGCTTTGCTGCAACCTTTGCTATTTCCGCAGAGCAAGAGGCAGATAGTAAAAGGAAGGGCGAGGACTCGCCTGCCACACTGTAATGTACACAAGAAACAAGGAGGGGCCCAGTGTGCTGCACCTGACCCTTCTGCTGGCCCATGTCCACAGCAAGATGAATGCTGTGGGGCTGCCTCAGTGGGCTGCTCCTTCAGTCAGAAGAGACTCACAAGAGCCCTGGACATGCACCACGTGTTACTGCTGGCATATCCCACCCATCCTCTGCCAGGGATGCAGGGATGAGAAGTGCATTGGTTAGGGACACTACAGATAAGGCAACAGAGGCAGAAAGCATGTAGAAACCACACACAGACAGTTTAAGTCCATGCACATAGTGTACATGGCATGAAGGACAGCAGGAGGAAGGGGAAGATCAGGATGATGCTGGCTTTTCCCTGATAGCATTTTGAAACACAGCATCACTCAATGATCTCACACACTTCATCTCTCAGACTGGACACTCACACTGAAATTTTTTAAATTAGCTTTCTTACTGTGTTTTTCTGACCACTTGTATTTTCACCCCATTGTCACACCACCTTGTGATGATCAAAGGGAAAGCAGTGTGTGGAAAAATAGGTAATGGCAGCATCAGCAGGGCACAGTATTACACCATCAGAAATATAGTGGCAACATGACAAAAAACCTGACAAATACTGGATGTTTTCTTTATCCATTTCCTACAAACAACTGCCAATATGGCACAATCCTGCCTGAAGAAACCCTGTTTTGTGCTACCAGGAGATACCACTTCAATTAGTCCAGGATAACTATAATTAGAACTACAAATCACACCCATGTAGGCAAACTACCTGAACTTTTTGTGACCTTACCCTGGGGAAAGACAAGAAAGGTACCCTTCACCTTCTAGTAAATTATTTGGTCTAGCTGGAAAATGTAGACAAGTTTTCAGATATGTTACCTCATCTCTGAAACAATACACAAGGTAGGAAATAGTTAAGAGCAATAATCTCACACTAACTCGACACACACCAGTAAGACCTTGGAGGGGTGGGAGTGAAAATAAAGTAGGCTGGAGAGACATAGAGAAAGAGATTTTGCACCTGCTGAATGGGAATAAGTTTAAGTCTGGGTGTAGATAGGAGAAATAACGACATGCAATAAAAGCAGTTTCTCTGAAGAGCTTATAGTATTTGCTATTAGCTAAACATGTTTTCTCCAAAGCTTTGTGTTTTAAAATGGATAGCTGACCACAAGAGCAACCCATATGCCACTGTGGCACAAAAAAGACCACAAAATAGCAACACAGACAACTTTCTGCCCTGCAGCTTCCTATCTGGGAGGCAGGACACCTCTCTCTCCTCCTGTGAAATAGCAGTATTTTCCAGGTCCTCCTGATTGCATTCCCTGCTAAGTTTGGAGATTAAAAAATACTATCCAGGAAAATGTTATAACCTGTACAACATTTACATAACCTATATATACTGTATTCACAGGAGACACATAATATGCTCTAGTTCTTGGTCAACAGGACTATGAACTTGTTTGTTTAGTAGGGTCTTGAACACAAGTGTGGTAGAATAGAGTGAACTACATATGCACACATAGTTGAAAACCTCTAACTGCAAGACAAGAAAAAGAGAAGTTTGAAAGACAAGCTGAGTTTAGATTAAACAAAATAGCGTGCTTTTTTGTCAATAAATGTTAATAAATCCTATGAAAGTTGAACAATTAGACAATTTTCTTCCTCACCTACGTGCAAGAATACATGTTGTATAGTCTGTTTAGCTACAGACTAAAAGAAGCAGTCACAGTCTGTGAATTTATTTGTCTCCTGAAACCAAAATCTGACATCTTGTGTTTGGATACTTTTTTCTTCTACCCCCTACTGCCCCCTTTTTTTTTTCTATCCCAGCAACAAAGGGTTGAGAGCACTGTCCATATATAATGCCTAACTACTAGAGAGGTTTGGGCAATTCAAAACCACATCCTAATTATTTGAATAGTCTGAATTCTTAACTAGTCTATTTTTAAATTGTGCATATAAAGATTTAAAATCATAAATTAAGAATTCCAGACCTTCAGAAGAAAAAATAGCAATGAATCCATTAAACCTGACAGGTACTGCTAAGCCCACATACTGCTCATGTGGTGAGGCCGAGATCACAAATCGTGCTCTACATAAACGGTTTACAGCAGAGTGACTGCAAAGCCTGGCAAAGCAGCACACCACAATATACTGTCTCCCCAGTTCCCCTTATCTTCTCTCATTTCTCCTCCAAGAAGCCAAATGTTTTCTGACATGATCTAAGGCAGGTAGCTCTGGTATAGCCACTAAGGCACCCAGAGCACACACAGGCATGATGGAAGCCTCAGGAATCACATTTCTTTCAGTCAGAACTAGATGAAGAGCTCCACAGGCTTTAAACAACTGCCTTTGGCTACTTTTTGAACTTGAACATTTGCTTAGTGGTGAAATGACTCACGGTTCTGCCTCCCAAATTTTCCTGCACTGCATGTACACTGGAGATGGGATTGCACACCCATGAGAAGTGACTAGGTGTTAATGCAAATTTGATCACACCACATTTTTAGGCAAAGAGCAGAGTGGGTGGACTGAACCTCTCTGTGGTTTTGGGAAAGTTTTAAATTGAGAATTATGTAAAAATAGTAAAATAATAAGCAGTGAGAAGAAGAATTCCAAGTGAGAACAGGCAAGAAAATACAGGCTTACTGAAAACAGACAGGTCTAGAATGGGAATTTTTCTGCCCTTAATGATATATAACTGGTATCTCAGTTTTCTAGCAGACTCCTGACATTTCATTTAGCAGTGTTACAGGAAACCATACAAAAAAGAGTTACCTAAGAGTAATTTGGAAACAAACTATTGAAGGAGTATGATAAAGAGGTCAATCAGTTTATCACCCAAAAGACCTTGACGCATGATAGGAGAATTACACCTCTGCAACTGTGTAAATAGCTCTGTAAGTAGATAGAATAGGTCAAGGAGCATCAGGAGCCTCCTGGGCTGCCCACACGGAGGACGGGCCATCACAACTGCAGGATAATACCATCACCACCGATGCTACAGACCAGCCTGCCCAGCCCAAGTGAGTGAGAGGTGTCGCAGCGCTGGCAGTGACAGCTGAACACACTGGGCAGGTCCCAAGCCACCAGTCAGCCTCATGTCTGGTAGTGCTAGCAGGAATGCTGAAGCAAATAAGGAGACAAGGGACTGACCACTTTCCACACCAGGCAAACAAACTCAGCAGATTAAGAGGACAGAGGCAATGGCATACTTGGTGCATAAGTCCATTTTACTCATTAATTTCTGTCTTATCAAAGATTTACGCTGCCTGTCAGTAGGGAAATCTTTCCCCCAATTAGCCCCTTGGCTTCTAGAAATCACAGATTTCCCAGAGTAACACTATTCACTGAACTGCTCTGTTCTTTCAAGAGCTCCTCACCAGTTCCATGCCAATGAACCCCACACTAACATGATGTGCTCGTGAAGCAGTGCTTCCCTTCTTGTACCTCATACTTCACTGAACATCCTAATTAATGCTATTTTAAGGGTGAACAAATAAATAGTCATTATTCACCTTCTGCATACCATTCATGATGTCACAGATTTCCAGCATCTTTTCTTAGTTACTTCACTTTTTCCAGCTGATTAATATTGTGATACTTCCAACTCCTCTATTTCTCTGATCACACAGGCTGGCCTTCTTGTTAGCTTTTCTTCTCCTATTGCATCCTTTTTGAGATGGAGGAAATAAAACCAAACGCAGATTTTAAGCTATGGAAAAAAACAATAACCTGTGCTGGTGACAGAAAAGAGGGTTTCCTTAAACCTGTATGATACTAGTAATTTTTCCACGTCACACACTAATCATTTTTTCACGCTGCTCAGTACGTCACTGCTGTTTCAGGACATTCCAGTCCCACATCTCTATTACAGATTTGTTAGAAGCAATAAAATTATATTACTATAGTCTAGCCAAGCACCAGGACAAAGGAGTGAAAACCTACAGGTAGCTTAAAAGAATCTGAAACACAATAAATTCAGGGGAGAACAGTTATCCCTCAGAGTAACCTAATCAGGATACTGATAAGAAATTAAGCAAACAAAGCTTCCTGGGGTAGCTTCGTTATCAGTGAATGATGCCTGATACCAACTATAGTGACAGAGATGGAGTACAGTAAGTATCACTTAAGTGATTCTAAACACAGATCTCAAGAATATGAAAGACCTACTTGGGACGATAGAGGGGGAAGACAAATCAGTTTATCTGAACAATTTTTTCCATTCCTACTTTGTATCCTGACATTTTAATAACTTTCAGCAATCCTGCTATGCGCAAAGTTGTGCATATGATGATGTAATTCTGATTTAAAGCATCTTTCTGTTTTTTCTCATGACTCTCAAAGTGATGAACTGAACAGCATTCACATTAAAATCACTAGTTTTAAATAAAAAGTCTTTCTTTCAGCTCCTGTCAAGCGTGGGTGAACCCCACCACCACAGGGGCCAGATTCCTGGTTTGGGACACCTTCCACCCACTTTGACATTTCAGCTGCAGAAAGACACCCCAGGCCCATTCCCTCCTTTAGCCAGCTGCAGCTGCAGCAGTTAGGGGCATGTAAAAAGGTGTTTTGGCCATCTGATCAGATCTATCTCCCTGAAGAAAACCAGCAAGTTAAACAGAAACATTCTCTACTCAGATTTGGAAAATGTTCTGCTACCATGTTAAAAGAGAAATAAAAAACATCCCTACACTTTCTCACCAACTCAGGTATCTGTTTTTCTTTTCTGCTTCTCACTTTCCCCAGAGTCTCCTGACAAGCCCTCACCTTTACTTCTGCATGTTTTTACTCTACTGAATCCTATCAGTTGGCTTCCTCCTTTACTACTGCTGAAGTCACTTGAAACAAAAGGGTAGCTGTCATCCATCATGACCACACTTGTGCTCCTTCATTAGTGAGACTTCTCCTGACACAGGAAAATAGCAATCCCCTGATCAGTACAAATCCAGACACATGATTCTGAAATATTTATGCCTTGAATAACATTTTTCCATTCTCAATAAAAAATGATTGTCCACTAATTATTTTCCAAGCAATTCTTTCAAAGGAATAAAGAGATCACCAGAAAATACAGAGCCTCAACGAAAAATGACAATCAGTTCAAAGAATCATTAAAAAAGTAGTAACTCCTGCCATTAGGTATTTTTAGGCACACTTCAATAAAAATTTGACTTGAATATCAAAAAATTGATATTCATGTAATATTTACTTACTGCAGCTTCTACATGAAAAACTGCAAATATTTAAGGAATTTAAATTTCCTCTTTATTTACTTCATCCCCAAGAAGTGGGTTTAGCTCCTTTGTGGTCTGACAGCATTACTTGTGAATCCTGGTTCAGGAACATGTCAGTATCTAAACACATCTTTCATGAAAGTATGACCATAAAATTTCTGACTATCCACTACATCTGGTACTCAAAGACAATACAGAGTGAGGAAAACTAGCCTGTCGACAAAGCAGGGCTGAGGGAAGGAATACTTAGACATCACAAGAGTAAATATGGACATTTTAGAAAACTGTTAACACTATAAATGCTGGTTTTCTTCATTTATGTTGCTGCTTGAACACACCACAGCTTGCCTAGGAAGGCTATGCCATGTAAGTCAACCAGGACAATGTCTCCTAAAATCAAGCACTGCACTGTCCTGTCTACTGATTGGTGTTTACAAGGTCATAGGTTGAAAACAGAGATGAAAATCACAAAGATTCTAAGCACACAGGACATATGCCCTGTTTCTGTGTCTGGAGACGACATCAGCATCTGATGTGTTGCTGACTGTCATCACTTCATCACACAGATCCTCAGAAGCCATAGAAAAGAGCAACTCAGTTTACACAAGTTACTGATCCCAAGCATGACCCAACAAGCTGCAACAGAGACATCTTAACAGACTGAGAAGATCTTAGGGAACATCAGTAGAGAAAGCTGGGAGCAAGGGTGTTACACAATCAGAAAGATCTAGCTTAACTTTGTATTATTATTTAAATGCACCTGAACAGAGTGCTGCTTTTCAGAGCATTTATATTCACTTTCAACAGTGTTTTTCAAGCACAATATGGGAACTTGGTGAAGGGGAGAAGTTAAAAGCCTGCCTTGACGATACCAGGCCTGAGTTATGCAGACATCCTAAAAATGACTACCTCATGTCTCTGCTTGGAGACCAAAAGATCTGCAACATGATTTCAAATGCACTATATTGTGTTCCTTACATACTTGGCTTATGAATATTCCTGTCTTAAAGAAGAATGTCTGAAACTGAATGAGAATATTCTGCTTCTGCCCTGAGGGCAGAAATCCCAAGAGAGCTACGGTGAGTCAATGGGACGGGGAGAGAGCTGATACAGGTGGGTGCTGCAGAGGACTGCTCCTCAGGCACTCAGGGTACAGGTTCTGGAAGCCTGGGTAGAGGAAGAGGCGAAGGATCCAATCTGCCTGGTTGATAGCCCTCCCAGGAAACATGGAAGAGAAAGACCTGTGAGAGTCCAACTCTTTAGCCCAGCACAGGATACACCACCAAGACCGCCTCCGAAGAGCTGCACATGCCCTGCAGGTGCTCAAGACTAACTTCACAGGACACCCATGCTCAGCAAGCACAAGACTCAGCAGGCAGCTGGCACAACCTAGGAAAGCCAGACTACCCCAGGCATGATGAGCCAGTGGATCCTGGAAGTGATGAACTTGCTAACCACAAAGACATATTTCCCTTCATTATCCCTGGCAGAAATATGACAACTCTTTTTATTAGTTCTCCTGACACACTTGCTTTTCACCTCCTGCACACGCACACCTGTCACAGTCTCAGCATGGGCTATGGGACCAATCACTCCACAGCCTTCTTCTCTTCCTCTGGGACCACTTTTCAGAGATGTTAAGTGCATTTGAGTTTAAATATAATTAAGAACATAAGTTCTCACTCCTTCTGAAAATTCAGGCCTTGGGAAAACAGACAGCCCTTGGAAACACACCTGGGTCTTTCAGCAGTGAGATCAGTTTTAGCTAACGAAACACCAGCGTGTAATTCCCTAGTCTGACCTTTCCAGAATAGGCCACAAGATGTCACTGTCACAAATCTTACTTTGAGTAATTGCTACAGTGGAATGTAACTTTGTAAGACAGCAAATCCTGGTATTTTTTTCCCCGATGACAGAAACACCACTTTTTAATTTTCTGCCTCAATAGTTTATGCCACTGTTAAAAAGCTATCCCTGATTTCTAATCTCCACTTGTTTCTCTCCATGTCCTGGTCTGCTGAGCCTGTCAAAGCTCTTTGCTATGATATTTCAATTACACAATTAATTTAGGATAAGGTTCTTGGACTTTTTCTCTCTCAAGAAGAGTTATAACCAAAGTAGTCTCTCACAACTCCTTCTAGTCTCCAACATTTTCCTTCTTCCCTGAGCTGTGCTAAACAGAACTCACAGTAAACCAAGTCAGAGAACCTGAATTAAGAGCAAAAACACGCCCTAACAAGGACAAGCAAAGCCATGAAACAGCTTACATGTAAAGAATGCCAAAGATCTTCAGCCTGGAAAGGAAACTATGGAAGACGGGTATTTTATAGAGAGAAAAGAACAAACAAAAACCCAACCAACCAGCCAGAAAACAATAAAGAAATGCACAAGAAAAACCATAGGAGTCTTGGAGATGGTGAGAAGGGTATACAAGAACCCATGGCCACCCAACAAAGCAAGCAGAAGCAAGATTGCTCTTTAAGAAAATGGTAGTAAACCTGTGCACTCTTCACCAAAAGATACTGCAGAAACCTTTTAAAGGCTTACTGAAAAAAAACCCCACATCAGTTATCACGAATTCATCAATAAACTCTCAGGACTCCTATGTGAAAAACAGCGCTGTAAATTAAAAAAAAATGCATCTATTAAGTTACTGTTTACCTCCATTTCTAACTGAGTGGATAAAATCACACCACAGTATATATATATAGATCAATTCTCCTTCTATGTCCTTTCATCTTCCTTGCTGTCAGAAGCACCAGAAAACTACTGAAAATTCAACTGCTAATATCACACACTGAGCTAAAATTATTTTCTCTTCTGTTCTTACCACAGCTAGGAAATCTCTTATTTTTTATGTTCCTGGACAGTTTTCATGTTCTGTCCTTTACTTTCCCATTCAATTCCCTTGCTTCCTACTTGAAACATACATTAGATTACTGATTATCAACAGATGAGTTTACAAGTTGATTTTATATATCCATATAGTTTCATTTCCTTCTAACAGCAGACTTAAAAACAGCTGTCTCAAGATTAGGTTGCCATGTGTGCCACTGGGATTAGCCCATTTGCTTTGAGCATGGTGCTAATAATGCCAAGGTTGTGTTGATGGGCAATACCTACCTATTACATACAAAACATCAAGTTTCAACTATTTGCATCTTTTACTTAGTTTAACAACAAACAAAAGCTTATTCTCCACGATGAGAATCTGAAGAGGACGCCACACATCAGGAGCTAGTGTTAAGACATTTCCACACAAATTTTCAGAAGTTAAATGCTAACAACATTATTACTGGTACTTACTACAGAGACTGAATTCTCCTGCCTATGGACAAGGCACCCCTTCCCTGTGCAACTGTTTCTAGCAAACATCTGTTAACAGCACAGCTTCAATATAACCTGGTGGCCTTAACACTGATCCACTGGGATTCAAAACCATTTGTTCTCATTCCAAAACAAGTCACCTGAAAATAGCTGCCTTTCAGTCATTTGTCCACTTTATTCATTCCACATGCTTTCTATAATCAATGCTAATAAACCAGCTTCCTGAAACCAGCTACTGCCCAGTGAGTACCTTC
Organism: Promerops cafer; assembly: GCA_013398275.1. Taxonomy (NCBI): domain Eukaryota; kingdom Metazoa; phylum Chordata; class Aves; order Passeriformes; family Nectariniidae; genus Promerops; species Promerops cafer. The sequence goes on along the minus strand of VZSE01006462.1, from coordinate 2,677,218 downwards.
AGTTTACTCTCACATGCAAGTCATTCCAATCCCCTTGGTATTCTACACAGGCAATTATAACCAAATTGACTTCTTCCTATGCTGCTTCAATTTTGAGATCTTCATTCTGAAAGAAACATATTATTTCCATTTTCACCCCTCCTTATATCCACAGTAATTTTTGGCCTGAAGCACAAACACTAAGGCAACGTATCAGAACCTGAAAAAATTTAGATCTTGTTCTTACTGTTGTAGTAAGCAATTTAACACAACACTGAGTAGCCCACTCTGTAAATCACTTGGATAACTTAGAATAGAAAGTACTTTGCTACACGAATAGGGCTGACTAAATCAAGCCCCCAGAGATTAGGGTTGAATACAGTTAGCTAGCTAAAGCAAAATTTTATATGGATTTTCTCTATTTTTCTTTTTTTTCATTCTTTCTTCTTTGTTTATGAGTAGTACCTGAATTAGGTCCACAACTGCATCTTACTGTTCTGTACCAGGTAATACAAAAGAAAACCAGGACTCAAAAGCAGAAGGAAGTTTCCATTTTTAACCCAATATGTATTGAAAAGTCCACTTCAGATTAAGCCTACTTAGCAGATGACCTAACTATTATGCAGTGTGTATTCAGGAAGTGTCCCACCATTTCAATACATTTCATTATATTTAAATACTCTATAAATTTTCACTGCATTGCAAGCAACTTTCATCTTTGAAACAAAGTACTGCTATCATGGAGCTGCTGTCTCTGTGCCAGTCCGGGCCAATCTCACCACATAATGAGTAATGAATATTGTTATGCCCTCTCTGGTTTACTTACTAGAATTTCTTCTTAGTCATTTACCCAGAACATTCAGATACTTGGTAACTGCACACACCCTGCACTGCTCCTGCATCACTCCCTGCTCAAGGGATGGCAGGGACGACAAGTCAAAAAAAAGGCATCTGCTTTCTGCCCCTAGGGAGATACTCTGGCACCTCCTGCTCAACATGTGATATACTCTCTCCTTAAATGGACATATACCACTCTCCTTCTCATGGTGTTTAGGAGTCCTGCTTGTTTTGATGTAAATTAGAGCTACAATAACAGGGGGTTTTGTTACTCTCACCTCCCACTCCTGCAGAAATTGAACACCACACAGTGAACAGGAAAGGATGGCTTTATGATTACAGAGGAGAATGATAAGCTAGCCAACTGGATTTTATTTTGTTGACAAAAGCAACTCTGTGATATGGGACAAGCTACCTAAACCAAACTTTTCTTTATGACATATTCGTTAATGGAGACCAATTCCTCACATATGTTGCCTGCTTAGGTTTTCAAGCAAAATCAGTGGAATCTAGGAATACTATGCACATCTGATAGAAAGACACATTAAATCATGCTGGAATAAATATATGGATGAAATTCAGTGTCGTTTTTGACCACTGTTACACTGCTTGTTTTCAGAAGCTCACACTTTTACCTGCTTCAGTGTCTTCAGTGGCACAACACAAATGTTTTCATCCAATTCAGCAACTCCTGACAGGAATTGTGATTTCCTAAAAACACAGTTAAGACAAGCTTCCCAGAGAGAGCATGTCAAAACCAAGAAGCCAAGCTGCAAAAGTAGGTCAGCTGGGTTATTCCAAGAACAAGAGAGCATCCTGGGCACCCAGTACAGTAGCCAGAGCACCTACGCAAACACTGAACTGTGCCAGACAGACATATCAGAAGTCTGAAAGCTGTTTACTGCAGCAACAACAACAGAAAGAGTGAGACAAAGTTAAAAAGCAGATTACCACATAAGCCAAAAGATGTGGCAAAAAATATAGAGAAAGGAGTGTTATTTCCATTCATCTTCAGGAAAAAAACAACAAGCAGTATTAGCATCTCTGTTGTTTCAAGGCAAGAGAACAAGAGCTGTATCTGCAAGGCAATGTCTTATAGGATGAGATTTGGAGACTGAAAGTTGCAAATTATTATGGAACTATAGACCCACTGAAGAACAGTGCAAGTGCTAAGAGGAAAGAAAGTTATGAGGCTACACTGGAGAAACTTTCTGGCAGTAGGATCTGTTCAGCCACTTAGTAGTGCCTCAAGAAAAATGATCATTCCTGAATATCTTCATGTTATTTGTAAGGATGCAAGTGCAAGCCGATATGCTGTACTGAACAGTCTTGGCTGCGACAGGGATGCTGGAGGATCCCTTCCCAGAGGATGCCCCAGTCGCACTTCCTCCTTCTCCTCCTCTTCCTCGGCTCGGCGGTGCCACCCGCGGGCTGCCGGCGTTAACACAACGCCGCACCTGGATGCAGCAGAGGAGCTCCTCGCTGCACCACTGCACTTCCACCTTCCTCAAATAATCCGAGTCTTTTAACCACTCTCTTTTATACAAAGCTTGGTACGGATAACCACCTCCAGTTCTGCACAACCTCCAGAAGCTGTGTTAGTCCTTCCACCGGAGAAGAGGAATTTACTGAGTCAACAAAATCCTCCTGACAGCATTGGTGCTTGTAGGAATCTATTAAAAAGCACAGCATTTGAAGTGGGAGTCAGGATGTCACTGCATTTACAAATGCAAAAAGGCAAACACATTCACAAGCCTCTAATGAAGGGACGTGGCATGCAAGGAACAAATTATAATGAGATGTTATGTTCCTTCCCCCATCTTTTAGAACAATAAATAAAGAAGGATTTATTGTCCTGTAAAATATGAAAGGGAGATTATTCAGAGGACAGTGGTCTTCTTTCTGTTAGACTGGTAGACACAATTCTTCTGGACTCGTATAATCTAATGACAGAACCTCCATTAAGCCACAAAGCCTGGGTGCATCATGGGAATATTCAAAGCTCTTGCTAGATTTAATAACATTTTTCTTCTGAGGAAAGTTAAACATTTTGATAAAGTGCAGAAAGCATTTCAGGAAAAAAAGAAGTAATTTCTGTGTCAGATTTTCCTAAAGTTAGAATTATAGAACTGTTTGAGTTGAAAGGGACCTTAAAGATAATCTAGCTCCAACCCCCCTGCCATGTTCTAGACATTAGTCAAAGCTGGATAGCTGGGCAGAAACAGACACCAAAACTCCCAAGCCCTTCAGAAAACATAAACAGAAAAATGGTTAGCAGAGAGAGAGAGAGCATGCTTTTTAGTCAGAGCTCTTCGGGAACATCAATATTGGGACAAGTCAGAGGGGAAAAAAAGACGGGGAAAGGGGAAGAGGGAAATGAGGTCTATGTATCCCTGACATTAAATAATTAAGACAGATGTATATGCATGGATAATCCCTCTCAGACACTTTCATATGAAAGTATATCAACAATGAAAAGAAGGTCTTTACAGATTTGGCAGTACCTTCCCACCACTGCAGCTGACACATCTTCCAGCAGAGAATTGCTGAATGTACATCTGGCAGAACTCATCTCAGTGGAACAGATGGGTTTGTCCTCCCATGCCACATGCAGGTAAAAGGCAAACTACTTAAACAAGTCCAGCTCTTTCAGACTGCTGTGGGTGTACAGACAGCCCTCAGAAACGACTCAGGATGCTGGCAAAGGTGGCAGCTTTCTGGAGAGCAGCAGTAACAAACAGCTAAGCAGGTAACCCTGAGAGCTATAGCTGCCGTGGGTGAAAGCAGTATAAGCCATGTAGTCCAGTGCCATGGCAACTAACAATTCTACTGCAAAGACTTTATTTTGAAAGTTGCACATAGAGCTACTGCACTTGTTTCACAATCAACTCTTTTCTGCCTCTGTTTAAACTTTCACTTCTACAGTTTGATGCTTCGGTTGGGTAAAAGCCTTTAGAAACAACCAAAAAGAAGGCATTTAAACAAAAAGGAGGTTTTTCTCTCTCTGGATTTTGCCAGCTGGGTCTGTGCTCAGCTCAACAGCAGCATTGAATTATTTCTCAGTAGAAATTCTGTATTTCTGCAGAACCCAGAAACTTTGCACACCTACATGTGATCAGTAGCATTTCAAGCCACCCTGATGCCAGTCCACATGAAACTGGGGAAGACTTATGAAAAAGACATAAGTAAAACCTGAATTTGTACTGACTGTCGAATCACAACTCAGAGACATCAAAGACATCTTTACATTCTCCTTAGCTAGCACTGCCACATTCTTCAGTGACAGGGAATGATCTCATTGCCCCCCATCTCGCCACCCCAAGTGCCAACTGTTGCAGAATTTTGTAATTTAACTCCTGAAAAACGTGAGAAACAAAATTCAGCTATCTCACAAACCCCTAAATTCCTCTAGGAACAAACCAGCAAGTGCTTCTAGCAAGAAACACTTTACTAGGAATGCAGCAGTAATTTATATTTTGGTGTGTTTGGGGTTTTTTATATCCACGCACTACCAAAGCAAAAAGAATTTACAGGTTTGTTCATTAACAATTCTCCAGTTTTCCTTTTACAGATTTTATTTCCAGAACAGTGTGGTCAGAACTTCAGACAGAGAGAAGAAAGTTTTCTTTTAACTCTCAAATTATTGATCTCATCACATTTAAATCTGCCAGAAGTTACAGCCTGATCAATAAATCACTGTAAACCCTTGAGCTTGCCAGGAAGCATTACTCCAGGGTTTATCTTCCTTATGGCAAGGCCTATACTGCCTCACGAAAGGCACTCTTCGGTTGTGGGCTAGTCTTCACGACCACTCAGCACGTAACAACATTTTCACTGCAGATTTCTTTCTTTTATCCTAAAGTGGACTCCTCCTTAAGACTCAGCCATCCATGCACACACTGTGTGAGCAGTAAATAAGTCTGCTTTGTGGGTAACTACAGTTTCCTGTTCCATTCCTTCTCTTTGGGAAAGGATTCCTTACAAGATGGAACCAGAGTTCTCCAAATCTAAGAATTCATTCCAACAAAACACCAAGACAAAATCCGGAATGAGAAGTATTTCATAAATCATATCTAAAATCAATTAAGAGCATCTAACAAATTACAACCCAGAACTGCAAACAGATGTGTATATGACTCATCTCATATATTAATGTACAATTAATTTTTTTCTGAAGTACTTGCAAAAAAAAACCTAAAAAGGAATTTATAATAATTTAGTTACTTAGACAGTTGGGGGAGTGAGGGGGAAACAAGCCATCTCACAAGCCCTTTGACATCTTGTTTAAAAATACGTAGTTAATTTACATCCTCGCACTTCAACAGACAAACATGAATATGAATTAAGACTGAAGCTTTAAACAGTATACATCAATTTATGAAAGAAATAGCCTCACCAAAAAAACTGAACCCCATAAAACATTGAAGACTAACCTTAAACATAACTAAAATAAAATTCAATAATAAACTAACTCCTGCCTATAACAACACTGAGTTTTAGAACTGAGAACCAAGATATAGGCATTTTTGTGAGAATGGAAGGTTTAAGTTAGTAGCAGATATTTTGAACTATATAATTCTATTTGCTTTTATAGGAAGGATCTCCAAAGTTAATTATCCTTTAAAGAAAGGCCTACAGAATATGAGAAAAATACATTAGCAAGCAATCAAAACAAACGTATTTTAAAATACTACAGCATTAACATAACTCACCGGTACTATAGTATCTTTTAAGTTCCGTGCGTCTGATGTCTTTCAGTTGATTGTACTTTTTCTTTTTCTTTTCCTTGTCTGGAGCAGTTTCCTTTTCCCCAGGAAATTTACAGTTGTCTTCAGAGGAACTGATTTGCTCCAAAATAACTTTACTTTCATCATCTTTCTCAGAAGGGGTTTTGGAAACAGGAGATTCAGGGGAATTGGCAGAGACAGTCTCAGTGGTTTGTTTGACTTGCCTTTTCTTCTTCAAACTGTGCATAAAGAAAAGAAACCCACATTAAGATTTAGCCAACCTCTAGAGACAAGTTAACTCACTTTCTAAATTGATCTTCTTAAGAAGTAATTTAATATCAGAATTCCCTACAACCCTTTAAAAATCACACACTTGGCATCAGTAACTTGGTAACTAAGATGATCCTACGCCATACTCTTTCTTCCATTATATCATAATTTCAAGGATACCTTTTCAAGAATAACAAAAAAGGTAGTAAAGTTTTTACTGTTGTTTACTGAGGAGAAGGAACAGGGAAAAACAAACAAACCATTGAAAAGCTGGGGTTTTTTAATAGGACCACACATCTAAATGTAAAAACAAGATACTGACTTAATGTTTTCAAGATGAAGCTTGGTATAAAATAAAATGTCAGATCACAATGCACTATAACACAACAGCTAACAAAAATTCCACAGTCCACTGCTCCTGCTTCATAAAACCATCTGTTCTCATATAAACTTGTTATTGTTTTTCCATTTTGTCCAAGGTTATCTCCTAGAGGCCACTCATGCTACTCCACAGCTGTCCTGGCACAACCCACACTAGCTGGTATTCCAAGTTGACACCCAGGAGCTCCTTCTGCAACATTATCAATGTGGCCACAAACTACTTGTGCCAGAACATTTTCCAGCTGCCTAGATTTCTTCTGAGAGAAATCTTGATGAGCTGCCTATAAATCTTCCAAGTTATCCCTATAGCAACAGGAGTATTTTCTTTGTAGAAGACTCCTTAAAACACAGTTCAAGTGAGAAAGATGCTTCAAAAATCCTAAAACAGAATTTTCTGCTAAATCACCATCTACAGCACTGAGTTAGCTTAGTGAGAGCGAAGACTGACTTTATGGGTTGAGGGTCACTGTCACTAAAACAGTTCCCAGTTAATCACTGACTCATACCATCCAAATTGAAAAACTAATCTATCTAATGGTCCTTCTCTTCAGTACACTAACTTCTTGGTTACAAGGTACCTAAGGGAGTGAGTAGTATACTTATCTTGTTGATGTCAAAAACTTTTTTTTGTGCACAGGAAGAAATATGCATAGAAAATACAGACAACCAGTGAGTCACCATAAATGGGAAAAGGTTACATGAGCTCACAGCAGTAGCTTACGTAAGTGAAAACTTAATACATTGAGTTAGTATATGCAGGAATTTCAGAGATTCTTCCTCTACCTTTTATGTTTATATGCTTTTCATCTATTCTTTTAGACTACAACACAAAAATAAATACACAGAGAAATTGCAAATTTTAGAAAGACATTTCAGGCTACACACCTTTTTTAAAAAATAAAATATTAAAACCAGTTCAAAGTTTAGAATGTTTAGACTGAGAAGCGTCAGTTTCTCAGACTACATGTGACCGACACTCTCCAGTGAAACACTTCAAAATACTGTCTTACAGTGTCTATCACCCATGTATGTATACATATTTCTTTCATGCTTCCCAAAATAGGAAGATTCACATCCTGCAGCCAACCCAGTAAGGATGCTGTGTTCCCCATTCATTCAAACCCACAGATCTGTAAGACAACTAGTAGTAGTAGCTCATGCTCTGCCCAACAAGGGACAGTTACTGTATATGAAATTTATGGATTCAGTCCTGACTACATATGAAAACACCATACGGGGATTTATAAAAGTGACTACATTTATATAATAAATGAAGCGTTTAAAGTAAGTGTTAAACTAGACTAATGAAAATTTGCATATGCAAAGGAGACTTATTTTTAACTAATAAGCCACAGTCCTTATGAAAGGCTGCTATAGCAATCACAAAACATTACAAACAGTTTGCATGCACAATGTGTAGATTTAGCTCTAGTGTAAATCTTGGCAACGCAGCCCTCTACACTGAAATGGCATATTCCTACCATGGTTATACCCAATTACAGACCTCTAAAGGAGCCACATTCCTGACTTTTGACTCTAGTGACTCAATGACCTTCCTGTGTGTGTGCATATCACAGGATACCCAAATCACCTGCTTCAGTAGATGAGAACTAGCAAGGATCCACTGGCACCCCATTTCTACTCACACTGTATCAGAGACTTCTGTCTTCAGATTCACAGTCTATTCGTTTTGACCACAAACTCTGTTAAGTAAGCTTTCTGTAATATGAATGTAGTATCTCAAAACAACAGAAGAGCCACTAATGGAAACATAGAACACTTTCTGGCAGGGGGAAAAAAAGCATGAAGAGAAAAACCTCTCTGGAGGTCAACAGTCCTTCTGACAATAGTAATAACTTCTCTCAGTACTTTCCTTAAAACATTCTCATTTGAACTGGAGTTTTCTAAGATGCCCCCGGCAACTTTTAGAATAAAGAGCTAAAACAGAAGTGGTCCATTAGTGATAGAAAAATGAAAAGCAGAAAGGAGAGTCTGAACTGACCCACTGCAATGCAACTGACTGGTTCTCATTCTCAGTGTTTAATCTTGCTGCATTCCCCCTGGTGGCTCATTACACAACGCATAGCATCCCCAGCACACTGCTGCTGCTGTGAACGGACAGCGCCACCGGCATCTTTCAGGTACAAGTGATCAAGAATCTGGGGACTCCATAATTTCTATTCCATCCCCATGGCAGGTAACAGATTTTCAGATGGTGCCAAGCTTACTCCTCCTGCCCACTGCTCTGTTTCAAGGCCATGACCATTTAATCCCAAAAGTGGTAACCTTGGCACTAGGTAAAAAGACCAAATTAAGACCAAGTATCCATGACATTCCAGACAGGATCCAGAGTAACTGCAACTCTGCCTAGGGTTATGATCTCTGCTTGTAAGATGCTTCTTCCAGAGGTTTCTAAAGGCTGGTAAAAATTACCCAAACCCCTCCAATTCACCACTCCCGAAAAGCCTTGCCTGTAATATCCCAAGGAACCAAAACAAGCTTTCAACAGCATTTAAAGCCATAATGGTAGCCTCAAACCTACTATGCTTTTTGACACTATGCACCCTCTTAATAAAGCAAAGCCCTGTATACACACGAGGCAATTCATTATTAATGCACACTGGTACAGTGCAGCATAGATTGGGCTGTGAAGAGCACAGCTGGAGGGTTTACTGCATCTTAAACTCCATCTCCTTGAGGTACCTCCTTGAGCCTCCACTCACCCTTCTCTCATGCTGACCTGTATATCCCACATAAGCTGCCAGTCCTTCTCCCACTCAGATTTCAAACCCATCACCTCCTAAAGAGGGTGGGGGCTGAAAGTCTAATCTACTCTTCTCCCAGCTCTCGGGTATTTCCCAGCTTTCATGACAAGAGCTGCTACGAACAACGGTTTTAAGGACACGATTTGTTGAATTATTTCTTTTTTCAACTACTTTGGAAGATTTTGAGTGGGTTTGTTCAGTTTCTAAGGGAATGTCTGTGAACAAATCCAACATTCAGTTTTGTCCGAATAGTTATGAAAGTAAAAGGGAGCTGAACAAAAAAAAAAAAATTAAACCCCTCAGTTTGATCTTGTTCTGCAATTAAATCAGCCTTTCAGGCAAAAAAAGATGCATAAAGTGAATTCATAAAGTGTTGCTGCAGAAAATGCTTGGTTTTCAGTATCACTTGATGGATATGTTGTGTTCCACAAAGAAAGTTGCTGGGGGAAGAAACAAAAAGAAAGAAATAGGGAGGGCAGGATAAACAAACATCTCATCTTTAAAAACACTCCTGTTTATGAAGAAAGTCTTACACATCTGTAATTTCATTTAGACACCAGATAACATTTTTCAAGCTAGTTGATTCTGACAGGCAAATAATTTCTTCTGACTTTATACAGAGGGATCCTTGCCCAGCCCCTCAAGCACTTATTGAGCAACAACGAGCAAGCCATTTTCTAAGTTTGTCCAAATACAAAGTTTACCAGCAGAAGCAAAACTTACTGCAATTAAAATATCATTTAATTTAATAAAGATTAATGATCTGAAATGGACACAATCTCAGAGTAGGCAGGTAAAAATGCAAGGTTAGCAGTGCTTACTTAAATTAATTTGCTGTTTAATACCTCGGGCACTGACTTACAGTAAAAGAGCTAGGAAAGATTCCAAGAAATGGCCTACTTCATCTTTCAGACCCAACTCTACCTGACTGCCTATGAAAGGCAAATAACTAGTTTTTAAAATAAAACAGCCTGAATTTCCCATTACACTTACAAGGTAGGTGGTTAGGGTAAAAAGAAAACTGCTCAGAGAAAAGAGGGGTGATTTTATCTGCCCAACTTCCACTAGAAACTACAGCCAGGAAAGCAGCCAGTAAAGCAATTCTGACACTGAGACCATAAAGACATGGAAATCTGACAGTAACTTTTTTTGTAGAAATTTAATTTTGTTTTTTATTCAATAGATGTGTCTAACAGACAAATCAATAGGATCTCATTCAGTACATAATATCACAGTCAAAGAGCACTCGGTCCTCATCAGAGAATGTTCTAAAAAACTCCTGTGATAGTAAGGCATGTTTTTTATTATTTATTAGATAATAAAGATCATACACCATGTACAACTCTTGCTTTAGAAACGAAAGCATCTAATAAAGTGGCCCTCCAAAAATATAAACAAAAGAAGGGAGAAGGGAGAAAAAAATCTTTTTATCTTTCAGCTGACAAGCTGAAGTTTTCCTTTTCAGAAATTTTCCACAATGTGCATCCTCTAAAATGTGCCTTCATATCTGGCGTGCAATCATCTTAACATCCTGCAGAGCACAAACAGATCATGTGACTCAAATACCATTTTTTAAAATCTATTTATGTGGATATACAACAAGATTAGGAAAAACCCCTTTAAAACACTTCAAGCACCTTAATCTGATTTGTTCCCATTAAGATTCCTTTATATAAAAACGATATGTAACCCAATTATTTACTTCAGAATTAATAATATTAATATTAATTTAAATCTCTGCACTGATTATAATATCTACTAGTTTCTTTAAACCCTCCATGCCTTTCTCCACCCATCCAGAAGAGCTAAATTAATCAAATTCATGTCAAAAAAAACCCCATGCCTACCTACAGAAATCTGACAGCAAAAATCTCCATTAGTCACCCACTGGTCTGATCTTAATCAGCCATTCTCTCCCAGCCAGCACAGATCACCCCTGTCCCCTTCACCCAGCTCAGTGCCAGCATGACTCAGCCAGCACCAGGCATGGCTGTGCTCTCATATCATCTGATGGAACCTGAAGAATAAGCAAATCTCAGACAAAATGAATCATTGCTGCTTGCAAAGCCAAAGGAAGTCAGACTGCTTGCCAGACCATAACACTTCACCCAGACCCACCCAGTGCGGCCACTTTCACTTCAGCATAGAAACAAATACCAAGCCATTCACCCTCAGAAATCTTCCTAAAAGTGAACAGCGTCCACCCCGCAAGGAAGCACGCTCCATGGAACACCAGCCATTTCAGGCTGGCACGTGTCCTGTTTTGGAAACAAGCAAGCCACAAGGCTGTATGTTTACTATTAAAACAGACTATTAAGGCAAATGTAAGGGAGAGAACACATCTTATGCCAGATATTTAAAGAACTAACCACAGAGAGGAAACAACTACCAAAAAATCAGTTCTGAAAAAGTTATCAAGGACAACTGTATGGTTCCAGTATGGTGGTTGCAGACACTCAGAAGTGTCCATAACCTGGTCATTCCAAAGGACAAAAAACAACTCCTGAAAGCTCTGATATTAGTAGCACAGGTCAAAGCTGGAAATTTCCACTTTTATTGGAACTCCTGTTACTGACTGACAGCAAGTACCAGCACCATGCTTCACAGATGGTCAGCCAGCAGCAATGATCAAGAAAGCTGGCATGCCCCAGAGAGTTAAGTGCTATACTGACAATCCAGGGTATGTCTATTTTCTTCTCAATACTGCCATTAGCTTAAAAACCAAGTCACTACATCTGTTTTATCATCTGTGATGTGGAGGGAAGGATTTGTAGTAAAGTTGTTCTGAAATTTTAAAGACACTACACTTTCTGATAAAATGAGTTCTTAGATTAAGTAAAATATGTTAGTCTCCTCTCCCCAGTTTTCCGACTTAGATTAGGGAATTTTATATATCCCATCTAACGTATTTTATGTTTATTTAGGGGGTGGGAATAATCCCTGTTTCCCTGGGTAAAACTCAAAGAGGGTTTTGAGCTGTCAGAAAGGCTTTGTTTTCCTAAATTTAAGACCACAGGGTTCCCACACACCTTAAAAAACTTTCCATTTTCAAAGGCAAAAGTACCCCCATCTTTTGTGTTTACTTAGCAAAAGAAGTTATGATGGAGTCAGTACTTGGTTGCTATGACAACAATTTAATAGAATCATTTCCAAGGAAAAAGGATTTTCCTTTTAGGAAAAGGATTCTGGAAAGCTATTTTGCTTGCTTTAGACATCTATTTGATTCTCTCCCTTATAATGTTAGTTACTGCAAGCTCTCAAAGAACAGCCTTAGGCAGAAGGCAAAATGAAGAAATCTTGCCCTTCGGAGGATTCCTTTAACTTTGCCAGAAGTTCACTTAATAGGCTTATTCAATTAGAGCAGCACCACAGAACTATTTTGTCATAAATACCAACTTGATTCTTAACACACTCCCGTCGTGCTCCTCCTGCTTTCTGCTGACAGCGCCAGATACTCTCTCCTACTGTGGTGTTCATTCATCACCCCAAACAGCTCCTACACATTCCAGGAATTCTTCTGAAAGTAGCTCAGCAAGACATTTTCCCTGCATTGAAGCCCTGGCAAGGGAGGGATGGCCCTGCCCTGTCACCTCCAGATAGTGCTGGCTCCCAGCCATTCTCCCTCACTTAATGCCAGCCCCTCGAACCACCACTCCCCTCCACATCAGCTGAGTGAAACTGCCAGAAGGGGAACTGCAGTTACACAGCAAAGGAGGATGTTACAGAGAAGCTGCACAGAAAGAGTCACACCACAGTAAACTTATTTATTCTGATGAGGGCAATAAGCTCATAAGGCTGGCTGACACACATCTCAAGTTTCTCCAAAATTTTGATAAACTCCTCACTCTCTGCCTCAACTGAACACGCTTCATAAAACTCAAACTCCATGACAAAAATAAGAAGGCCCTTTAAAATTAGTATTTAATTAACATAGGGAAACAAAATGCAAGAATTGAGAACAACCCCAAAGACAACAATAGGGTACATGGAAAGCTCTGGGGGATGTGTGCTACTCCATACAGTGGCTGTTCCACACCCACTTTCTCAGATCACCTATGTAACAAAATTTCCTGATAATAGAAAGCAGTTTTAGTATTGATTAAACTGACTGAAAACAGAAAAGAATTTAGTGCTCAGTGACTCAAATAGCAATAAACATCTGCAAGGAAGCAATAAAACAGTAGGTGAAAATCAATGGTCATTTAAAGCAAAACCCACAGGAAACATGCCACACATCGTGCAGCAGTAATGTAGCTGGAACCCACCTCCAGGAAAAAAAAGGTCAAGGAGTGCTAGCTTAATATTTCTTATATGAGAAGTACCAAAGATACCAAATTAAATTATTTCAAGAATTACATCCAGATAAAAGTGAAATGCAGATAAAAATAAATAGCTTAGGTATGCTGTTTGCCAGAGATGTAAAAAGGTACAAAGAGCCAATATGAAAATTCATCATGGCAGGGCCACAGAGAACACAGTGACAGGGATACAGTCTTTCAGTTTTGGTGGTTTGGTTGGTTTCTTTTGGTTTTGGGGGCTTGTTTGTTTTTTTTCTCAGAAGGCATCTACATGGCAAACTGGGCAGACTCTTGAAGGATACCTGCAGGCTCTCCCTTTTTTTTTCCCCACCTCTCATTCTTGAGCATCTGTGCCTGGCCTCCAGCAGAAATCGAGAATGGTGAGTGTAACGGTAACAAGGAAAAAAGCAGAGCAAAAGCACAGCAAACCTCCAGAGCACAACACTATTTGAGGAGAAGGAGACTTATCTCAAAGCCTGTAACTCAAAGAAGCACCTTTAACCAAGCAAAAGTACCAATACGTTAATTAATTTTTCAAAATTGGATCACTCCCCCATTAGATCCCACTTGGCTGTGCTACCACTGGTGTCAACACAAAAGGAGAAGGCTGTAAGCAGAGGCAAGACTGCTCCTCCAAGCAGGCACTTCGCTGAGATGGAAGGGCTTGTCAAGAAACAGCCTTGGCTGGTTGTTCTCTGTTATGTTACTTGAGATCAGTAAAAAGAGGATGCCAGAAAGCCAAACCAGGCACACACCACACCATGCCAGCAGTGGTCATGGCAGATTCTTCCCACTTATCCAGGAAAGGTGCTTTGATGATGGGAAATTTTCATAAACGTTGGCACTCCGGGGGCCAGAATATGGGCAGCTTTCCCTGCCGCAAAAAGGAAACAGTGACTCTGCTTCTCCAACAGCAGCAGAGACAGAATAAAGTGGTTTTTTCTCCATAAAATGGATCTTAATATTGAGTAAGTTGACACAACTCAGTAAGTGAAGTCATCTGTCAGTGTTTGCTGACCAAAAGGATTGGGGTGATCCAAAAGTGGCTATGGTTGAGAAGTCAGTGACCAAAGTCAAAAAATTCAACAGTTTCTTTATTTAAATGACCAATAACGGAGATATCTTAGAGAGGGAGGGGACTTAGATTTAAAGTTCCTGTCTTTGCATTAGCCTTTGCTTTTCTTAAGAAAGTTATTTTGCAAATTACCATTTAAATGTCGAGCTGCCCTGCATCACTGCACCAATCTCTATGGCATCAAACTATCAACTTAATACAGCTGTAAACAAAAGTAGTTTAAAAAAGAAAAACACAAAGAAAAAAACCACACTTTCTCCTTTATATTATTAATGGGCAAGGCCAAGGTTTTTTTTCTTTTTAAAAAAGGCACCAAATTGAAGCCAAACTGATGGCTTTAAATGCTAACTTTCATAATAACACCAAAATTATCTAAATGTCACCACATATTTCTCAAGGATTCTGTTAGTAACAGCTGGAGATCACAGTATAAGAGATTCTGTGCACAGGCCTACAAACAGGTTGAAAACTTATCCATTCAGGAACAAATTTACAGCAAAAAGCTCTGCAATGTGAGGGAAAAAAGGTTTTATTTAAACTATTTCAGAGTAAATGCTAAAAACAAATCTCAACCACTCAACTGCATATCTCATTTCTGTGTTTGCATTCATTGTCCTCAAACACTTGCAACCTATTTTGCATGTTGAGCAGTTTAATGGCTTTCCTGAACAGACTTCCCATGAACTGGCATGCAGCACAGAAGAAATGTCCAAGTACACTTAAGATCTTGTTACATGGATTAAAGTTCTGAAAAGACACACAGCCATGCTGACATGGGAAAAAAAAAAAAGAAATCTGTAGTTTCAGTGTTTAGAATAATGGCTGATATTGTATCATATAACAGATGTTTCATAACTGAGAATCATGATCAATCTACACTCAGAATAGATGCCTGCATCATCTTCTTGACAAAATAATATGGCACCACCCTTTTAATACTGTAGTGAAAAGACCATTAACCAGAGGTATAAAGACAAAAAGACAGGGAGAGCTTGTCTATGTGGGACAGTCACATGGCAGGCATGTACAAGTGCAACTGCTAACAAGCATAGACCTTAAAATGAGAATTTGACATGGTCTGATATTTTCCAGCAGCCATACCATTACACTAGTGTAGTAAGTCCTCAATTGCACTTATAAGAGATAAAATATGTATTAATTACTACATCTTAAAACGCCTCTGTGGGTTTTAGATCAAATATTATATTATATCATATCATATCATATTTGCATTTATTTTTGCCTGAATAATAGTTTGAAGTTTTCCATTTTCACTTCAGCTGAAACTTTTAACCTGCAGTCAAAATATATTTGGCTGGAAGGTGAAGAAGCAACTACTTCAGGGAAAATGAAAAATCAAAAAGTAAATCCTGCCTTCTGTCAGTGTGATGGAAGATGGGTCAACAGGAAGACACAAGAGGCTCTGCTCTATGTCCATGTTCTCTGGACTCTGCAAGTCCAGGAGGTCTCACGGCACTTGAGGCAGTAGCTGAACTAGAAAAATAAGCTGAGGAAACCAGGAAGTTACAGTGCTCCTGAATTGAATCCTGTAAGGCAGCCCTTCTGCTTAGCACCAAGCAGCCCCGCGCCTTGCAGCAGCACCCAGGCTGCAGCACACCCAGGAGGCTGCGTGCTGCCGCCTCCTCCCTGCAGATGCAGGGCAGGAAGGTGGGGGGAAGAAGCAGGCCAGGAGCTATCTTCAGCCTCCTGGCATTTTCAAGGACAACGACCTCCTACCAAATCCAGCCAGATAAGGGAGGTGCTCTGTGACATTCTGTCCTGCTGCCTGCCATTATGCCCATTAGTCCATTCCCTTCTGGGCTGGGAAGGAAATCTTCCTGGCATGCTGGGTCCTACCCCTGCTATGGCAGTTGGATAGGGAGCTGGCTGGCCTCCCCTCCCCTCCCCTGTGGTGCTCTGGCACTTCTCCCTGCAGCCACAGTGCTTTGGACCTGCTCCCACCACTCGTGACTGGACAGCTCAGCTCCTACCAGCATTTCATTGTTCTGTAACACCTAACAGTAAGGTTCTTCACATGAATAAAATTGCTCAAATGCATCTGTCCATGGGACCAGAGTCATATGCTGTAGTTTTGGATTGCCAAAAATGAAAAAATAGTTTTGGCAGTATTTATAACACAGAACATCTCCACAACAACAAAAAATCCTTCTCAGCCTCAGGCAAGCAGAACTGCTAAATGCAGCACCTGCTGTGGTCCAGGTGGAAAGAGCAGCATCATCTTTTTAACATTTAGTTCACTAACAGATAGTGAACATACAGATAAATTTTCTGCTTGAGGATATTTGACTTTTAAAGAATGTCTGATTGAAACATGTGATTAACACCTTCAAGCCATTTATTTATAGAAGCATTACTGAAAGTAAAAATCCATGACAGAAATGCACTGTTAGGCCAAAACCATAATATAATTTAAACTAAGCTTACCAGTGATTGGCTAGCTGTTAAGCTTACACCTACTGAAATAAAAATAGCCAGTCCAGAAAAATAGTAGCAAAAGCCTGAAGTTATTATCAGTATACTAAGTGTTATACAAGACAAGTTCTCTGTGCCAGAAACCTCCGTCTCACAGGAAAATACTCAGTGTATTAAGACACCCAGAGAGCTGATTTATGGCTCATTTACATTACAAAGGTTTTCCAGCATAAGGACAATTATCTCCCTCCTCCCCAAATTCCCAACCATGCTGCTCTTCTTTGGATTTTCTCTCACATAAATCAACAGGAGGAATCCCACAGATCTCAGTGGAATAACATGAGAGACTTAAAGCATAGGTAACATACATCTTCAAATCTCAGATGATCCTAGGAAACACTCCTTGCTCAGACTACAGAGTAGGACAGAAAAAAAACCACCAAAAACCTACACTTACAACTCACCTCCACATAATCAGATTGGCAGGCGCAGGGTGGAGTAGAAGAAATCCCTTCCAACACAGTCTGGAAGCTGGATTAACACTGAGGGCATGAGAGTTTACCATAGGGAGCCTAAGGCCACCAGGAATATCCACACAGCCTCTTACCCTGTTCAAAGCCCCAGAGCAGAGGCAAAAAGCTTAATTTCCTTGGGGAGGCAAGAGTGGGGAGCCCAATGCCTAGAGGCATGCAGCAAAAACTGCAGAACATGCAACTAGTAGCTCAGACACAGTGCAAGCAGACAGGTATCCAGTGTACCCACAGAGGACCCACAGTATTTCCTCTCTTACCAACAGAACTCCCGTAGTTAGCTATATAGTGGTTTCCAGTCTCTCAGACAGAGGGGGAAAACTGCCCCTTTCCAAAAGCATGTTCCTGCAGGTGTCATTCATACCTTTCCCCTTAAACATGCAGCACCCTACCAGAAATAGACTATACAATGTAGCTTGGTACATGGCAAAACCATACAGGCAAAAGCCTCCAATGACGGCAGATACAAAGGCAGACAATTTTATTTGTGAGCCAGAAACACCTTCCCTGAGGTGGCATGTCTAACTTCTTATCAACCTGTGTCTTCTTCAATCCAGCAAACTCTAACATAGCTCACAATGCTGACTGTCCTCCTTCTCAAAATACTGCACAGCCCACTCCCTACTACCCGTAGTACAAAACACAGGAGAGCTGACCAGGACTGCTGCCAAAAGGAGGTAAGACACTTGCTATTTCTCAGAGCATGAGCAAAAGATGATTAACAGCACCACTAAAAAGTCAGTACCATTAGGCATCTCTTTAGGTGGCTGCTTCTGGAAGGAGCCTTCATGCTGGAGCAGCTCAGCGATGACAGCTGTGTCATCCATAAGAGACATGGCAAAACTAGAAGGCTGAGTGTGACCACCTCCTTTCAGTAGCATCTTACACAGCATCACTTTAAGATCTACCATGCAACCAGACTTCTGCCAAGTATTATGCTACATTTCCACCAGTGTTTAAGCTAGACTTAATTTTAAAAAAGTTCACTGGGGTTAAGCAGAATTTTATGCAGTAGATACAGAAAGCACCTAAGAACAGAAGAGAACACACATCTGGGAGGCTGAAAGGACAAGACCATATCTGCAGAAACTACAGAAACAGTGCAATTTAAAAATGTAGTTATATCAGATACAGTAAGAAGTCTGTACACCTCACTTATCCAGACAGCCACCTTGTGAAGCCTACAAATTTTATCATTTTTAAGGTATGTCTTTAAATCCCTCCAAGAGTGAAAAGGTAAATGGCATGGCCCACCAGGAACCACCACGGCCCACCCCTCAGTGCCTGGCACTCCCAGCTGTAGGCGGTAGGGAAGGAAGTAGAGGAAGACAAATTACATTGCAACTATGTTAATAACAACTCTTATCAAAACTGCACAGATGTCTACATCAAAAGGCCCATCGTGTAACTATTTATGTTCTACAAAGAAGGCTAAATAAGTTTATTTTTAAAAGCTGATAAGAGACACCCAAAGGTCCCTTTGGGAAAAGCAAATTTAAGGTCATTGCGTGCTTTTGTCTAACAATCCAACCTTACAAGAATCTTGCAATGTGAAAAATTGTGAAATTACTGGTGTGACACAGTACATTTGAAGAACTAAACTCTTTTCTCTGCCTAGTCTGCTCTCCAACAAATCAATGCTCTCAAAGAAATCAAGAACATAACAAAACTCCACCTTTCTTCTCTGTCCTAAAAAAAGCCTCTTCATACAGAGGCCACACTGTTACCCAAGTCTCACTTCACATGCAGGGGGAAGTGAATGGGTGAGGAGGTTAACCATGCTTCCTGTCTTACACAAGCTTTGTATTTCCATAAACAGCATTTGTGGTACTGGAAAGTTTTAAAGAAGCCTGAGCAAAGCCTCAGGGCTCCATTAAACACTTTCACTAATTCTGTTACCACTAACAAAATTCTTCTTCAATCCTAAATGACTCCACTACTCTTGAGGATGAAAGCACTGGAAAGAACCAATACTTCAGAAATCACTATCTTGTTTATGTTTCCCAGGGGAAGCAATCACATTGGGAATAATTCTGTGATTTAAAGACTAAACAGAAAATAGTGATTCATGCTCTTTTGCTGAATTCTATCCTGCACCACAGAATTACAAGACTGCTAACACAGAAACCTCGGAATCCAGAAAGCAACTCCAATGTGAGATGAAGAAACAGTTCCCAAGATAAACAGCTGTTCAACTTTTCCCAGGCAACACTTCAGAAAAAGCAGGCTCAATTTCCCTCCCAACTCTCATTCTCTACATTCACATCTGTGATAAAAAGAAAGCTTTATATATATATATATATACACACACACACACTAAGAAGTTTTTGAGCAACAAATAGCAAGTGTCTCTCAAGCATCTGAAGGACCTGACCAACCTCCCAAAACTCCATCCAACAGTTCCCAGTGATGCTGTCTGTGAAATTCTAGACATTTTTCAACATCTTACACTATGACAGTTGCAAAGGGCAGCTAAAATACTGACCTACAGCACAGGAGACAGAAAGTCTGCTAAAAACATTGAAACCCCTCAAGCATAAGTACCTGGAAGGTAAATCATAATACTGTATGTTTCAGAAAATATTTTATGGGTTTTTTTCAGCTATCCACCATAGCAAATCAACTATCCTGCACACACACCCCCCTAAATAACAGAGCAAATAATAACCATTGCACCCCATAAATCTGAAGTAGTGATATATTCAGCTTTTTCTTACAAAATAGAATGCCTCAGGCATACATGATACTGCCTGAAACAATGTGAATAAAATGTGAATAAAATGCAATACTGTTATTCAGTTTCAGTAACTGGACTATGAGGTAATGTTTATATATCTGGAAACAGAGTTAAGGTATTTTCATTGTACAGATGAACTGAAATGACGTATTATTTCCTAGAGCCATTTAAAAAATATTTAAGCATCTCCAAGATCTTGGCTTGACTATTCTTCACACCCAAGATAAACCTCCATGATGGTTTGTTTTAAAAACAATGTGTGGAAAACTTTTCCTCCTAAAAGCAAAAAAATAAATTATGGGTGCTACAGGAAACCTGAATAAACATCAACACGTTGGCTCAGCAGAATGAGAACAATTGCAAAGTGGCAACTGCTGGAGGAACAGTGAGCTGAGGAGCACCCAACACTTGAAGTCTGTTACACAGATATAATGAGTCTGGCCAACAAGAACAGCACCTAACAGAAAAACTTATGAAAAGGCCTCACATACATGAGATGCCCTCAAGGAAGTATCTTTGTGTATGTATTTCTTACCTAGGTTTTCCTCTGTCCTAGCCACCGCTGATGCCCTTTTTCCACACAGTCCCTCTGTGCTTACTGTGGTTTTATTTCATCATCTTACTGTGTCTAAATAGCCACAGGAATAAAAAATATGAAGTGCACAATTACTGAACATGGGAATAAAACAGAAGACAGGAAAAGTACAAATGAGATGCTTACAAATCTGACAGCTTGCAATAGGCAAAAGACCGACCAAGGGAATGACCACAGAGTATCAGAGCAAGGGTCTGTGCAAGCCAACATCCTGCCTCCAACAGCTGCCAAGAGCAAGGATCAGGGAAAAACCATAACAACATGACAAGTACATATAGTGTCTTCCCTAGCTAAGCTTTCCAGAATCTAGCTGTTTACAGCTCCGTGGCTATGTATCAATGACTCCTACTGCTGGAATTGTTGTGAATACTCAAAAGGAAAGCTACGGTTAGGTCATAACCAACTATGTGACTGAAAAGCTGTACACCATTTGTTGTATGGTTTTACTTATTTTTAAGTATTAAAAATAATTAGAAGGAAAAAAAGCTGTAAATTGGAGCTGGTAA
Organism: Promerops cafer; assembly: GCA_013398275.1. Classification (NCBI taxonomy): domain Eukaryota; kingdom Metazoa; phylum Chordata; class Aves; order Passeriformes; family Nectariniidae; genus Promerops; species Promerops cafer. The sequence continues at coordinate 2,656,085 of VZSE01006462.1, read as the reverse complement.
CAAGTAAACAACAACTGCAGTAAACACTTATATTTACCTTTAAATCTTGGGTTTAATGTATAAACCTTCATCTGTACGGATGTAAATTTAGGTATCTAAGCCAAGAACCCAACTGAACTTAAAACATGCTGTGAATTCCTTTATTTCCCTTAGATACTGACATCATAAGGAAACAGGAGGTGAGCATCAAGTTCTACAACTGGCTTCAGGTTCTGAAACAGTATTATGAACCTGGAGCTAAAGGGAGTCTCTGCCTACTGGGATGGCCTTTGGAGCATGTCCTAGACATTTATGTAGTTTTCTCAACACAATGATGGTAGCAAGATCAATGCAAATTCAATAAACACAAAAGCACCCAAATCCCAGTGAGAATATTTTCCCTAATACAAGTGCTTCATTTTCCGCTTCAGAAATCCTGCTCTCAGGGGTGACCAAAAGGAAACTGAAAACTAAAATTCGTAATTCCCCTGAAAACTATTAAGAAATCATTCAACATAAGTATGGTTTTTACAATTCATCTCCACACAGATTGTTCAGATTAAGGTATACACGCTGAAGACAAAACGATTAATAAAATTAATGTAAATATTTTTGGTCAACTTGTTGAAAAGCAGCGTTTTTTCAAATAAAATATACTTACTTCTTTTCCCTAAGACAGTAGTAGGGGTTGTACAAAGGATGGAACAGGACTGTACAAAGGACACAGGATTGTACAAAGCATGGAAAATGCTCAGTAACTTGCTCTGATGAATGCTGAGACCCAGAAAACTCGAACCTGAAATAGCCCCTTTTCCCATTCTTTAAAAAAACTATTCAAACTCTTCCCTTATGAGTTCTCATATCCTTTAACTGCTTGTCCAAAGATATCCAGTATCACATAATAGCACATGTAAAATATATCCAGTAGCACACAACAGCACATGCAAAGCAATTCCACTTTCAAGCTGTACATTCAGCCTTCCAGACTACCAATTTATATCCAAGGCAATGCTTTCCATGTGATACACAATACTCATTTTGGTAGTTTCTTTCTAAATTAAGTTAAAATTTTAATAGCTACTCATTTTATGAGGTGAAGTACCCCTGAACTCAAGCCTACACAATGGGCAAGGAAAAACAGAGAGGTTCTGCATTCTGTGAGAGGGAAGATGCCCAGGCAGAGGGAAATATGAAGTTGTATCAGGGTTCATAGGCTCATAATCACAACAAACTGCACCAAATGTCACAGCAGAGTCAAAAAACATAGATGTGCCACTGCACATCTATTACACTGTGCCATCTATTTTTGGACTTGCTGAGTATCAGCACAGATGTATTAGTCCATTCAGGAGCCAGTGGCACAGAAGGCAACAGAAAAGCCTAAAAAAACATGGTTGGGAAAATAAGGCGAGAAAACTTAACTACACAGAACAGTCTTTAAGTAGGAGTAACAGTTAAATAAGGACCTATTGCATAAGAGAAATTTATGCTCACGTTACTCTTATACTTTCACTTCTTGCCTGTTAAACTCCTACGAGCTGTAACATTTTATCTACACAAGGAACCTAAATCACTCTTGTAAAAGTTTTGAAGACATTTCTATTTTGTTTGAAAAAAAAAAATCACTTTTTTGTTTCCTGGCAACCAAGGCAAAAAATAAGCCCTTTACCACAAAACACAGTGGGTAAAATTGCATTTGGTAAGAAGCAAAAATGGATGGGGAAAGTTTTATTTCAGCTTCACTTGCCACAGGGAGGAGGAAAGACTTGGGAAACTGAGGCACTAGGACCATAACTATCTGTAGTGGAAAAATATGATGGCTGGGTGGGTCTCTTCTACAGAGCAATTTCAAATATTTTAAAGGATAAATGTGTAAACAGTGCTAAATTTGGGGGACAGAGATGCAGACAATTTCATGTTCATCTTGATCTTGCAATTCAGGAGCTGGTTTGTCAGCACATATTTTGGGGTTCTCAAGCTAACCCTTCCGAGAATTGCAAGCATAACCACTCTGAGACCCACGCCTACCAAGAGCTGCCCAGGAGGCACCACAATTACACTACCCTGAAGGCCAAAAGCCACCTTCTGATGGGAAGTCACACACTTTGGGATGCTGGCACGGCAGCAAGGGAACTGTTTGTCCCGCTGCTCATGTTCACATGTTCCCTGGCTCTGCCAACAGAGAACCTGGGTTTCTGTTAGCAGGAGCTTAAGAGAAAAAGCATAATTTCTCATTTTTCAGTTGATGCTTTTTACCTTGTTAATATAATAATAACCTTTTCCCTCACATTAAGGAGATTTTCTATTAAAATTTGTGTATTTTCATTTATAGGTACTTAGTGGACTATATTATATATTTTATTCCATCAGCATTGAATCTAAACATTTTCTGCTTTATAATGAGAATATAAGCAAAAAGAGATCCTTCTTCTCAGCCCTGAGTGGAATCCTTTTCCCCACCCTTCTGACAAGAAGCACAGATTTTCCTCCTGCTGGCAAAAAGTCTAATAGATTTCCTGTTCTCTTCCTTAGTAAACAGAAGAGTCTTTTCCCATGAGCATCTGATCACAGGCAAAACCAACAAGATTAAAGTAAAGGTGAGGTGAATAGTCTTTGCTTCATGAGAATGTTTACTACACAAAAATTTAGGTTTTGTAAATACTCCTCTTAGACTCACAAAACATAACAGTAATAAGACATAAAGGGAAAAAAACAGTAATGGAAGTACAGAGGCACATGTGATTGGGAACCAGCTAAGGTTGCTCTTATCTTAATAAATGTGAGCCCAAGCTGGCAGGAAAAGCAACGTGTTTGAAGCAGCACACAAAACTTTATGAGAGGCAGAACTCCAGTGCTTAAATTTAAGGACAGAACAAGTTTCCACAAATTCTAAGGTACAAAACAACCCAAACTGATAGCAATGCCAAAGCATCCACCTGATTAAATTATGTGTCCCAATATGAGGCACCTAATCTGGTAACTTCTGTGTCAAGTCAAAATCTGACTTTTGACATCAAGTCAAAATTTCAAACAGTTTTACAAAAAAACAGGGACACTGTTGGAACTGTCTCTGTACTAAAGGCAATATAACCTGACAATTATTTTCAGGTATTCGCGTGACATTTACCTGGGACATCGTGCAAAGCATTTAAACTGTTCATCTGCAAGACCCTGTGGCACCTGTTTACTACAGGAAATGTGCTACACTTAGGATGCTAAATGTAAATTCAGTTCTGTTTCTGTCCCTAACTGCACACACAGACAATGTGCAGGAAGGAAAGCTGGGCATGACACCTACTGACAGACTTCAGCTTCTATTAACACATGACCTGAGGGTCTGCAAGGACATTCTTGTAAAAGTCATCCACGAGTTTGCTTAGAGTGGGGACTTAAGAGCCTACAACCTATATAAAGAAGAAAGACGCAAGCTAAGAGGGAAAGAGACAGGTAACTTCCCCAAAGTTACACACCAGCCAGGCGCTAATACTACAAATTGATTTTGCATCTTTTTGAACCTTGCTCAGTGTCCTACGCCCATACAAGACATGCTGCCCCTGTGGATTTTTAAAAGAGAACACTCACAAGATGACAGAGGAAAGCAGATTAAATACAATTGTCAAGGACTTTCCTGAAAGCCTCTTAAGGCTTTCCACTTGTTTAGCAGACAGCACTTCGAACACAAAACATTCTCAATACTAAAGCATCTTACTCAGACATCCGTCTCAAAGCCTGAGTCTTTAACACAAAATTACTTGTTCCTTAGTACAATCCCTTTAGCTACTTCTGCTTTATCCTTCATAATGCCTCCTCTGTTTTAGGTACCATTATCCATTTCCCCTTCTAAGAATCCCAAACTGTGACACACTGCCAACACCAACATAACTGCACTTCTCCAAATGGAAGGCAATTCAACAGATATTAGCACATGACCAAAACTTCCTCCAGTCTTTAGCCACCATTACACAGAACCTGAATAGCAATAAAGAAGCAGCAACTTTTCCCCACACTATTTCTAAATGTTGTGACAGGCATGTCTCTAGATGTCTGTAATGTACTAAGGCTACAGTTACCTAGTACTGATGGAGACAGGATAAAATTCTCCTCGTCAACAGAACAGAAAATATCCTTGAGGCAAAGATATTTTTTAAACCTGTTTCCTATCCCCTCCCAAGAGTAAGTGAGCTTTGGTTCTTCTTGTACATCAGAGCTCAGAGGTGATTAGAGACTTGCTAAATTAACGAAGATAAGTTATTAGGAAAGCAACATCACTTATTTATTAAAAATTACCAATCATGAATTCCAAATGATAAAAATGATTGACTGAAAAAACATTGCTTTTATTTACAAAGATGGTATGGCTTAGCCAGCTTACCCTTTCTTAGCTAGCCTTACCCTATGAGATAATACTACTTAATTTGTGCTTTATTTGAAAACAAACTTCAGGTTTAGACACACATATGTTTCATATATGCTTGTTTTCATCAACACTGTACAGGAACTTGATGCTGGAAGCTCAAATGCAGTGCAATTTGCAACTGAATACCCAAGAATAGTTTAATATTACAAATTAGAATTATAATTCAAGCTTCCTCTACTACTCAAAAAAATCACCACGTAAACATCAGGTATGCAGCACGGAAAGCACTTTCTGGACACATACTGCAGCATGGGTTTCATTTTTATACATACTTGAAAAATCATAAAGCTTTGTCAAAAAGGCAGAATAAGGAGCTCTGTATTTTAATCAACATTGGCATAAGCCCTGTAAGCTTACCGAGCAAAATAGCCTTGTCGCCGTTCCTTCTTCTCTTCCTTGGTCTCCATGATTTACAGTCAAATGGGCAAGGTGAGCAGCCAAGCGTGATGCTCTTTTTCCCGTCAGTACTTCATATCCAGGCAGACTCTCCTGTATATAACAGTTAAAAACAGGAAGTTCATAAATCAACATGTCAACAACACCTACAAAACCCAACAGGTTGTGGAAATACAACTGACCCAGTGACAAAGCAAAGTAAAACTTTAACCAATGTTTGCTGTGCAGTATCCATTTAGGATACAATGAGACACACCAATAAATACACTCAGCAGTGGAAGAGACATTTTGCAAAGCAGGTAACCCAAAGAGCAACATCAAGTTTTAAAACTCTGGAAAGATTAAACTACTTTCAAGTTTCTACCAAAACATCTTCCAGGTCTCATGTATTTCCTAGACAGGCAGATCAAGAGAAGCTTTGGAAATATATAGTACAAACAGAATAACCAGTAAGACATACATTGCTAACTTTGAATTTAAATTTTAAATTACTAAAAATACTGTAAGATTGTGAGAGACTTGAAAGTTTTAAAAACAATGTAAAGGAAAAAAAGAGTGATCTACATTCTGTTCAAGGTTTGACTGTTGTGACCAATATACAAGTTCAAACAACCATACAGAGAGAAACAAGATGGACCTCTGACTCTCCAGAAGAAATGTAATCACCTTGAAATAGGCAGGACTAGGGAAGGTTATCTAGGTTATCTGAGAAGTTAAAAAAAAAAAAGGGGGGAGAGACCAGTAACAGTGGTTTTTGACATGAAAATCACCACCTCTTGGCAGAATGCTGTACCAAGGCCCTTGGAAAACAGGAGCTGAGAATTTCCAAACTGCTTTATAATTACTGTAATTAACAACATGCCACATAAACTGCTGTCCAAGATCCCTGCCAAGATGTTTTATCATTTTCCCCTCCTCAACATACATTTAACCTACTCTGATGGCTTGTGCACATGCACAAAATAAGTTAACTTTAGAGTTTTTTATCAGCATTTCAGAATAAACCAGAAGTTATTACTGAACATTTTAGTCTGATGGGCTGTATAACAAAGAAATGGAAGCCACATAAATTATGATTCATAGCAAAAGAAGAAAAAATCCTCTGGGACCTAATCAGTTCCCATTATTTTCCCCTGCATTAAAAGATCACAAGCTACAAACTGCCATATGTCAACAAAAGAGATGATGCAGCAAAGACAGACTAATCTACTTGAAAAGCCCAAGAACAAATCATACTAGAGTCTACTGGAAATACTTGCCACAATTGTCTCTCCTTATTGATGGATGATTAGTCCACAGCATACGAAGCCCATTGCTTCAAAAGGCACCTTTTATAACTCATTAGTTTTGAATTCATCCAGTGCACCAGAAAGAATCAAGTTGCTCTCATTTTTACACATCAGGTAGTCTTACAGTAATGGGTACTCTTTAAATGGCAAATATCTGACATCTTTAGCTTTATGAAGAGAATACTATTTTACCTCTGCGAGGTAACACATGATGCAGGACACAGCTGGACACAGAAACCTACATGACAGAAGCGTAACAGCAGCATCAGAACAAACTGGCCTGCTCAGATGTTCAGCCTGCATGAAGATAGCACATACTTCTTGAGAATTCTGATGCATCTCTATCTTCCCTCTTGGGGCATGTTCTTAGATCTCCAGAGGATCAGAACTGGTGGCTTCATTAGCACTGCCTTTAGAGTTACAGTAAGTCTTTCAAAGTGTACAACTACAACCTCTACAGCGACTTACAAAAAGAACTCAAAGAAAGAGGAACCACTTTCCCCCCTTCACCTGCTTTGCCTGCACTGCACTGCAATGTGGCATGAGGGCACTGACAGGCCAGAGCTGAGTCTCACACTGACACCAAGAGCTATCAAATAGCCCCAAAGTATCAATATAGTATTAAACCCATGATCAGAAGGACAGCAGGACCCATGGGAATGGGAAGAGGGAAGAGTCCCTCACCTCACTGAAGTAAGATCAGTTGTGATGAAGAGAGGCAAGAGAGATCCATCCTCACTGCCTAATCCCGTGCGAGAATCAGTGGTATGCTCTTTCCACTCGTTCTCTTCCTCTCCCATGATCTAACATCCCCAGCCAGGGAAGTAACTGTCCAGCTCCAGGCTGGCAGACAGAGAACACTACTACCAAGGGAGCCAGGAGGAGAAACCCCTGCCTACCCACAGCCCTGCCAGGATCAGTGCCAGAGCAGCCACCCCCTGCTTCAGCAAAAAGGGCCACAAAAAAGGAGAGAGGAGGTTAAGCCGGGACTTAACCACAGATGCTGCAGGATGGGCCAGCACCAAACCAGCGAGGCACTGCTCAGCTCCCCAAGGGTGAGGGTTGCTGTTTGCTTTCATCAGTGCTAAACAAAGCCAGCAATGCCAACATGGGTATGGGGCCTGCTCTTCTCACATCAAATAAATGCAACTCCAAGTCCTTTCACATGGTGAGGAGGAATAAATCGAGAATTCAAAAAAATTAAATAATTATATTCATAACAGATGGGCACTCAGAAAATTGGAATGTTATCCACAGACCAGACACAGCAAAGGTATTCAGGCGATTTTTTTTTTCTTTCACTAATGAAAATATACAGTAACATCATATCCAGTCACCAATTAAAGTAAATTTTCAGAACAGCATAACTTAATGTCAGATGCCACTCTGTTGACCTAAAACTTATTTAGTTTACCTTCTTAGAAGAAACAACAGTGTTGCTCTAGAAAGACATATTAAACTCTAAAAATTATATTTTGAAAACATAGTACTAGAAAAAGCAAGCTGATTAGGAATGCTGACTTTTTAAGTTTTGAGTTTGCTTGTGTTGTTGAGAATTTTGTACTAGTTGCCTTAAAGGAAAATAAAGAGAAAACCTGACAGCTAGGAGGAACATAGCACAGCCTGCAGTAATTGCTACAGAAAATTAGTATTTAGTATTTCTGAGAGGTCCTTTTCAATTATAGTTTTTTTAAGCAGTAACAGCACAAAAGCCACATTTACTTTATAGGATGTCACTGACAATTTAAAGTTACATCAAAAAAGGCAAACCTACTCCACACTTCTCCCCCATCTGTCCTTTGGTATTTTACAGGAAAAAAAATCCAAGGTATTCTTTATCGCCTGCTTAAAATGTTATTAAGGCTGTATGATTAAAATGAATCTTGGTTTCCTGGCAGCTCTTTTCTGGTACAGATAAATACTGAATCAGCAGACTATTAAAAATGTACATATTTGGAGGATATTTATATGCTGAGAAACAGACAACTTACTCATATATCATGAGTTCAGTCCAAACTCAAATGATGACAAAGCTGATTTTATAAAAATTTCAGGCTCAGTTTAACCTTTTCTACACACTGAAACAGAAGTAGACTGTGAAAAGCTTATATTACATGTCTACAGCAATGCTAATTATTTAATTAGGCATTTTCAAGGCAAACCAAACAATGCGTTTCAGTAAGGAGCCTGTTAAAAATTCGCCATTCTCCAAATTTAGCCAGCGTCAGAACCTGATAATTAAATAAAGAAAAGAACAAAATACATAAACATACACTGTTCTTTCTTATTTTAGTCCCACTGCTCTGGGTATTTTAATTTATATTTACTCATTTCTGGATACTTGCTTTGTCTATCTAGTCTTGCTGCAAGAGAGTTCTAGGGATGTTACTGAAAATTTGAAGTAGGATGGCAATGCTCCAACAAGGCCAAAAAAAAAAAAAAATAGTTTTTTAAAATGTTATGATTACAGGAACAGACTGAACTGACCATGGATATCCACACCACTTCAACTGTCACCACACTCTCAAGACTTCCAGAACCTGCTTCCAGGTCCTGCTGTCCTCCCTGAAACCTGGCACTGCAGGACAGCAGCCTCCTGCACTGGTACATTCAAAGTAGCAGCAGAAGATGCTCTAAGTGCAACAGTAAAAAAAGGGAACAGAAGATAAAAAGTAAGTTAGTGTGTCAATAGAGCACCCTTTAAAGACTTTGATAAACTTACCAATTTTTCAGAATTATTTTTTCTCCCTTTTCCTTCCCTTCTCTTGCATGAAGAATAATGTAACTTGCTACTTGCCGTTTAAGTAGTTCACATTTTCATAAAACAAGAAAAAGTCCTGCTTGCTGTGCTCAGGGTGAGCACCCAGAAATCCTGTCTGCTGGCTCTAAAGTACCAACAAGCAATCTTTCAGTTGTGGGCATTACTTTCCAAAACCGTGCACGTGAACAGTACATCCAACAGCACAGCAATGCAGAAGCCCATGAAGCATCTGATTATTTTTAGAACATTCAGTGGACTTGATAGCTTTTCTCTGGCCATCTGTGCCCACTGCAAATCCTGGAAAAACATACGGAGAAAAAGAAGCATTCAAGATCATGCAATTCCTAGACATATTTTTCATGATCCTGTAGAGTCAACCGCTCACGAGGTAGGAAAATTATGTGATTCCCTGCTTTGCAAATGGGGAGCTGAACTGTAAGAATTACCTCCACATGCTCAAATGAGAACAGAAGAGCAACAGTAAGTTGCTCTTACTTGCAGTAAGTGTGCAAGTATCCTCCCAGTAGCTTTAATCCGGCCTCAATAAACAGCAGCAATGAGAACACGGGAGGAGATTACTTGGACAAGGAGATAGTTATTATTTCTGTGAAATTTAAACTGACTAACTTTGGAAACCAATAGCACAGTCTCAATTTTATCTGGCTTTGCGGGCATATACATAAGAATCATAGCTCAGATCCACAAAAAAAATAAAAAGCCTAACTCTAACCCCTCAGAGGATCCAGGCTCACTCAGCTCCTTTAGCAAGGAGCAAGTATGTAAAAAAAGCGATTAACTGACTTTAGGGAAACCAAGTCAAAGGTAGTGTATATGTAAGATATAGTGGAGCCTCATAATGTAAGATAAAGTGGAAACAATCGCTCTGTGAACAACAAGCAGGGAAGGTTAAAGGTCTACACACAAACTTTCCAGTTAGGAAGACAGAGCAGATGAAGGCACAAGACTCCCAGTAAGACAGCCAAGCAGACATGGCCACAGCAAGGATGCAATAGGGAGATCCCCCTGTGCTGAGGGAACAGGATGCTGCCCAGACACACCACGGAGCTCTCACCTGCTCTCTGGTACAGTGTCCCACACAACAGTAATTTCTTATTTTTGCTTCTCTATTATACCTCTGCCCCTGAGATTACAAACACCACACACATCTGTTCACAGCAATGCACACTTCCTATCACCTGCTGTAATACCAAGGTTCAAAACTGATCATATTCAAAGTATTACTAATGCTCTGGCTTAGGTCTACAACTCTGCAACAATGTCTTCTTACAAATAACAAGTCTTCTGGATACATGTGACAATTCTGACTCCTAAAAGATGCAGCACCAGAGATGACAAGGGTTACACCAATAAGCCAGTACTAAGACTAAAAAAAAAAGAAAAGGTATGTTTGTAGTAATTCAAGAGCAATATTAAAAACATCTCTCAAGTTGGAAGAGTAAGAAATTGTAGAACAAATCACAGATAGAAGGAGCTTCAGTGTATTAGATCTGAAATTGAACCCTTGGGGGCTGCTAGTTGTGCCTCCGATGAGCCTAAAACAGCTACCAGAGCACTGTGCAGATTCAAATAAATAAAAACACACACCATCTTTAAACATAAGGCAACAGAAATAGTTTAACATGGAAGAGGAGACATTTTAATTTGCTACTGGTCCTATAAATGCCTATTATTAAGCTTTGCAAGTCAAAACACTAATAGTAACTCTTGCATTCATTTCCATAGACCTATCATTTTTAAAACCAGGAAATTGAATGCAAACTTGCACTTTATGGGTTTTCTTGCAAAGAAAACTTTGCAGCATTTCATTAAAGCCTCACTGATTAACCAGGCTGAGTTCTACTGCTTTTAGGTTCTCCTAGGATATTTTACTTGGTGTAATAGAAAAGATAGAAGTTTCTGTATAAACGCTACAGCATCTCAAGATGAAACATAACAATTGTACAGCCAGCAAAGAGGAAAGTAAGCTACAATTTTTTTTAGTCTTTTCTTTAGGCAGAATGACCTAGGAAAAAGTGAGATTGGAAGTTTTCAGAAGGAAATAAAACACAGCACAGACTTAATACACTCAACAGAATGGACAGAAAAAATGTTTACTATAAAGCTGTCTGAAATATGGAATTATTTTAATACAATTATATAGTTACATTATAGTTATGACATATAGTACACTGTTAATTGTAAAGCAGTAATAAGCTCTACAAAGAAGTTCCAGTCCATTACATGTAACTGGAGGGCACTAAACTAACCCAGGAGATCTACTCCACCTGAGGGTCACTCAACCCTTGCTCAGGTGAATAGCCCTTCTTTATGCATTTAATCTTTGAAGTATTATGTCTGCCATGTTTTTTGTGACAAGGGTGCACTCTTAAAATCTACAAAAAATAAAAATACAAAAAATAAGAGACAGAAAAATAAGTGTGTAAGCAGAAGCAATTTCTAGACTTCTTGTTTATATTAAACACAGTACAGTCACAATTTCTGTGTCTCCAAATAGAGAGAAACAAAGAGATTCAATGTGGTTGTTTGCATGCTGTGGGCTCTCAAGGGCAGTGAAGATAAGATCTGCAGATAAAGCAGGCAAAGAAAACAAACACCCTTGCTCTTGAGGAACAGGTACAATGTTTAGGAGATTGCTATCCCCTCTACAGTGGTGTAGTAAACCAGAAGTTCAAGCATTTCCATTCCCTACTAATGAAGTAAGAAGAAGCTACACTTAGATCACATTCAGGGCCCCTACTGGATTTCCAACAGTCTGTCCACATAAACAAAGTTCAAATCAAATAAATTACAATCAACGTAGCAGAAACATTTCTGATTCAGAAACAGAACAATAACAAAACTTGATTCAGCTCCAAAGAATTCTCCACACAAATTATTCCTGCCTTACTCGGGAAGAGGCTTTAACCCACTAACTCAGGCTGTCATGTTTCACACAGAGAAAGAGGAAGCAAATGCGCTACCAGAAATTCCACATCACCAGTCAGGTTGTCACGAGACAAAAACATCAAGAATTAATCTTCCCTCATTGGCAGCTGAACATCAGCAGATGCATTTTCCATATAGAACAATGCATTTTACTGTTTAACTCAGCTTCAGCTGCTGAACAGAAACTGGTTACAAAACACAGCATAAACTATTAACAGGCAGAGTGCTATGCTATTCCAAATGTAAAAGTGCAGTGCTGTTAGCAATCTGGCAACCTGGGAAGATTTTCATTTTTAGGTCAACAAGAACATTGCTGCAGATGTTTTAAAATAATTAATACCTTCATCTTACTGTATCTCCTGTTTCAATCTACCCCAATTCAATTTAGCATCAAGTCCAAGCCCTCTGACCCCGCAGCTTTTCACACTCACATTGTACAGGTATAGACAGTGTTGCCCTCTACAACCACCCGAAAGAAAGAGGTGGGGAGGTGGCCATCACCTCTTCTCCCAGGCAACTAGTAATAGGACACAAAGAAAGGACTTAAACTGTGCCACAGGAGGTTCAGGGTAGATATTAGGAAATATTTCTTCTCTAGAATAGTAGTTCAGGATTGGATTGCACTCCTGTAGGAAGTGGTGGAGTCACCATTCCTGGAAGTTTTCAAAAAATGAGGACACATAGCACTTTACAATATGGATTCAGTAGAAGATTGGATTTGATGAGCTTAGAGGTCTTTTACAACCTTAATGACTCTGTGATTATATGAACCATAGAAGAATGAAGTTTACCATACCCAGAGAGGGTAAGATGGATATCACTGTTCCCTTATCTCTTCCTGGAGCATGTAGGCACATACAGAATATACATTTACTTTTTATACACATACATATACTTTTCATGTATGTGCTCCCCAGCATTCAACTAAAAGACTAAGTACTTGCAGTTTTCTAAAATACAAAAAACTGATGAACATTCAACACATCAGCTAGCATTTAGACAATCCCCTTAGCACTACCTTGTTTTGTTAGTCAACACTATCATGTACCTTGCTCTTAACAACTAGTTTCATGATCTGTTTAGTATTTCAAAGAAAGCCTTGCACATCTGTTTTGATAAGGTCAAGAAAGATACATACAAGCAACCACATCACACCCAGACCCATGAATTACAGGCTCTCTAACAGGTTTATAAGGGCCATGATCAAGTCCTCTTTAGATTCCCCTCTTCCCATACTCAGAATGCTCTTAAAGGCCACTGGATCCACAGTGTCACATATTGCAGGCCTGGCCACACTCCAGAGTTGCTTCTGTGAATTAGCTTACACAGGCCACAGAGTGGGATTTGCACTGGCAAAACAGCAGCATCACAGCAGACAGATGAACAGCAAATACCCTTTGGTGATAAAGGAGACCCTGACCAGCCGAAGTGCCAAGCAAAAGAATCTGGGCTTTCCTTTGTCTCAGGCTGTTTAGAATCTGTCCATGGAGCAAACAACTGTCAGTTTCAAGTATTATTGCCCTTTGCCTTTCTCCCTTTTGCCCACTTCAGCTGCTTGGTAACACTCCTCCACCCAAAATTACCACACCAAAGAATCACAGCAGACTCAGCAGAAGTGGCTCTGTATCTGCATTTCAGTTTATATCCCACCACGCCAGCTCACACCCCCTTCCAGCAGCCTTTGCTGCACACAGCTGAATTACAAGCACACCCTTACATCACACAAACCTGCGGCAGAAAGCTTGGGCAGAAAACCATCACTGTGACTCCCTGAGCAGCAACTTTGTTCTGTGGGCATTAGCAAGCACACACATGGAAAGATGAGTGCCAGAATTCATGGGATGAGAGGCTACGAAAGACAAACACTTGACCTCAGCTTCACAGCAAACTTGCTCTCTTCTCAGCTCTTTTCTCACCAATACAAGAAAGGCATTTATATGAAATGTAAATAAAGCTGATGTACAGCAGAAAGAGACCGGTGCTGGAAGACTCTTAAATCACAAAGATGTGACTTGATGCCTGGCACAAATACCTATATTGTCAATCACAGGTACCATAAATCACCTTCTGTTTACAATTATAGATTAGGTCCAGAAGGTTTATATTACATATTCCCATAGTACTCAATGAGACTTGATTAACATGTTCTTAATGCTTTACAGGACAAGACCAGGCAACAAGAAACTCATGATGAACAAATCCATCAGTCTAACAGAAAGCACTAGAAATGGACAGTTTTTTACATCAAGCACATTTCTAGCAATATACATATGTGAAAATTACTAGAAACTTCTCTTTAAAAAGTACCCCATCATTTTCAGGTGTTTAGAAAAAGAACCTCGAATCAACAGAACCTCAAATCAACCCAGAGACACTACATTGTGAAAGGTAAGTATTAAAATACTTCAGTACTTCAAAAAAGGCAACTAGACACAAGAGCTACTTGAAGGTAAAATTCTAATTTTTAAGTTTCAGCTCAATACCTCTTTCTACAATTGACCCTGATTCATGCACATTCCAAGTCATCGCTTCTTCTGTATCATCTACCTCCCAACTGAGAAGCAAGGAAGCTGAGGAGTGGGAGCAGAACGGAGTCTAGCAGTAATGCAATGCAAATCTTTCCCTATCTGAAACACTGCTAACAGAACCAAAATGCCAGGTTTCTATGGCAACCTGAACTGTGTCACATGCTTACACTGTATATTAGGTAACACTGAACAGTTTAATTGTAACACAAAATCCTGTACTTTTGTAATGTACAAAATTAACACTAGAAACCTTCACTATTTACTTTTCAATTGCTTAACCTGCAAAATTTATTGGAGTCTGCTGAGTGTGACCTTGTATGCAGCTTCATAAGTGCTCCAATCCTGGCAGTGTAAGGTGCATCAAAATTACAATGATCAACAATAAATCAAACTCTCTTCACACTGCATAGACTGAATCCTGTTTTTAAAAGCAGCAGTTTTTCTAATTATTTCCTTCTTCCTTGCAAAATCCCCTTAGGCATTGTGTAACAGATGATTATTTAGTTGTCTTGCACTTCTGAAACATCCTGAAAACTTCTATTATCTTACCTTTTTTCCTTCCTCCACCTCCAGATTCCTGTAAACACTGCGCACAGTTGCTGACCTTGTACTGAGTCACCTTGAGCTATATGCAGTGCAAAAACTCCCCTCTCAAACAGAATTCCCCTTGCTATACACCAGAGCACAGTCACATTTACCTACTAATTAGAGAGCGACTCTTTGAAGAGCTGCTTGCTTCTTCAGAAGCAGAAACAGGAAAGTTCTTTATATTTTTCTGTGTTCTAACCATTCGTGCACAGCTAACTCCTCAAAATTACTCAGGTAAGTAAAGTTACCTATGGCTATGTATGCAGAAAAGATAGAACAACGTTATGATTCATGCAAAACTCTTATATGCCATCCTTCCTTCAGCATATCTAATCAGGCTTTTACTTGCGCAACTCTGCATGAGTTCAATCAGTGAGATGGTTCAAGGCTTAACTAAACAACAAAAAAGTTAAAAATACACCTGAATTAAGCTTGAGTACTGTTGCATAAAAAACAGATGTGTAGAAGTTTTCTGGCAAAGCAGTAGCAGTATATATTTCACTTTCAGATTTCTCAAGTGTTCTAAACATTATTATAAAACTGAGGTTCTCTTGTTGAACAAAACAGACTAATTTTGAAACTAAAATTCAAACATGCTGAAAGTATCAACAAAGTAACTCAGCATTCTGAAGCTAGGTATTTTCTTTTGCTGGGGGGTGAAAAAACAAAACACCACAAAGTCAGAAAAATGACAAATAGCTTCAATTCCTCCAGTGTTGCATTTTCAAGAAAGCCATTGTCCTGGTTTAGGGCAAATTTAGGAGAAAAACCTCTAATGGGGTTCCTCTAGAAAGCAGATTCAATTGGCCCCTCCCCCAGTTGGTTCAGGAAAATATTTCCTTGGAGAAAAGTGGAAAAAACTGTTTATTTAATGGGCAAAGCATTCACCAGCACAAAAAAAAGAACAATATTAAACAATAGAACCTCTCGCCGCTCCAAAAGAGATGTCAGACTCAGAAAGTCCCTTCGTGGGCCGTAGCTCGGCTCGCTCAGTCTCCTCTCAGTCCCTCCGGCGCTGGAGATGCCGCGGCCCAGGCCCAGTCCGGTGGGCCACAGGTGCGAGCTGCCGGTGCTCTGCTGGGTGTTCGGTCCAGAGCAGGTTTGAACAGTTCCAAGGAAAAGAAAAACCACAGTCCAGGGAACTTCTCTGCCTCAGCTAGCTAAAACTAACTAACTAACAGCGAGAGAGAGAGCTCTGTCCCGCTGTCTGTCCGTCCGTAGACAACACAGTCCAGGAGCCGGAATGTGGAGGAGTGAGTGCAGTTTCTGATAACAAACTCGGTGCTTCTTCTCTGCCCACCTTTACTCTCAGATGCAGTTTTAAAGGTGCAGAACTTATTTCTGGGTTAGGCAGACGAATGGGGATACAATTCAACATCACCCCAGGACAGCCATCCATCTCAGCCACATCAACCAGGTGCAACAGCAGAGACTCTGAGCTCTCTACTCCTGTACCAAGTGCATTCAGAGGGACTACTCACACAGATTATGTTTGTGACACCTAAGCACACATGGGGCCCAAAGATGAATGCTGCTAAATTTCTGTCCACTGGAGGTTGTACCTGACACAGGTGCCAATGCTTCAAACAGAACTTTGTATTCTCCTGTTTACATCTGCATCAATATAATTGCTTGCCCCTTCTCAAGTTGAAGCCAGCCAAAGCAGTTAATGCATTAACAAATTTTGGATTTGGCCTTGCTTTTTCCATGTTAAAGCACCTATTTTTGGTGTTAAAACTTAAAATTTGTCTTTGAAAATCTGTTAAAACTGGGTAGAGACCTACACTTTAAAAAAAATACAAAAAGCAGTTTGCACCTACCCCATCAAGGGTGCACTAGTGATTCGTAGTTAAAAAAAGGACTGACACATTACCTGTGGAAAGGGTATTACCTCAGAGCTAGATTCATAGAATCAAGGATCATTTAGGTTGAAGACCTTTAAGGTCATCACATTTAACCATAAACCTACTCATGTTCTTGCCAATAATTATGACAGGACCTAGGATTAAAACTCATACATCCAATCCCAAACACATGGCCAGGCTGACCTCCTGAACGGGTCTAGCTTCCACAGGTCAAAATTGCTTTTCTGAGATATCTGTATGCTGGACTCAGGGAAGTAAAAAGAAGGGGCAAAAAGTAAGTGAAAAGCATGAAGAGAGATATGTTTCAAGGCCAGATGAAGGAAATTCCAATTTATAACATGGGATTCTGTCATCCTAGAGCCTTTCAGTGGGAAAATCATTCACAGGTCTTTCACCATAGAATTCACAAAAAAAACCAGTACATGGTATGAAGAAGAAATCAAAACTTATACAACAGATGTAAAACACAGTACTGTAGAACTTCTTATTTTAATTGCAATATAATGCTGACAGCAAAGCAGTTAAGATTTGACAACTGTACTCCGTGAATTCCAGTGACATCCATGGAAGTCTGATTCTTTACAAAGCTTCTAGATCAAAAAAACAACCCCCAACCAAACCAAAGCAAAAAACCAAACAAACAAACAAATAAAAACAAAAAAACCCACAAAAAACCAAAAAACAAGCAAACCAATAAAAAACCAAGCAAACAACAACAATGAAAAAAACAAAAAAACCGACCAAACAAACAAAAAAAACACCATCAGAGGAGAGGCTTTTGAAGGACTGTTACCATTTACTAAGGTATGACAGTTTTTCGCGTGAAATGCATTTTGTAACTTGAAGCCTTTACATCCCAAACTCTACACTGGTCCACAACAAAATGAACACGTAACAGTTACCAAGTAAAAAGAAATACACAACTCCTCAGAAGCACCTTAAAAATCAGGTTTGGTGTTACAAGTGGCTCCTTCAGCTGCACCACCTTTCCTTTTGCAAATCTCCTTAGCTTTCTGCTTGCATTTGCACACACTACCCAGAGCACCCTTCAATCACGGCTCCGTCCTATTGGAGCAAGGTCCCATTCTGCAACGAGCAGCATTGCTCTGCTCTGCCAGGTCTGAGTCTACATCTCCTTCACTGGAGGAAAACAAAGAAACAAACGCACCTGCCTTGCTCTTCTTGTAAACTTAACTTGAATTGTGTTCACAGTTGAGCAGAAGGGCTAGGAACTGCTCTCCTGGATGCAGTGTTATCCCACAGATCACCACCCACGGAGGCCAGGAGAATCCTCCAACACATGCCACTGCGTAAGGTCTGGTTCATTGCTAGAGTTCATGTTCCTTGCTCTTTCCAACCTCCCTGTAGAAAATTCATTATTTCTTGGTTTTGCTGTACCTTTTTGGTTTCAGGACCAGTCTCTACTCTCCCACCCCTAAAACCCGCCTATTATCTGCCAGGCTCAGCCTAGTACTGGGAACCACCAGAGCAGGGCTTAGAAAAGGACATAACTAGTTGACAAAACACTGAAACTTACTTCTCACTCAGTAGGGTCAGGTGCACAGTGTCAACAGTAAAGGAGAAAAGAAAACTAATCTTCATCTCCTTAATCTCTTTTCATGACAACCAATGTGTTACTTGTACTAACAGAAATGATGCACTACAAACAGAATCCAATTTTCAAAACAAACAACCCACTTAAAAACTTGTCCACTGAGGGATCAGTTAGCAGAAGAGACCCTTTTTAAGGAATCTAGAATTCCTGATAGAAGGAAACAAATGGACATTTGATGTGGTGTGATGTGAGCAACCACATCAGCACAAACCCAACAAAGGAGATTTTCCTTTCCATCCTGTAAGCATGACCTGTAGCAGGACACAAATGCAGATGTCACGGGAAGTTCTTGCTTAGCCTCTGCACACTGACGTGATGCTACCCTCTATTCACCCCTAACTAAAAGGCACACCTAACTAACACCACCCAGCATCATACACTAAAAAAATCCCAATACAACAGAACAAAACCAAAAACCAAATTACCTGTAAATCAAATGAAATTTCTTCAGTGGATACCTAACAACGAGCACTGGAGAAGAACTCATGGCACTGGCAGAAAGTCGCCTCTGTCATTCCTTTGTGGTTCTCAATTTGTTTCCTGACTGGCCTGACAACGACCCAGGCTGCTTGTGACTTGACCCCACATTTGGGCGGCAAGAGGACTTTCATGTTCATCAGCTGTTAATCATTTGGGCCAGATCTGCACAAGTGACTGGCTCACAGCAGGCAAAGTCAATCTGTCACCACATACCTGGCCACATTTCAGCATACTGTTCCGTAACAAAGTCAAAGTTTCATCTCCTTGGTTCTTCACCTATTGTCACCAAGATATCACTGCTTACACCACATAGCTGCCAGACAATACCTGCATTTCAGAAGTTTTTAGACAGAAGGTACAGACCAGATTTTACGTCACGGATTACCACAGCTCCTTCCTTTAGGAGTCTTCACTACAAAAGGCTTGATCAACAACCAGGATGGAAAAAGGGAGTACAAAATGTCAAACACTGCTTATATAAGAGAGGAATTTCTTTTCAATATAAATTCTAAATATCATGCAAAAAATCTTCATGCGTAAAATTATTATACACTTCAGTGCTTCCCTGAATTATCTGAACCTTTGTGAGAAAGTATGAGAGAAGAACTCAAGACACTCTCTGGCCTATAAAGTTTTGCTGAGTTTGCTGCAGCTACCAAAAATCTGCATACAGATTAAAGCCAGCTTTATCACAAGTACCCAGGTCTTCGGCATCAGTACAGATGCTTAAAAAGCATTCTAAAAATGATACTTCTTAAGCTGAGAGTAAAACAAAGCCCTTGCCACCAGACTGGGGCACTACTTAACCATGAGACAGTTAACTACAGCAAAAGCTTACTGACACAGTACAGAAGCAGTGCCAAGCCACTGACAACATCGAGTTGTTCCATGCAGCATCTCCTCCAAAGTAACAACCTAGGCAGACCCAAGGATTTTCTGCAATCACAGCATGACCTGATCTGGCAGAAAGCCATCCACACCTCTTCCCCTCTGAATCAAGGTGGCAGTGATGCTTTGTGAATATTCATACTTCTTTTCTATCCACTGCCTTACCTTAGAATACTTACGAAGAAAACAAACTAGAAAATAAGACAGATGGCATGTGGGGCAGAAAGCAGAAAAAACCAGACTGGAGTAACAGCAGACAGAAAGAGCACTGCTAGAAAAGGTTAAATTCACTTGAAAAAAATGAGTCAGGGAATACACTACCTTTTCTTAAGATAAGGCTGAGTTCAAAGAAGCAGCAGCTCTCACTGTGAACTTCTCTAAAACAAAGCTGTGATTTCCTGTCTGGTGCACTGGAACCGATCCTTGCCTGCAGTGTCTTAGATTTTGAGGAAATGGCCCTCAGTTATCTTCAGAAACACTATGAGAAGATCCCAAAATCAGTCACTAATGGGTGAGAGTACAGTAAGAAAATTTCCTTTCTAGGAATTATACTAACAAAAAGCTTTTAAATCCTAAAGTGAACACAAAATTAAACATAAACAATACTATTTTGACATTGTAACCAAAAGATAAACACATATCTTGCTTGTATAAACAGGTATAATTTCCCTGCTAAGCTTGCATGTTTTCTGTTCCTGTAAGTCAATTTCATATTACCATTACTTAAACATGGGTACTCATACAACCTACATCTCAAGAAGGATGTTGAAAAAACACCCTGCAAAACATACAGAGTAGCCATAAGAAAAGCAACAACACTGAAGAAATGGCACCTCAGTGGGATATACACATAGCATATCAAAGAGAAGGCCAAATGCTTAATTACAGCTCAGGAGTACTACAGGGCACAGAATAACTGAGCAGGGAACAGCTTCACAGAGCTCTGACAGGGGCATTGGACCACACATCACCAGGAATTTGAGGCATGCAACTGAAAGCACGGGTCACCTCTTATGATAAACAGCAATCAGAAAGGCTTACTGAGATTTTGATGAGTACTCGACACATCGAAAAATTGAAGTCTAATCCAGAAGTCTTCCTAAAGGATGAACTGTGATTCTATGACAAATCATTAATTCTCAAGTAAGTATAGGGAGATCAGGAGGATGCTATATGGTACTGAGCTGAAATATTGGTACTCTTTCTCCAAGCTTGGTCAGAGACTGGGAGCAGCGCAGATACAAGAGCAAAGCATTGCAACTGGTTGTGGGCGCTTAGGATGACCTTCTGCACTGCAACCCAGGGGGAAGCACCACCAGATCCCCCAAAGCCTGCCTGCACTCTGCCCTTGCAGGCGAGCTTGGGAGAGACTGCAGACACACAGCCACAGTCCCATGCAAGGCTGCAGAGTGCTGCCCACCCCAAAACTGAACAAACAGTCGCAAACATACAACTTCCAGCACCAGCACAACCACTCACACCCACCTGACATTCTGACCAGGAACAAACACATACAGCTTTCCACTTACAATAGAAAGGTTTGCAAAGAAAAGCAGGAAGAAAAAATATACTCCTCTGTACATGTTTAATATATCAATCTGAAACAGTTTGTCTGGGGAGGAAAATATAATTCCTCTAGCCTGCTGTGAATTTTGTCACTAACTCATTGTTTCACTAATCTGGCTAGGGAAAAATGACAAGAGAGTAAGATTTTAAAAAGGAAAAAAAGAAGGAGAAGGAAAAAAGAACTGAAGACTTGTTTCTCCCACTCTACTTTCTTTCCTAGTCAAAGGAGATCACTTGAGTTAGCGCTCTTAATGCTGACTTTACTCATCATATGTAGCATTACATTTCCACTTTTTTGGAAAGCAGTCTTAACCCCCACGACAAACTCACAGCAGAAGTGACAGCAACATGACTTGGACATTTTATTCTGTGAGGGTGCAGATCGCTCACAAGAGGGAGTGAGAAGCCATCAACTTTGTGGCAGGCAGCC
Organism: Promerops cafer; assembly: GCA_013398275.1. Taxonomy (NCBI): domain Eukaryota; kingdom Metazoa; phylum Chordata; class Aves; order Passeriformes; family Nectariniidae; genus Promerops; species Promerops cafer. Next base: position 2,634,337 of record VZSE01006462.1, on the reverse strand, counting down.
ACCCCCACCATCAATAACTGCACCAGCGGGTGGATACCTCACTAAAACAAAAGCTACACCTATAAAGCCTTTTACTTTTTTGGCTTATTGATCATGATGAGGAAGAGGTTTGCCAGTCAGCTGCTTTCTGGGTGATGACACTGAATTTCTTCTGCCCGATGAGCCAAGGACCATGACTGCCTCCTGCTGAACTGGGCACCCGCTGAGACACAGAGAGCACAAGCCAGGTGCTGGACAGAGAGCTTTAGCATTATTCTCAGCATTGGTTATGTTCCAGCTTTCCTTTCGTGCCTACTGGATAGCTAAGGGAAATTGAGTCCTTTTGTCCTTCATTTCCATAATTATTGTTTGTGAGCAGCTCCAGCTGCCTCGAACAGCAATTTCTTGTGTCAGATTTCGCTGCAAAGGCTCACACTATGTTCTCATCTTTGAAACACCCACCCAAATGAGTGACTGCAGGGACTCACTCTGGCTGCAGTAACTAGCCACAGGATTCCCACAAATTTTTTTTAATTATCTTTCTGAATACATGCTATCCTCCAACCCAAATAATCTCAAGTGAATTCACTTCTGTTGGAATAGAGGGGCTGATTCCCTAACACTGAAAGAGATTTGCAAGCTGTCCCCTGAAGTAAGGACCACAGGGTAGCCAAATATCTACTAGAGCCAGCCCCCAACCAATTTCAACCTTCTCTTTCAAAATCATGGATACATAAAGCAACAAAGCCATATTCCTAATAAGACAAAGACTGTTCCAATCAATTCTAACTCACTTCATCTCCAAAGGGAATCACTTATCATTTCAGCAACAGATGTGACACATCCAAATGGGAGTGTGGCTACTGCTGCAGTGAGAACAGGACATTGTGCAAAGCCAAGGAATAAAACCCGGAGACTGCCTCATAACCAACTTGGACAAATCAGGTATTCCAGAAGTGTTTCTTTTCCATAACATAATATGCAACAAGAAAAACAAAACAAGAAAGACACAGAATTTCCCGCCAAGCCCAAGATTTTGATCCACTACTTTAAAAAAAATAAAAAGGGAAAGCCATCAGACAGCATTTTGACTACAAGCATCTACTTCAATACAGCTCTTCAAAGGATCAACATTACTTGACTATTTAGGTCCTTAAAATATTTTGTGTGTATTTATGGACATTTTCCAGGTAAAAGAATGAAAGAGAAGTCTAAAATGCACTGCAACTACATATTTTTTAATCGCAACTTACATTTAAAGATATATATTCCTGATAAAGTAATTTCCATTCAGAAAGTATATATTCATGTATATTTATACATATATTCTTGGCAATTTCTCCATTAATTTTCTGAAAGTCTGTGTGTGTACACATTAGCGTCAGATGGAACAATATCAGGAAATTATTATTTCCATACAGTGTAAACACTGGCTGATACAATATGCTGGCAGAGTTCATCAACACACATTTAAAGTATCACACAAACACAGGCCCTCAGACTGGGTCATAGCATTTGAAGCAAACCATAATCGATTAATGGGCACCTACCCATCTTAAAAGTCCACCACTGTGCATTAATACAAGAAATGTATGACTACCTAATGGGAGAACAATAATTGTAGCATGTAAAGTAAACACATGCTAAAAGCCTGTTACTGAGTCGAAGTGTTCATCATCTCATTTCATCACCTAGGGGATGAACAGTTACTACATCCTTTAGCACCACGATATTGCAGACACATCACCCAAGACACAAGTACGCCACTCCACCCGTAAACCAACTCTGAAGCAGTATATGATGAAGGACGGAAAGTCCATTGCACTGATTAAAGATACAAAAATCAATTACTGATACACCTTTGGAAGCCGGCAGCACTTCGCAATCACGACAACCTAAGGCTATATAAATTAATATATAGAGAGAGCCTGGAACATTCCAGTAATTCATCCGAGACCCTGAGAGGGAGGAAATAAATGAGGCTCGAAGCCGCGAAAGCCATCTCGGCTGCACCGGCTGTGTAGCGGCAGCAGCAGAGCGCACCCCGGATGCCCAGGAGCAGCACCTCGGGCGGGCGGGCGAGCAGGTCTCGGGAGCCGCCCCGCGTCCCCGGCCGCGCCCGCACGGACACACCGCGCTCGCGGGGCCG